>JAYESD010000012.1:129493666-130031203 GCA_036927565.1 Tuctoria greenei
TTATTTTCTCTCCGGCCCCGCCCACAGCGCACCTAGGATTCCCTTTTGTCTTTTCTTCTCCTCACTGCCATGTGGGCCCCTCGAGTCAGCTTCACTCCTCAGCCCACCAGCGCGCGCGCACCTTGGATGCCCTTCATCTCTCTGACCTGTGGGGCCGTTTCGTCAACTTTTTCTTCCTCGCGTCTCTCTCCTCTCCCGCGGGTCACGCAGATTGCGTGAGGCACCCGACGCGGACGCCAAAACCCGGTGCGGACGCCAAGGGCGGGACTAGCCCCGAAAATATCTGGCCCTATCCTCTTCTTGCGCCCTACGAAGCCTCGCTCCTATAAAACGGCGCCCAACCCTAGCCCCTGCTCTCGTTCCCTCGCGCCGCCGCCATAGCCATTACCGTCGGTGTGTCGCGCCGCTCGCGATTTTCCCCTCACCCTTGCCACTCTAGACCTCCCCTGCACGCTTTTCTTCTTCGCATGGGCGAGCGCGTGTATCCCGCACCTCCCCTACCGAAGATCGATGCCGAAACCATGGCTTACGCCGAAGCTCCGGTAAGCTCCTCCGCCCTCAGCAACGTTCCCGCATCTCCACTTGGTCTCCCTTCGACCTAACCCTCGAAACCTCTTCGTCGTGCCTTGGAACGCGCCATGGACGTGACGTCGTCGAGGAATCCATGCGAAGGCAACGACCCAGCAAAGACCCGACGCGACCCCGCTGCCTCTTCCCGTCGCGAACCCCTCCACGCGCTGTTCCCGCACCCGCGGCAACCCTAGGTGAGCTCTCGATCACACCCTCTTCCGCTCCATGCGTCTATTGTTGAGTTTTGGGTGCTCTGGCCTCGGATCCGTGGGCTTCGACGGGCTAGAGGGCCTCACCCATGGGGGCGCTGCCGTGCTGTTGCTTTGGAGAAGAAGCACAGTGCCTCAAGCACCCAACCGTTAGATCACGCACGAACGGCTTAGACTTTAAGAGGCGTGCCCCTTTGTACTTTTGCGCTCTAGCCCCTGGAACTTTCGGATTCTTTGCAGCTAGGCCCTCGATTTTACTAAGAAAACCTTGGACTGCTATTTAATCCTGTCTAAACCGTAAAATGACATTTAGGCCCCTCTAAACTCTGGAACTTGCATTTAACCCCATGAACAGTTATGGTTTATTGCAATTAAGTCCCTGCAGTGTACTTTTATTCATGTGTGCCCCTGTAGTTAAGGTAAAATGACATTTGAACCTTGCAGTTTACTATTATTATATTCTAGCACCCGCAGTAGTATGTTTTTCATAATGAAGTCCTTACTTAATTCTGAATTTACATTAATAACTTGTTAACTTGCTGTTTTTATATTTGAACCCCTAGAACTATTAGGAATAACATGTTAGCACCTGCTGTAATGTTCATTTCATAATAAAGGCCCTTGACTAATTCTGAAACCACACAATTATCATGAGAGCATACTGTTTTAGCATATGGGGATTTCATAATAGTGTGTAAGTAACTTTAGTACTTGTTGCTCATGCACTTAAACACTCAATACTTGCTGGTTTTGCATGATAACTTCAATAGCTCATTGCTTTTGCACTATTAGCACATGCAGTAGCGTGTTTTCCATGTAGAAGCCACTGTAGAGCTATGATTTTATGTAAACACTCTTGTTTCATGATGTGTGTTCATAGTAAACTGTTTTTGCAAGTAAGTTATGTATAAATTATATTTAATTAATTAATAGGTGTGTAATTAAAATGTGTAGGATATTGCTTATGTGCTCTTGTAATATTTGTATGTACATGAAATACACTCCCCAATATTTGTTAAAGTACACTAATCTTGAATACACCATTACATGCGATAATGATTTGTGAACTAAATGTATCATTGCTTCCATAACTATCATTTCAGGCGATAATAAAAGGAACATACGTTTGCTCACTGTAAATGATTTGTAACCCATGTGTAATTTAATATTGCACGCATATTTATGTGATGTTTCTCTTTAAGATTGTTGGATTGACATAAGGATAAATATAAAATGGTATAAACATATCTAAACTTCTTATTAATTTGTAATTAAACAATAAGTTCATTCTTGTCATCTTAATCTATTAGTTTAACCATGTTATTAAATTATGGACCTGATTATAACTTGATAAAATCCCGTAACACCGTGATAAGCCCTAATTGTGTGTAGGCTCCCGTTGTACCGTAGGATATGCACGTTGTACTCTTTACTACTTGTTTACTTGTATGGTGTACTGTTATTGAATGTATTTCTGTATCTCTCTTTCGGTAGTTTATACGTGTTCCCGTGATGATCGTTGTGGGATGTGAAGACCTGGATGATGGAGCGTTCCACCCCGAAGACTGAGCAGCTGCATGAAATAAAGAAAAGGCAAGTGTCCTTGACCACTTTGCACCGGTTAGGAAATTATTAAGGACATAGATAGAATTAGCTGCATGCAAGTCTTAAATTGAATCCTATGTAGGGATGTTTCCCTAGATTTCCATAACATTCCTTGTTGCTCTGTCGGGTAGATGTTAGGGTATTCTGTGGGTGGTTACAACTGCTTAGCCATGCTGTCATAGTTGGGGGGAGTAACTTTAATTACAATTGCTAATCTGTCTACTCTACTATTATCTGCATTACTGTGGTTCTGATAGTGGGATGTAGTTGATAGGAATCTAGACAGGCAGGATTGAGTGGTGGGTGCAGTACGCACGAGACTCGGGCTCATAGTGTTGGCGCCTGTTCTAGATTCTAAGGACCGATTCTTGGTGACATTGCGACCAGGTATTACCGTGCCACCACATGACGTTATGGAACGGCTTAGCCAATTAATTAGGAGATCTTTCAATGAGTATGGGCAATGGATTGGTGCGGGGAACGAGTTCAGCGTTACCTGCTCTGGGATCCGCATGGCTCAAGAGGGGGCTGCCACGTCGGAGGGTGTACTCCAGTATGTCGTGGTAGGCGAAACCTTAGAGTGCTCGTACTTGTCGGGAGACCCTTTGTAAAGGCTCTGTTGTGACCTTCTGGCCACACACCTTAGGTAGTGTGTAGTGTGATTGGCTATCACCGGCAAAAAGGAGGTTCTTAGTCCACCTGGAGACAGGGGATGAAATCACAACATGTGGGTAAAGTGGTACAAACTCTGCAGAGTGTAAATCTATCTAGATAGCCGTGCTCACGGTCACGAGCGCGCCTGGTAGTACTGCCTTGATTAGTTGGGACTGGTTGGTTGGTTGGTTGGTAGCCGGGTGGTGTAACCTGGTGGGTCGGGAGGGTAACCCGATGAGTTTGGTCCCGGGTGGGGTAACCCGGTGAGTTAGCGTTCAGGTGGGTAACCTGGACGGTGGTGAGTCAGGTGGGTGTAACCTGACAGTTTATATCATTATTATTACATATATGTCATTCACCTAGTAAATAGGATGCTAAGGTCAACATAGGAAATTAAGGATGCATAGAGGCATAACCCGTGTCAGCCTTTCCTCATTGAAAATAACCCGCATGTCATAACTTCCACACTTGCGGAGTACATTAGGTGCTCATCCTTGCTTCTTTCCTTTTCTTTTTGTACATGTTATGCTGCTCAGGTAAAAGACGATTCAAGCGAAGATGGAGTCTAGAAGGTCGCGTTGCTGCCAGTCGATTTGCCTGTGGCGTGCCCTGCTTGTTTATCTCTTCCGCTGTTGTGCTCGTGATTATTTTAAGGTAATAATTGTTGTTTTATTTGATATAGAACTGTTTACCATATTTTGTCGTGCATGTATGATTAAACCGATCCTGACATACATGCAGGTTTGCCCTGTTTTACATTGTGTAAAATGGGGTGTGACAAAGGTGGTATCAGAGCTATATATCGACTCTAGGCACGTGACCTTAGTTAGAATGGACTTTTAAGTTTTCCCCTTTGGCTCCGCTTGTGAAGACGAAGATCCGACTCAAGCAGCGCTGTTTTAAGACCTACAGGTGAAGATATCCGGAAGCGAGAAGAAGACTGCTAGAAGATTCGTTGTATTCACTCGTTTAGGTCCCATTTTGTTTAGCGAGTGAAGTTTATGCCTTGCCACAACGAGAATAGTAGGCGCTGTTTGATGTATTTCAAATTAATAATAAACGAACACATAAAATATGGCTTTTCCTGTTTAAGGGGGGTAGCCCATCATTAATCAAATCTTAATTTTGGTAACACTAATGCATTTTAATAGAAAAATAAAAATAAAATTTTGTAGTCCATATTTTAAAATGCATTTGATTAACATGTTTTATTTTGAAAACCACACACACTAATTGTACAAACATAAAATTTAACATGGATTAAGGATAGATAAGTATGCTATCATAATGTAATGTCATGATGTTATTTATAAATTAAAAACAACTAACATTTCGTTTGTAGTGATTTTAATATGGAATATATAATTTCTAATTAATTCTAATTAAAACATGTGTAGTGATAAAATATTTTCCAAAACTTATTTTTAACATATGTCATGTTGTAATGTTGCATTGGTGTTGCCCTTTATGTTATTTTTGAATGTTTTAAACATTTGCTTGAATGCTAAAATCTGAATTGTAACACTTATATTTTCCAAAAGTTAAAAAAAAAAGGTGTACTCAAAATTTTAGAATGCAATCGATTAGCATGCTTAATTATTGGTAAATTTGAAATTTAAAATTTAGTAAGGAAGAATAATAATAATTCTGAACTTAATGTTATTTCATGTGTGATATTAATAATAAAATAATAATAATAATTAACATTTAGTTCCTAGTGTTTTCATATTTGAAGCGCCATCTCTAATTGTTATGAAGAAAGTCTATGCTTTAATAAAATGTTTTCATAAGACTTACCTTAAACCAACTTCCCATGCTGTATTGCTCTCACCGGGTGATCTATGATGTTGTTTTGAGTGTTTCAATATTTGTTTGATTATTAAAAATTGAAGTAAAATGAAAAATAAATTATTTAGGAAATGGCGTAAAACCTAATTCTATTTTTTATCCCACGCTTTTGAATCTCGGGGCGAGATTCCGTTTAAGGGGGGTAGATTTGTAACACCCCAAAATCTTAATACAAGCAAATTCGAATTTGTCATAATGTTAAACACTAAAGTTTAAGCATTAAAAATAATAATATTAATAAATTAAGTGAATATGAGGTTTTGAAATGAATTCTTGTGAAATGCCTCCATGTGACTGTTTGAATTAAGAAAATGTCGATTTAGAAAACATATTAGCATTTTATTTGAATTCAAATAAACTTAAAATTTGAATTTGAAATGAGTTTAGTAATTGGAAAACATTTTCTGTAAAACCAACCTCCTCTGGACCCAAAACCACATTCTTTTCCCCTTGGCCCACAACTTTTCCAGTCAAACCCAGCAGCCCATTTCCTTCTCTGGACCAAAGCCCATTCTCTTTTTTTTTCCTTCCCTTTTCTTTTCTCTCCGGCCCCGCCCACAGCGCACCTAGGATTCCCTTTTGTCTTTTCTTCTCCTCACTGCCATGTGGGCCCCTCGAGTCAGCTTCACTCCTCAGCCCACCAGCGCGCGCGCACCTTGGATGCCCTTCATCTCTCTGACCTGTGGGGCCGTTTCGTCAACTTTTTCTTCCTCGCGTCTCTCTCCTCTCCCGCGGGTCACGCAGATTGCGTGAGGCACCCGACGCGGACGCCAAAACCCGGTGCGGACGCCAAGGGCGGGACTAGCCCCGAAAATATCTGGCCCTATCCTCTTCTTGCGCCCTACGAAGCCTCGCTCCTATAAAACGGCGCCCAACCCTAGCCCCTGCTCTCGTTCCCTCGCGCCGCCGCCATAGCCATTACCGTCGGTGTGTCGCGCCGCTCGCGATTTTCCCCTCACCCTTGCCACTCTAGACCTCCCCTGCACGCTTTTCTTCTTCGCATGGGCGAGCGCGTGTATCCCGCACCTCCCCTACCGAAGATCGATGCCGAAACCATGGCTTACGCCGAAGCTCCGGTAAGCTCCTCCGCCCTCAGCAACGTTCCCGCATCTCCACTTGGTCTCCCTTCGACCTAACCCTCGAAACCTCTTCGTCGTGCCTTGGAACGCGCCATGGACGTGACGTCGTCGAGGAATCCATGCGAAGGCAACGACCCAGCAAAGACCCGACGCGACCCCGCTGCCTCTTCCCGTCGCGAACCCCTCCACGCGCTGTTCCCGCACCCGCGGCAACCCTAGGTGAGCTCTCGATCACACCCTCTTCCGCTCCATGCGTCTATTGTTGAGTTTTGGGTGCTCTGGCCTCGGATCCGTGGGCTTCGACGGGCTAGAGGGCCTCACCCATGGGGGCGCTGCCGTGCTGTTGCTTTGGAGAAGAAGCACAGTGCCTCAAGCACCCAACCGTTAGATCACGCACGAACGGCTTAGACTTTAAGAGGCGTGCCCCTTTGTACTTTTGCGCTCTAGCCCCTGGAACTTTCGGATTCTTTGCAGCTAGGCCCTCGATTTTACTAAGAAAACCTTGGACTGCTATTTAATCCTGTCTAAACCGTAAAATGACATTTAGGCCCCTCTAAACTCTGGAACTTGCATTTAACCCCATGAACAGTTATGGTTTATTGCAATTAAGTCCCTGCAGTGTACTTTTATTCATGTGTGCCCCTGTAGTTAAGGTAAAATGACATTTGAACCTTGCAGTTTACTATTATTATATTCTAGCACCCGCAGTAGTATGTTTTTCATAATGAAGTCCTTACTTAATTCTGAATTTATATTAATAACTTGTTAACTTGCTGTTTTTATATTTGAACCCCTAGAACTATTAGGAATAACATGTTAGCACCTGCTGTAATGTTCATTTCATAATAAAGGCCCTTGACTAATTCTGAAACCACACAATTATCATGAGAGCATACTGTTTTAGCATATGGGGATTTCATAATAGTGTGTAAGTAACTTTAGTACTTGTTGCTCATGCACTTAAACACTCAATACTTGCTGGTTTTGCATGATAACTTCAATAGCTCATTGCTTTTGCACTATTAGCACATGCAGTAGCGTGTTTTCCATGTAGAAGCCACTGTAGAGCTATGATTTTATGTAAACACTCTTGTTTCATGATGTGTGTTCATAGTAAACTGTTTTTGCAAGTAAGTTATGTATAAATTATATTTAATTAATTAATAGGTGTGTAATTAAAATGTGTAGGATATTGCTTATGTGCTCTTGTAATATTTGTATGTACATGAAATACACTCCCCAATATTTGTTAAAGTACACTAATCTTGAATACACCATTACATGCGATAATGATTTGTGAACTAAATGTATCATTGCTTCCATAACTATCATTTCAGGCGATAATAAAAGGAACATACGTTTGCTCACTGTAAATGATTTGTAACCCATGTGTAATTTAATATTGCACGCATATTTATGTGATGTTTCTCTTTAAGATTGTTGGATTGACATAAGGATAAATATAAAATGGTATAAACATATCTAAACTTCTTATTAATTTGTAATTAAACAATAAGTTCATTCTTGTCATCTTAATCTATTAGTTTAACCATGTTATTAAATTATGGACCTGATTATAACTTGATAAATCCCGTAACACCGTGATAAGCCCTAATTGTGTGTAGGCTCCCGTTGTACCGTAGGATATGCGCGTTGTACTCTTTACTACTTGTTTACTTGTATGGTGTACTGTTATTGAATGTATTTTTGTATCTCTCTTTCGGTAGTTTATACGTGTTCCCGTGATGATCGTTGTGGGATGTGAAGACCTGGATGATGGAGCGTTCCACCCCGAAGACTGAGCAGCTGCATGAAATAAAGAAAAGGCAAGTGTCCTTGACCACTTTGCACCGGTTAGGAAATTATTAAGGACATAGATAGAATTAGCTGCATGCAAGTCTTAAATTGAATCCTATGTAGGGATGTTTCCCTAGATTTCCATAACATTCCTTGTTGCTCTGTCGGGTAGATGTTAGGGTATTCTGTGGGTGGTTACAACTGCTTAGCCATGCTGTCATAGTTGGGGGGAGTAACTTTAATTACAATTGCTAATCTGTCTACTCTACTATTATCTGCATTACTGTGGTTCTGATAGTGGGATGTAGTTGATAGGAATCTAGACAGGCAGGATTGAGTGGTGGGTGCAGTACGCACGAGACTCGGGCTCATAGTGTTGGCGCCTGTTCTAGATTCTAAGGACCGATTCTTGGTGACATTGCGACCAGGTATTACCGTGCCACCACATGACGTTATGGAACGGCTTAGCCAATTAATTAGGAGATCTTTCAATGAGTATGGGCAATGGATTGGTGCGGGGAACGAGTTCAGCGTTACCTGCTCTGGGATCCGCATGGCTCAAGAGGGGGCTGCCACGTCGGAGGGTGTACTCCAGTATGTCGTGGTAGGCGAAACCTTAGAGTGCTCGTACTTGTCGGGAGACCCTTTGTAAAGGCTCTGTTGTGACCTTCTGGCCACACACCTTAGGTAGTGTGTAGTGTGATTGGCTATCACCGGCAAAAAGGAGGTTCTTAGTCCACCTGGAGACAGGGGATGAAATCACAACATGTGGGTAAAGTGGTACAAACTCTGCAGAGTGTAAATCTATCTAGATAGCCGTGCTCACGGTCACGAGCGCGCCTGGTAGTACTGCCTTGATTAGTTGGGACTGGTTGGTTGGTTGGTTGGTAGCCGGGTGGTGTAACCTGGTGGGTCGGGAGGGTAACCCGATGAGTTTGGTCCCGGGTGGGGTAACCCGGTGAGTTAGCGTTCAGGTGGGTAACCTGGACGGTGGTGAGTCAGGTGGGTGTAACCTGACAGTTTATATCATTATTATTACATATATGTCATTCACCTAGTAAATAGGATGCTAAGGTCAACATAGGAAATTAAGGATGCATAGAGGCATAACCCGTGTCAGCCTTTCCTCATTGAAAATAACCCGCATGTCATAACTTCCACACTTGCGGAGTACATTAGGTGCTCATCCTTGCTTCTTTCCTTTTCTTTTTGTACATGTTATGCTGCTCAGGTAAAAGACGATTCAAGCGAAGATGGAGTCTAGAAGGTCGCGTTGCTGCCAGTCGATTTGCCTGTGGCGTGCCCTGCTTGTTTATCTCTTCCGCTGTTGTGCTCGTGATTATTTTAAGGTAATAATTGTTGTTTTATTTGATATAGAACTGTTTACCATATTTTGTCGTGCATGTATGATTAAACCGATCCTGACATACATGCAGGTTTGCCCTGTTTTACATTGTGTAAAATGGGGTGTGACAAAGGTGGTATCAGAGCTATATATCGACTCTAGGCACGTGACCTTAGTTAGAATGGACTTTTAAGTTTTCCCCTTTGGCTCCGCTTGTGAAGACGAAGATCCGACTCAAGCAGCGCTGTTTTAAGACCTACAGGTGAAGATATCCGGAAGCGAGAAGAAGACTGCTAGAAGATTCGTTGTATTCACTCGTTTAGGTCCCATTTTGTTTAGCGAGTGAAGTTTATGCCTTGCCACAACGAGAATAGTAGGCGTTGTTTGATGTATTTCAAATTAATAATAAACGAACACATAAAATATGGCTTTTCCTGTTTAAGGGGGGTAGCCCATCATTAATCAAATCTTAATTTTGGTAACACTAATGCATTTTAATAGAAAAATAAAAATAAAATTTTGTAGTCCATATTTTAAAATGCATTTGATTAACATGTTTTATTTTGAAAACCACACACACTAATTGTACAAACATAAAATTTAACATGGATTAAGGATAGATAAGTATGCTATCATAATGTAATGTCATGATGTTATTTATAAATTAAAAACAACTAACATTTCGTTTGTAGTGATTTTAATATGGAATATATAATTTCTAATTAATTCTAATTAAAACATGTGTAGTGATAAAATATTTTCCAAAACTTATTTTTAACATATGTCATGTTGTAATGTTGCATTGGTGTTGCCCTTTATGTTATTTTTGAATGTTTTAAACATTTGCTTGAATGCTAAAATCTGAATTGTAACACTTATATTTTCCAAAAGTTAAAAAAAAAAGGTGTACTCAAAATTTTAGAATGCAATCGATTAGCATGCTTAATTATTGGTAAATTTGAAATTTAAAATTTAGTAAGGAAGAATAATAATAATTCTGAACTTAATGTTATTTCATGTGTGATATTAATAATAAAATAATAATAATAATTAACATTTAGTTCCTAGTGTTTTCATATTTGAAGCGCCATCTCTAATTGTTATGAAGAAAGTCTATGCTTTAATAAAATGTTTTCATAAGACTTACCTTAAACCAACTTCCCATGCTGTATTGCTCTCACCGGGTGATCTATGATGTTGTTTTGAGTGTTTCAATATTTGTTTGATTATTAAAAATTGAAGTAAAATGAAAAATAAATTATTTAGGAAATGGCGTAAAACCTAATTCTATTTTTTATCCCACGCTTTTGAATCTCGGGGCGAGATTCCGTTTAAGGGGGGTAGATTTGTAACACCCCAAAATCTTAATACAAGCAAATTCGAATTTGTCATAATGTTAAACACTAAAGTTTAAGCATTAAAAATAATAATATTAATAAATTAAGTGAATATGAGGTTTTGAAATGAATTCTTGTGAAATGCCTCCATGTGACTGTTTGAATTAAGAAAATGTCGATTTAGAAAACATATTAGCATTTTATTTGAATTCAAATAAACTTAAAATTTGAATTTGAAATGAGTTTAGTAATTGGAAAACATTTTCTGTAAAACCAACCTCCTCTGGACCCAAAACCACATTCTTTTCCCCTTGGCCCACAACTTTTCCAGTCAAACCCAGCAGCCCATTTCCTTCTCTGGACCAAAGCCCATTCTCTTTTTTTTTCCTTCCCTTTTCTTTTCTCTCCGGCCCCGCCCACAGCGCACCTAGGATTCCCTTTTGTCTTTTCTTCTCCTCACTGCCATGTGGGCCCCTCGAGTCAGCTTCACTCCTCAGCCCACCAGCGCGCGCGCACCTTGGATGCCCTTCATCTCTCTGACCTGTGGGGCCGTTTCGTCAACTTTTTCTTCCTCGCGTCTCTCTCCTCTCCCGCGGGTCACGCAGATTGCGTGAGGCACCCGACGCGGACGCCAAAACCCGGTGCGGACGCCAAGGGCGGGACTAGCCCCGAAAATATCTGGCCCTATCCTCTTCTTGCGCCCTACGAAGCCTCGCTCCTATAAAACGGCGCCCAACCCTAGCCCCTGCTCTCGTTCCCTCGCGCCGCCGCCATAGCCATTACTGTCGGTGTGTCGCGCCGCTCGCGATTTTCCCCTCACCCTTGCCACTCTAGACCTCCCCTGCACGCTTTTCTTCTTCGCATGGGCGAGCGCGTGTATCCCGCACCTCCCCTACCGAAGATCGATGCCGAAACCATGGCTTACGCCGAAGCTCCGGTAAGCTCCTCCGCCCTCAGCAACGTTCCCGCATCTCCACTTGGTCTCCCTTCGACCTAACCCTCGAAACCTCTTCGTCGTGCCTTGGAACGCGCCATGGACGTGACGTCGTCGAGGAATCCATGCGAAGGCAACGACCCAGCAAAGACCCGACGCGACCCCGCTGCCTCTTCCCGTCGCGAACCCCTCCACGCGCTGTTCCCGCACCCGCGGCAACCCTAGGTGAGCTCTCGATCACACCCTCTTCCGCTCCATGCGTCTATTGTTGAGTTTTGGGTGCTCTGGCCTCGGATCCGTGGGCTTCGACGGGCTAGAGGGCCTCACCCATGGGGGCGCTGCCGTGCTGTTGCTTTGGAGAAGAAGCACAGTGCCTCAAGCACCCAACCGTTAGATCACGCACGAACGGCTTAGACTTTAAGAGGCGTGCCCCTTTGTACTTTTGCGCTCTAGCCCCTGGAACTTTCGGATTCTTTGCAGCTAGGCCCTCGATTTTACTAAGAAAACCTTGGACTGCTATTTAATCCTGTCTAAACCGTAAAATGACATTTAGGCCCCTCTAAACTCTGGAACTTGCATTTAACCCCATGAACAGTTATGGTTTATTGCAATTAAGTCCCTGCAGTGTACTTTTATTCATGTGTGCCCCTGTAGTTAAGGTAAAATGACATTTGAACCTTGCAGTTTACTATTATTATATTCTAGCACCCGCAGTAGTATGTTTTTCATAATGAAGTCCTTACTTAATTCTGAATTTATATTAATAACTTGTTAACTTGCTGTTTTTATATTTGAACCCCTAGAACTATTAGGAATAACATGTTAGCACCTGCTGTAATGTTCATTTCATAATAAAGGCCCTTGACTAATTCTGAAACCACACAATTATCATGAGAGCATACTGTTTTAGCATATGGGGATTTCATAATAGTGTGTAAGTAACTTTAGTACTTGTTGCTCATGCACTTAAACACTCAATACTTGCTGGTTTTGCATGATAACTTCAATAGCTCATTGCTTTTGCACTATTAGCACATGCAGTAGCGTGTTTTCCATGTAGAAGCCACTGTAGAGCTATGATTTTATGTAAACACTCTTGTTTCATGATGTGTGTTCATAGTAAACTGTTTTTGCAAGTAAGTTATGTATAAATTATATTTAATTAATTAATAGGTGTGTAATTAAAATGTGTAGGATATTGCTTATGTGCTCTTGTAATATTTGTATGTACATGAAATACACTCCCCAATATTTGTTAAAGTACACTAATCTTGAATACACCATTACATGCGATAATGATTTGTGAACTAAATGTATCATTGCTTCCATAACTATCATTTCAGGCGATAATAAAAGGAACATACGTTTGCTCACTGTAAATGATTTGTAACCCATGTGTAATTTAATATTGCACGCATATTTATGTGATGTTTCTCTTTAAGATTGTTGGATTGACATAAGGATAAATATAAAATGGTATAAACATATCTAAACTTCTTATTAATTTGTAATTAAACAATAAGTTCATTCTTGTCATCTTAATCTATTAGTTTAACCATGTTATTAAATTATGGACCTGATTATAACTTGATAAATCCCGTAACACCGTGATAAGCCCTAATTGTGTGTAGGCTCCCGTTGTACCGTAGGATATGCGCGTTGTACTCTTTACTACTTGTTTACTTGTATGGTGTACTGTTATTGAATGTATTTTTGTATCTCTCTTTCGGTAGTTTATACGTGTTCCCGTGATGATCGTTGTGGGATGTGAAGACCTGGATGATGGAGCGTTCCACCCCGAAGACTGAGCAGCTGCATGAAATAAAGAAAAGGCAAGTGTCCTTGACCACTTTGCACCGGTTAGGAAATTATTAAGGACATAGATAGAATTAGCTGCATGCAAGTCTTAAATTGAATCCTATGTAGGGATGTTTCCCTAGATTTCCATAACATTCCTTGTTGCTCTGTCGGGTAGATGTTAGGGTATTCTGTGGGTGGTTACAACTGCTTAGCCATGCTGTCATAGTTGGGGGGAGTAACTTTAATTACAATTGCTAATCTGTCTACTCTACTATTATCTGCATTACTGTGGTTCTGATAGTGGGATGTAGTTGATAGGAATCTAGACAGGCAGGATTGAGTGGTGGGTGCAGTACGCACGAGACTCGGGCTCATAGTGTTGGCGCCTGTTCTAGATTCTAAGGACCGATTCTTGGTGACATTGCGACCAGGTATTACCGTGCCACCACATGACGTTATGGAACGGCTTAGCCAATTAATTAGGAGATCTTTCAATGAGTATGGGCAATGGATTGGTGCGGGGAACGAGTTCAGCGTTACCTGCTCTGGGATCCGCATGGCTCAAGAGGGGGCTGCCACGTCGGAGGGTGTACTCCAGTATGTCGTGGTAGGCGAAACCTTAGAGTGCTCGTACTTGTCGGGAGACCCTTTGTAAAGGCTCTGTTGTGACCTTCTGGCCACACACCTTAGGTAGTGTGTAGTGTGATTGGCTATCACCGGCAAAAAGGAGGTTCTTAGTCCACCTGGAGACAGGGGATGAAATCACAACATGTGGGTAAAGTGGTACAAACTCTGCAGAGTGTAAATCTATCTAGATAGCCGTGCTCACGGTCACGAGCGCGCCTGGTAGTACTGCCTTGATTAGTTGGGACTGGTTGGTTGGTTGGTTGGTAGCCGGGTGGTGTAACCTGGTGGGTCGGGAGGGTAACCCGATGAGTTTGGTCCCGGGTGGGGTAACCCGGTGAGTTAGCGTTCAGGTGGGTAACCTGGACGGTGGTGAGTCAGGTGGGTGTAACCTGACAGTTTATATCATTATTATTACATATATGTCATTCACCTAGTAAATAGGATGCTAAGGTCAACATAGGAAATTAAGGATGCATAGAGGCATAACCCGTGTCAGCCTTTCCTCATTGAAAATAACCCGCATGTCATAACTTCCACACTTGCGGAGTACATTAGGTGCTCATCCTTGCTTCTTTCCTTTTCTTTTTGTACATGTTATGCTGCTCAGGTAAAAGACGATTCAAGCGAAGATGGAGTCTAGAAGGTCGCGTTGCTGCCAGTCGATTTGCCTGTGGCGTGCCCTGCTTGTTTATCTCTTCCGCTGTTGTGCTCGTGATTATTTTAAGGTAATAATTGTTGTTTTATTTGATATAGAACTGTTTACCATATTTTGTCGTGCATGTATGATTAAACCGATCCTGACATACATGCAGGTTTGCCCTGTTTTACATTGTGTAAAATGGGGTGTGACAAAGGTGGTATCAGAGCTATATATCGACTCTAGGCACGTGACCTTAGTTAGAATGGACTTTTAAGTTTTCCCCTTTGGCTCCGCTTGTGAAGACGAAGATCCGACTCAAGCAGCGCTGTTTTAAGACCTACAGGTGAAGATATCCGGAAGCGAGAAGAAGACTGCTAGAAGATTCGTTGTATTCACTCGTTTAGATCCCATTTTGTTTAGCGAGTGAAGTTTATGCCTTGCCACAACGAGAATAGTAGGCGTTGTTTGATGTATTTCAAATTAATAATAAACGAACACATAAAATATGGCTTTTCCTGTTTAAGGGGGGTAGCCCATCATTAATCAAATCTTAATTTTGGTAACACTAATGCATTTTAATAGAAAAATAAAAATAAAATTTTGTAGTCCATATTTTAAAATGCATTTGATTAACATGTTTTATTTTGAAAACCACACACACTAATTGTACAAACATAAAATTTAACATGGATTAAGGATAGATAAGTATGCTATCATAATGTAATGTCATGATGTTATTTATAAATTAAAAACAACTAACATTTCGTTTGTAGTGATTTTAATATGGAATATATAATTTCTAATTAATTCTAATTAAAACATGTGTAGTGATAAAATATTTTCCAAAACTTATTTTTAACATATGTCATGTTGTAATGTTGCATTGGTGTTGCCCTTTATGTTATTTTTGAATGTTTTAAACATTTGCTTGAATGCTAAAATCTGAATTGTAACACTTATATTTTCCAAAAGTTAAAAAAAAAAGGTGTACTCAAAATTTTAGAATGCAATCGATTAGCATGCTTAATTATTGGTAAATTTGAAATTTAAAATTTAGTAAGGAAGAATAATAATAATTCTGAACTTAATGTTATTTCATGTGTGATATTAATAATAAAATAATAATAATAATTAACATTTAGTTCCTAGTGTTTTCATATTTGAAGCGCCATCTCTAATTGTTATGAAGAAAGTCTATGCTTTAATAAAATGTTTTCATAAGACTTACCTTAAACCAACTTCCCATGCTGTATTGCTCTCACCGGGTGATCTATGATGTTGTTTTGAGTGTTTCAATATTTGTTTGATTATTAAAAATTGAAGTAAAATGAAAAATAAATTATTTAGGAAATGGCGTAAAACCTAATTCTATTTTTTATCCCACGCTTTTGAATCTCGGGGCGAGATTCCGTTTAAGGGGGGTAGATTTGTAACACCCCAAAATCTTAATACAAGCAAATTCGAATTTGTCATAATGTTAAACACTAAAGTTTAAGCATTAAAAATAATAATATTAATAAATTAAGTGAATATGAGGTTTTGAAATGAATTCTTGTGAAATGCCTCCATGTGACTGTTTGAATTAAGAAAATGTCGATTTAGAAAACATATTAGCATTTTATTTGAATTCAAATAAACTTAAAATTTGAATTTGAAATGAGTTTAGTAATTGGAAAACATTTTCTGTAAAACCAACCTCCTCTGGACCCAAAACCACATTCTTTTCCCCTTGGCCCACAACTTTTCCAGTCAAACCCAGCAGCCCATTTCCTTCTCTGGACCAAAGCCCATTCTCTTTTTTTTTCCTTCCCTTTTCTTTTCTCTCCGGCCCCGCCCACAGCGCACCTAGGATTCCCTTTTGTCTTTTCTTCTCCTCACTGCCATGTGGGCCCCTCGAGTCAGCTTCACTCCTCAGCCCACCAGCGCGCGCGCACCTTGGATGCCCTTCATCTCTCTGACCTGTGGGGCCGTTTCGTCAACTTTTTCTTCCTCGCGTCTCTCTCCTCTCCCGCGGGTCACGCAGATTGCGTGAGGCACCCGACGCGGACGCCAAAACCCGGTGCGGACGCCAAGGGCGGGACTAGCCCCGAAAATATCTGGCCCTATCCTCTTCTTGCGCCCTACGAAGCCTCGCTCCTATAAAACGGCGCCCAACCCTAGCCCCTGCTCTCGTTCCCTCGCGCCGCCGCCATAGCCATTACCGTCGGTGTGTCGCGCCGCTCGCGATTTTCCCCTCACCCTTGCCACTCTAGACCTCCCCTGCACGCTTTTCTTCTTCGCATGGGCGAGCGCGTGTATCCCGCACCTCCCCTACCGAAGATCGATGCCGAAACCATGGCTTACGCCGAAGCTCCGGTAAGCTCCTCCGCCCTCAGCAACGTTCCCGCATCTCCACTTGGTCTCCCTTCGACCTAACCCTCGAAACCTCTTCGTCGTGCCTTGGAACGCGCCATGGACGTGACGTCGTCGAGGAATCCATGCGAAGGCAACGACCCAGCAAAGACCCGACGCGACCCCGCTGCCTCTTCCCGTCGCGAACCCCTCCACGCGCTGTTCCCGCACCCGCGGCAACCCTAGGTGAGCTCTCGATCACACCCTCTTCCGCTCCATGCGTCTATTGTTGAGTTTTGGGTGCTCTGGCCTCGGATCCGTGGGCTTCGACGGGCTAGAGGGCCTCACCCATGGGGGCGCTGCCGTGCTGTTGCTTTGGAGAAGAAGCACAGTGCCTCAAGCACCCAACCGTTAGATCACGCACGAACGGCTTAGACTTTAAGAGGCGTGCCCCTTTGTACTTTTGCGCTCTAGCCCCTGGAACTTTCGGATTCTTTGCAGCTAGGCCCTCGATTTTACTAAGAAAACCTTGGACTGCTATTTAATCCTGTCTAAACCGTAAAATGACATTTAGGCCCCTCTAAACTCTGGAACTTGCATTTAACCCCATGAACAGTTATGGTTTATTGCAATTAAGTCCCTGCAGTGTACTTTTATTCATGTGTGCCCCTGTAGTTAAGGTAAAATGACATTTGAACCTTGCAGTTTACTATTATTATATTCTAGCACCCGCAGTGGTATGTTTTTCATAATGAAGTCCTTACTTAATTCTGAATTTACATTCACTACAGGAAGAACGGTCACTTACGTCGGCCAAAGCCGACGTAAGTAAGGCTTAAACCGACGTAAATAAATTAATTACGTCGGTTTTCCCTTAATTACGTCGGCTTTCAGCCGACGTAGGCTTTTGGACGTAATTAAGGTGACTTACGTCGGCCACCGACGTAAGTTAACTTAATTACGTCGGTCTTCGGAAGCCGACGTAAGTTAAGTGTCGAGATGGGCCTTGGGCTGGGCCTGAGGACTTACGTCGGCTTGGGCAGGCCGACGTAAGTAAAGTGCCGTAACTTACGTCGGCCTGGTCAAACCGACGTAAGTTTAGTGGTTTAACTTACGTCGGTATTGCCTGACCGACGTAAGTTAACCTGGGCTAACTTACGTCGGCCTGCCCGTAGCCGACGTAAGTTAAGTTTTCGATTTTTTTTTAAAAACAGAAACTGACTACCTCGCTCGATGGCGAGAACACAGAACAAACAAATAATATCATACACAACATAACAGTTTCAATATATAGTTCAAAACATCAACAACAACACAATTTGCAACAATCAACATCAACAACCACCGGGCTACACGCTAGCCCCTCCATTACCTCCGGGATCTTCTCGGCACGTTCCGGATCCCTGCAAAAGAAACATAATCACTAGTAAGCATCAATGTCAACTCAGTGATAACATAAGAGACCAAGAACATCAGTGACAAAAGAAGGAAGCATGATGTAGTTTCAAATGAAGTAATGTACTATATCACTAGTTAAATGGAAGCACTAGCCCTTTGTTAACTCAGTGAACATCAGTTTCGACATAAGAAGGAAACATCAGCGATAATCACTAGCCCTTTTGTTAAATGCAAGCACTAACAACTTATTCACTATATACTAATCATTTCTACCATGGCCAAAAACTACTAAAGCTTGATTAGATACACTTAAAGAGAGTTTCTCACCTGCTCCGTCTACACGCTACCCCCTCCACTGCCTCCGGGATCTCGACGCGTTCCGGAACCCTGCAAAAGAATCATAATTAGGATTAAATGTGATGCAAATAACTTTTTAACATAATGAAAAGGGAATCAAACTCCTAGGTATAGACAATATTACCTGCTCCGGTGTCTGCTGTGGCGGAAGCGTAGGAATCTGGATGTCCTGACCGCTTTGTCGAGCAAGAGCCTGCCATTGCAAGATATTAGCAGATATATGTTATTAAGTGCTGTGAAATTTAACTACGGTACTTTAAATTACTTACCGCCATCGTTGCTTGCATCTGGGCCATCATTAAGGCCGTCCTCTGCTGCTCCTCCCTCGTCCTCTCCAGCTCTGCCTGAGTTTGAGTCAGCGACTCCCTCATGGCCTGGAGCTCCAGCTGCGTCTGCGAGAGACGACCACTGGTCCCAGCGGTCGAAGCCTGCGACGATGAAGCGCCTCTCAAAGGTCGCGTCGACCTCGAGTCGACAACTCCATCGAAAATGGCAAACCTGCAAAAGAATGAAAACACTAAGTAGAAGAAGATTAATTGAAAAAGAAATGGAACACACGAAGAACTCACCGTCCGTGGGCCTTCCCGCCTCCGCTTGCGTACGCGGCTTGGGGGTCGATCGGCGCGCTTTCCCAATCGTAATCCGCACCGTGTATCTTCGCGACCTCCTGCGCGTACTTTGTCTACAAAACAAATAAATCTTGTAAGTATGTCAATAATAGTATTAGTTATAATGAAATTGATGAATTTCGAAAACTTACCAGTCGGTCGGCTGCGACCTGACTACACTGCCCGGGCTGAGAAGGGTCACTTCCCTTGTGACCTCTCTTCCAAACCTGGGTCGGGGTCGGCTCATGACCCAGCTCTCGCTCCTGTACATCCGTGTTAGTGAGATAAATAATATATTAAGAACACATAAATAAAATAAAAAGGTACTTACCATGCGTTTAGCCAAACGCAAGTAGCCGTCACCGCCATAGTTGTGCTTGCCCTCGGACCCCATGCGGCACTGTCTAGCCTTCGTGGACTTGTTGATAAAAGCGTCGCTAGCCCAGTACCGACAGAGAGCTAAGTACGCCTCGATGTTACCCTGTAACCAGGAAATACTAACCTGCACATATTTCATTTTCATCAACGCGGTTAACATACGTAGATATTGTAAATATTTAACAATATTAAAAACTTACCTCCGCGTACTGCTCCTCTGTCAAGTAGGAGTCCGAGTCCTTCCTAAAGACACCCCTTTGCTGCTCCTGCTCCTGCTCCCGGGGGTGCCGCTTGTAGTAAGCGTTGACGGCCTGAATCCGGGCGTATGACAACGCCGCCGTCGTGAGCTTCCGAGCGTTGTAATGGAACACGCGTCTCGCGTGGTCCTCCATGCCCGGCTCCTCTACTTGGTACCTCAACTTTAAGCAAACAAATATTTTAGTGATATGCAATTAAGAATTCAAAGGAGTTGAAAAAACGAAACAGTTAAACTTACCATAAAATCATGCCACACGGCTCCCTGAACCGTGCCGTGCACCGGGTGAGAGACCCGAGCGTAGTCATCCCACGACAGGGCAGGAAAACCGTCAATTACACCGGGGTAGTGCAACTTGACGATAGCACCGAGGACACTGTTAACCTGCCTGTGGTGCTTCTCGGCCCCCGTGAACGAGAAGTCGTACCAACATCTACAAAATATATTAAATCATTAAGTAAAGAAAAAACAACATCTAATATTTAGTATACTATTACAGTTTTTATACCTGTCTCCAACGGGACGGATCGTGGTCCGCTGAGTAGTAACCGGAGGAGGAGCCGCAAAGTGGGTCCTCCTCGTCCGTCGCCTCTGCTGCGACGCTGCCGCGTCCTGTGACCCTGAAGGCTCTGCAGACCCCCCGGAGCCTCCAGGAAGGCTAGTGGTAGAGGGCTGCCCAGGGAGGCTAGCGCTAGCCGGCTCCGAAGGGAGGCTAGCACTAGAGGGCCCCCTAGCCTCTGAGTCGGGCTCCTGTAGCGGCCCCCTAGCCTCAGACTCTGACTCAGACTCAGAAGTCTCTGAGCCAGACTGCACAAAAGGAATGACTTTATTAATAATTAATAACAATTGCAATTTCAAAAATAACTTTATAGTAACTAAAGTTTACCTCTCTCCGCTGAAAGCACACAACAGCTGAGGGTGGAGCGTGTGCCAGAAAGAGCTCACGTCGACTAGAACGGAACGAGCTCCCTGAGCAAGGGTCTGCTGGCGGCTCAAACCCTCTCACTGGCTTCCCCTTCCCCTTCCCCTTTGACGACATCCTATTGCAAGGAATAAATGATTAATATACAAAGATAATATACAAAATTAATGTTAGATTAGTGAATAAAACGTTACTTCAAAATTCATCAACATCACGATCATGCACCCTACTCCTTAAACCAGCCCATCGATCTTCTTGTTGCGCATATCGTTTTCGTTTGCGCAAATCAGCAGGTTCGACTATGTCATCGATATCTTCAGATTCTGATTCTGATTCTGTTTCCGCTTCCGTGCCAGCCTCGATATCTTGAGCGTCTCCAACTAAGTTATCGAGTCCTACACCGGGCTCGACTGAGAAGGAGTCTAGCAACTCTTCCTCTTGGTAGACACAATCAACCTCAGCTTCGTCGTGATAATCATCATCTCCTGGAGCGTATAACCGCTCACGAGGATTCACCTTATGTACCACCCACCAAGCTTTGAATTTATTGCATGGATAAGGTAGATAGTACACTTGCTCTACTTGGTGTGCAAGAACTAATGAATCGAATCCTTTCAACCGTTCCTTGTGTTTTACTTCGACCATGCCAAATTCGTTTACTCGAATTCCACGAATGGAATCAAACCATTCGCAGTCAAATAATACCGCTCGAATTGGCTTGTTTGCGACAAAAGTGAATTCAAGGATTTTTTTAATAATCCCGTAGTACTGCGTTTCATGAATTTTCTTCGAGTTGTACATATCCTTAGGCACTTTGTTGGGTTGTGGAAGAGCATCTTTGAACAAATCGATGAGCATGTTGTAACAATTGTTAGAAAAGAAGAACTTAGACTTAATTGCTATAAGTCTAGTCACAAAATTGAGGATTGACATTTTAGTGTGTTCATGCAGAGCCTCTTCTGAATCTTTGAGACGTTTGAAGAACTCTTTAACCTCTGCTGTTTGAGTGTCTTCTGTAAGCTCTGGTCGTATAGCTTCCAGCATCTCATCCATCATATCAACCTCTTGAGCATCATCATTGTCAGCTTCCACTTCTTGTACAGCTTGAGAAGCTGTCTCGCCGTGGAAGTTCCACAACTCATAATGTGACACGTAACCGTTTCGACACAAGTGCAACGTAAGTTCCACTTTGTCCAAAAACGTTCCGTTTCGGCATTTCGTACATGGGCACCGCGCCTTATCGCTATTTGACAACGAAAAAGCTCGTTCCACAAAAGCTTCTGTCTTGGCGTACCACTCATCTGAGTGACCACCAGTTCTGCTCTTCCAACCAGTGTACATCCAACTACGGTCTTCGCCCATGTTTGACTCTGCAGTTTAACGCGAAAGAAATTGTCGTTAATGTATTGTTATGTTATGTGTCACGGCCCTACAACCTAGGCAGATAGATCCTAAACCCACCCAAGAGTGACCGAGCGGAGCGTGCTCATGACGAGACGCGTGATCCGGATTCGAACGAAATTTCGACAGCATAACCCCGCTGTTCTCCACTGCACGCCCAAAAATGGTGCAGCAGAGAACAACAGGGTTACGCCACCGAAATCTCGTCCAAATCCGGACCCGCGTCTCGTCACAAGCCACGCCCCCTCGGTCACTCCGAGGCTGTCCAAAAAGGGACAATTCCGAACCTGCACGTCTCACATGCCAATGGCATGTGAGACGTGCCGATCCGAAACGGGTAACACATTGCTATAGGTTACGTTGCTCATTTTCATTTTGAGGTCATTTAAGAGAGAGGAAAGAACTAGAGAAAGACTGAGAGGAAAGTTGGTCTTAGATGACAATTCCATGACGGCTTTAGGGTTAGCTGCTGTAAATAGATCGGAGATGAAACCACTTTGTCGGGGTACGCCATCCACGCGCAGGTGCTTGCCATCCTCACCGTCGTCGTTCGCCTTCGTGCCCGTCTACACGCATACTTTACCTTACCACTAAATGGGCCTTGTCGGGCCTTGTCAAGTCGGTCCGAAGCCCATTTATGTATATATAGTTCTTAAACACTCAAGCAATCAAAATTAAAATTGTAACCATAATTCAAAAAAACTAAGCAATTCAAATAAACCTAAACATAACAATTATCCATTATAATTCATCAATTTATCAACTCAATTCTAACATAAGCAATTGAATTCAATTAAATTAAACATAAACATAAGCAATTCAATTCTAACCATAATTCTAAGCATAACAAATAAGCATAAAAATTCATCAATTGTAATTCATCAATTTATCGATTTAATTCTAACATAAGCATAGTAAACATTATTTGTGTATCTATATAATTTCTAATCAATTTCTAACATAAGCATAGCAATTCATCAATTTCTAACATAAGCATAGCAATTCACAATTTTCTATTAAGAGTAAACACTTGCAAATGCATGTGCAATCGACAATTTAGGAAAAATTTCAAGCAAATGCATGTGCAATAATTAAAAACAATGAGAGCAAGGGGAGTGGTGAGGAAATACTTGCAACTAGGCCGGCGGCGGTGTGGGCGGTGAGGGTCGGGGCGGCGCAGGGGGCCGGAGGAGACGGGGTGCGGCGAGGCCGGCGGCGGTGTGGGCGGTGAGGGCCGGGGCGGCGCAGGGGGCCGGAGGAGACGGGGTGCGGCGAGGCCGGCGGCGGTGTGGGCGCCGCGGGTCAGCCGGAGCGGGAGCGGGGGCGGTGGGGCCGGGGCGCGGCGAGGCCGGCGGCGGCGTGGGTGCCTCGGGTCGGCGGGAGCGGGGGCGGTGGGGCCGGGGCGCGGCGAGGCCGGCGGCGGCGTGGGTGCCTCGGGTCGGCGGGAGCGGGGGCGGTGGGGCCGGGTCGCGGTGAGGACGGCGGCGGCGTGGGCGCCGCGGGTCGGCGGGAGCTGGAGCGGGAGCGGGGGCGGCGGCGGCGGGGCCGGGGCGCGGTGGGGGCGTCGTGCGCAGGCGGCGGGGAAGAGAAGAGAAAGCGGCGGGTAAGGAAGAAAAGAGAAGGGCACGCGGGCTAGGTTAAAATACATAACTTACGTCGGCGGACGTAACTTACGACGGCCATACTTTTGGCCGTCGTAAGTTAACACTAAGTTACGTCGGCTCCTTTATTTACGTCGGTCTGTTGCTCTAGCCGACGTAAGTTAGTGTTAAAAGTTGTCGGTCTCCTTACTTACGTCGGCAGCCGACGTAGGTTAACGTACTTACGTCGGTTCCATGATGCCGACGTAAGTTATTTAACTTACGTCGGTCAACCGACGTAAGTTAAACTGGCCGATGTAACTCTTCGATATTCCTGTAGTGATTAATAACTTGTTAACTTGCTGTTTTTATATTTGAACCCCTAGAACTATTAGGAATAACATGTTAGCACCTGCTGTAATGTTCATTTCATAATAAAGGCCCTTGACTAATTCTGAAACCACACAATTATCATGAGAGCATACTGTTTTAGCATATGGGGATTTCATAATAGTGTGTAAGTAACTTTAGTACTTGTTGCTCATGCACTTAAACACTCAATACTTGCTGGTTTTGCATGATAACTTCAATAGCTCATTGCTTTTGCACTATTAGCACATGCAGTAGCGTGTTTTCCATGTAGAAGCCACTGTAGAGCTATGATTTTATGTAAACACTCTTGTTTCATGATGTGTGTTCATAGTAAACTGTTTTTGCAAGTAAGTTATGTATAAATTATATTTAATTAATTAATAGGTGTGTAATTAAAATGTGTAGGATATTGCTTATGTGCTCTTGCAATATTTGTATGTACATGAAATACACTCCCCAATATTTGTTAAAGTACACTAATCTTGAATACACCATTACATGCGATAATGATTTGTGAACTAAATGTATCATTGCTTCCATAACTATCATTTCAGGCGATAATAAAAGGAACATACGTTTGCTCACTGTAAATGATTTGTAACCCATGTGTAATTTAATATTGCACGCATATTTATGTGATGTTTCTCTTTAAGATTGTTGGATTGACATAAGGATAAATATAAAATGGTATAAACATATCTAAACTTCTTATTAATTTGTAATTAAACAATAAGTTCATTCTTGTCATCTTAATCTATTAGTTTAACCATGTTATTAAATTATGGACCTGATTATAACTTGATAAAATCCCGTAACACCGTGATAAGCCCTAATTGTGTGTAGGCTCCCGTTGCACCGTAGGATATGCGCGTTGTACTCTTTACTACTTGTTTACTTGTATGATGTACTGTTATTGAATGTATTTCTGTATCTCTCTTTCGGTAGTTTATACGTGTTCCCGTGATGATCGTTGTGGGATGTGAAGACCTGGATGATGGAGCGTTCCACCCCGAAGACTGAGCAGCTGCATGAAATAAAGAAAAGGCAAGTGTCCTTGACCACTTTGCACCGGTTAGGAAATTATTAAGGACATAGATAGAATTAGCTGCATGCAAGTCTTAAATTGAATCCTATGTAGGGATGTTTCCCTAGATTTCCATAACATTCCTTGTTGCTCTGTCGGGTAGATGTTAGGGTATTCTGTGGGTGGTTACAACTGCTTAGCCATGCTGTCATAGTTGGGGGGAGTAACTTTAATTACAATTGCTAATCTGTCTACTCTACTATTATCTGCATTACTGTGGTTCTGATAGTGGGATGTAGTTGATAGGAATCTAGACATGCAGGATTGAGTGGTGGGTGCAGTACGCACGAGACTCGGGCTCATAGTGTTGGCGCCTGTTCTAGATTCTAAGGACCGGTTCTTGGTGACATTGCGACCAGGTATTACCGTGCCACCACATGACGTTATGGAACGGCTTAGCCAATTAATTAGGAGATCTTTCAATGAGTATGGGCAATGGATTGGTGCGGGGAACGAGTTCAGCGTTACCTGCTCTGGGATCCGCATGGCTCAAGAGGGGGCTGCCACGTCGGAGGGTGTACTCCAGTATGTCGTGGTAGGCGAAACCTTAGAGTGCTCGTACTTGTCGGGAGACCCTTTGTAAAGGCTCTGTTGTGACCTTCTGGCCACACACCTTAGGTAGTGTGTAGTGTGATTGGCTATCACCGGCAAAAAGGAGGTTCTTAGTCCACCTGGAGACAGGGGATGAAATCACAACATGTGGGTAAAGTGGTACAAACTCTGCAGAGTGTAAATCTATCTAGATAGCCGTGCTCACGGTCACGAGCGCGCCTGGTAGTACTGCCTTGATTAGTTGGGACTGGTTGGTTGGTTGGTAGCCGGGTGGTGTAACCTGGTGGGTCAGGAGGGTAACCCGATGAGTTTGGTCCCGGGTGGGGTAACCCGGTGAGTTAGCGTTCAGGTGGGTAACCTGGACGGTGGTGAGTCAGGTGGGTGTAACCTGACAGTTTATATCATTATTATTACATATATGTCATTCACCTAGTAAATAGGATGCTAAGGTCAACATAGGAAATTAAGGATGCATAGAGGCATAACCCGTGTCAGCCTTTCCTCATTGAAAATAACCCGCATGTCATAACTTCCACACTTGCGGAGTACATTAGGTGCTCATCCTTGCTTCTTTCCTTTTCTTTTTGTACATGTTATGCTGCTCAGGTAAAAGACGATTCAAGCGAAGATGGAGTCTAGAAGGTCGCGTTGCTGCCAGTCGATTTGCCTGTGGCGTGCCCTGCTTGTTTATCTCTTCCGCTGTTGTGCTCGTGATTATTTTAAGGTAATAATTGTTGTTTTATTTGATATAGAACTGTTTACCATATTTTGTCGTGCATGTATGATTAAACCGATCCTGACATACATGCAGATTTGCCCTGTTTTACATTGTGTAAAATGGGGTGTGACAGGTAGGTAGGCGTAGCTGGGTTGGGCTGAACCCGGAGCTCTTCTAATGCTCGGCCATCTACATTTGGCCCAGTGGGTCCAACCGCTCTAGGCGTAAAAGTTCTAGCCCAACAACTAGGCTTGGACAACGGGATGGGTAAACGGGCGAATCGTTCAAAAGCGGGACAAAAGGCACAGTGAAATGTGATTTTCCAAACCGAAGGAGTACATGACTTAGAAATGTGTGTACGAATCGTGATCACTGAGTGATCATCAATCAGCTCCCCTCCGTCGGTAGCTCGGCTACTCCGCGGTGGAACGTTCCAGAAGACTTGAGATGGGGATCCGTCGCCACTAAGCTACAACTCCACAGGTTTTATAAAATTTCAGCTAGTAGTTTCTTCAAATTAATCTCCGTCTAATTTTTCCGCATCCTCCTCAGCTGCGAAAAGCTTCCGGAGTCCGATCCGGATCGGGCTGCCGCCATGGCCGACGAGGCGAAGGCGAAGGGTAACGCGGCGTTCTCGGCCGGCCGCTTCGAGAAGGCGGCGCGGCACTTCACCGACGCCATCGCGCTCGCCCCGGGCAACCACGTCCTCTACTCCAACCGCTCGGCGGCGCTCGCCTCGCTCCACCGATACTCCGACGCGCTCGCCGACGCGCAGAGGACCGTCGAGCTCAAGCCTGACTGGGCCAAGGGCTACTCCCGCCTCGGCGCGGCGCACCTCGGCCTCGGCGACGCCGCCAGCGCCGTCGCCGCCTACGAGAAGGGCCTCGCGCTCGACCCCAGCAACGACGGCCTCAAGGCGGGGCTCGATGACGCCAGGAAGGCCGCAGCCGCCCCTCCGCGCCGCGGGCCGTCCGGCCCCGACGCCATCGGGAAGATGTTCCAGGGCCCTGAATTGTGGACCAAGATCGCGTCCGACCCAGCCACGCGCCCCTTCCTCGAGCAGCCTGACTTCATGCAGATGCTGCGCGAGGTGCAAAGGAACCCCAGCAGCCTCAACATGTACCTCAGCGATCCGCGCATGATGCAGGTGCTCAGCCTCATGCTTAACATTAAGCTCCAGAGGCCCGAGGCCTCTGAGCCGTCGCAGTCTTCCCCGCAGCAGCAGCAACCGCCTCCTGAGACTAAGGTGAGGGAGCCAGAGCCGGAGCCGATGGATTTGACAGATGAGGAAAAGGAGCGGAAGGAGAGAAAAACAACTGCTCAGAAGGAGAAGGAGGCAGGGAACGCAGCTTACAAGAAGAAGGACTTTGAGACGGCAATCCAGCATTATACAAAAGCCCTGGAACTCGACGATGAGGATATCTCCTATCTTACTAACCGTGCTGCCGTCTACCTTGAGATGGGAAAGGTGGATCTTCTTCTGTTCTATTGTTTGCTTTACTAACGCAACATGACTAATAGTAGTAGACTAGTAGTTTGTGGTTACCTGAAACTGCTAAGTTGTCGTAGCTGATATTGTTAGGTTTATGCAGTTAGGAATTAAAGGTGTTATCTAATATATTGAGTGACCATTCAGAGGATCAGCTGTTTGATTATCACGTGAATAGCTGATGAATGTTATATGTTTAGTTATCATATCATAGAAGGATGCAAACTGATGGAGAAGATTGTGATGAATGTTTTAGTTGAGAAATAGTTATATTTGTTACATATTGCTTAGTTTCTGGAGTAATTGTTTCACCTTCTTGTCTAACTCTGTCATGATTTAGTCATTACTTGTGTATGAAACAATATACCATAATAAGAAATTAGCATGTGACTTGTACCTGCTCTCACTTCATATACCCAGAGACCCAGAGTATTATAGTTTTAATAATATCCCTTTCTATCTCCAGAACGATGAATGCATTAAGGACTGTGATAAGGCTGTGGAGAGGGGAAGAGAACTGCGTGCTGATTTCAAGATGGTCGCAAGGGCATTGACAAGAAAGGGAACTGCTCTAGCCAAACTGGCTAAGTGCTCAAAGGATTATGATGTTGCCATTGAAACCTTCCAGAAAGCTCTTACAGAGCATCGGAACCCAGACACTCTAAAAAAGTTAAATGAAGTTGAGAGGGCAAGGAAAGAGTTGGAACAACAAGAATACTATGATCCCAAGTTAGCAGATGAGGAGAGAGAGAAAGGTATGGGAAACAGTACATTGTCATTTTTAGTTGGTTTTCTGTAACAGATCTGTATCTAATTAAAACATTTGTGGGCTGTTGGTCATAATGGACTAACTTATGTTATGATTTAGGTAATGAAATGTTCAAGGAGCAAAAATACCCCGAAGCAATAAAGCATTACACTGAGGCCCTCAGGAGAAACCCAAAGGATCCTAGGGTAATTCCTCTGCCTCTGTTTCTTATATCCACCATTATGTTGCTCACAATGAATGATGTACACACAATATATGCTGTGCCAGAGAGTATACGGAACTTAGTATATTTCTCATTGGTACTCAGTTACATGAATTCATTTTTTATTTTTGTGTGTGTTCAAACTATACTGTCCCTACATAATAGGGAAACAGGTTTAAACTGAATCATTCATATTCTGATTTATCTGTTTACTTCTATGCTTGTTTGTTAACACATTTTCTGGGAATGGTTCACGGGAGGTTACCAAGGCAGAGGTGGAGATGGGCAATCTGGGTAGAAACTAGAAACAAGGTTAGAGGGGGCTATGAATAAGGGTGATGATGTTAGGCATTTTATTTTTTCGTAGTGTGTTAAGATAACAATGTTTTCAGTTACATAGAGCTACTGCCCTAAGACTTGGACTTCTGGAAAATGGAGTTTACTCCTATCCATCTATTGATATTCTAGCTTCTCAGGTTGAATTGCAATTAGCGCTATCCTTTCTTGCACATTGAATATTCAGATTTCTAGCTCACCCCTTCAATTTAGACCATTTCTGATAAACTACATTGAGTACTTGAATCAACTTGAACCATCTCCTGTTGCTTAGCCAGGTAGGCTGTCCGCAACAGTGACTGAAGGATTTTGCACCTAGTCTGAATAATCTGGAGAAATTCCTGTGTTCTTTTTTTTAATTTAAGTAATGAAAGAGAGAGCACTAGTGTTTGTATTTGTGACATATCAGTTCTATATGTTTGTTTAGTTTAAATAAAGCCTTGATTTGTCTTTCCCCTTTTTTACCGTAACCCTGTCTCTTCCTTTTTATGTTCTTCCTTTCATTTTTTCTCTTTTTGTTGTTTCTTGGGTTTCATGTCTAGCCTACCCCAACTTGCTTGGGGTTAAAGGCTTTGTTGTTGTTGTTCTTATAACTGTTAAGCGGTGTAAGAACTCATGATATGTTTTATAACTGCTATCCTTGTTCCTTTCAGTCATTATATACTGTGGTGAATGTTTTGCTTTTTGTGATTATATACTCACTGTCGGTTTCCCACCAAATGTTGTTTTTCCACAGGTGTACAGCAATAGGGCTGCATGCTACACCAAGCTGGGAGCCATGCCTGAAGGTCTCAAAGATGCAGAGAAGTGTCTCGAGCTCGACCCTAACTTCACTAAAGGGTACACAAGAAAAGGTGCTATTCAATTCTTCATGAAAGAATACGATAAAGCGATGGAAACCTACCAGGCTGGCTTAAAGCTTGATCCAAATAACCAAGAGCTGCTTGATGGTGTCAGGAGGTAATGAAAGCTACTTTGTGCCATAACTGCAGCCAAATCTTTCAAGGTATTACATGAAATGAATTCATATACCTTCTATAAGGCAATTTTTAACCGTTTTCATGTTTGCAGGTGTATTCAACAGATCAACAAGGCCAACAGAGGTGAAATAAGTCAGGATGAATTGCAAGAAAGACAGGTAACTCTACTGCTGTACCAGGTTCCTTCTTAGTATGTGTTTCTTCTGATTCAGTTCTGTTAACTGGTACTACTGTTTCTGCAGAACAAAGCTATGCAAGACCCTGAAATCCAGAACATTCTTACCGACCCTATCATGCGACAGGTACATGAGTCCCTAGTTTGCTACCGTCAACTCGTATCAATGACACCTGGATGTTAGTTATGTAAGTATTCTTGTTCTGCAGGTGCTAGTTGATTTCCAAGAGAACCCCAGGGCTGCTCAGGAGCATCTTAAGAATCCAGGGGTCAAGCAGAAGATTCAAAAGCTTGTAAGCGCTGGAATAGTTCAAATGAGATAGATAATAACCATTTTGTGTCTTGTGCTCGGTTTGTTAGCGCTCAATCCCAGTCCCGCAGCTCGAAAAGAAGAAACATCCCAAACTTTCATGGGACTGGTCTCCTTTTTTCCCCTATTGGTTTGTAAGTGCAGACGACATTGAATTATTCATATTTGCAGTTCTTACAGTCAGGCTCCGTCATCTTTTCTTGAATTAATCCCAGCCATTGAAGAGAAGCCTACTGTTTGATGTCCCTTTATAAGGGAGTATCTGGCATTCTGCACTTCGCGGGCTGTTCAAGGTTCGGGCTGGTGGGATACCATGGCAGTTCGTGTCTGATATAGCACGGTCCGCATATATGTCAATGGTGCGTTGGATATAGAGGGCTGGGGGCGTGCTGGAAAAATTATGATACTCCTTCTATTTTTAAAAGTTTGTTGTTTTGTAGTTTATTTTTGAACTACAAAATGATAAATTTGAATGAATTATAAAGCAATAAACTAGAACATGATAAACTTTCTAGAACGGAGGGACGAGTACTTTAGAAGATCGACTTGGGTGGCAGGCGAAAAGCGAAAAACATTTCTCCATTTAGCTTCTGCACCGAATTGCCGCCTTGGCTGCCGCGTCGCCGTCACGACGCGATCGATGAGGTTGGAGGCGCGAAATTATGCGCGCGGCCGTGCTGGGAACCGCGAACAGTCCTGGCCTTCCTCGGTCGGCTGATCGCGATGCCTGCCGCCCGCGGCCAGTTTGCCGTGTGTGGATGTGGACATCTGCGATGGGCTTGGCATCCGGAGAGTGCACGACCGGGACCAAGCTAGCAGGACCCGTTCGGCACAAGATGACTTAACAAGACGGTGGCAGCTAGATAGTCTTGACGGGCTTTTTCGGATCACAGTGACTAACAAGATGGTGGCAGTTAAAGCCGTGACACATATGAAACAAGCCTAAGTATATATGGCAAATTGACCGTGATGTAACAAGCCAGTGCCCGTCTACGAACGCGAGTTGTAGCCAACTAGCCATGCCGTCGAATTGTCGAAAGCCATCTTTTCGACATGTCGATCAGCATGTAGCTTGTGCATGGTACAACGCTGCAAGCGATCCAGCTTTAAGCAAGGCCAAACTGAAAAGACCAGCCAGGCTAGCTGATTAGCACCGGCGACTCGTAATACATGACCGGAGATCAACGAATTTTAACCTCAGATTCGTAAAACGAAAGACGATGGTTATAAGGTTGCGTATATGCCTTTCGATCGATGATGCCCAAAGAAAAAATAAAGTTGACGTACGGGGCCGGGGCTATGAGTTGACGATGACTGCGACCTGACGTCGTAGCATCAGTCTTGTGCTTCGCGGCTAGACACCTAGACGTGATAGACGAATACTGTGTGTCCTTCACGTAATAATCCGTATCAAGTGGATACAAATCCTTCACGAAATAATAATTCGTATCAAGCTACTGGACGCAATTGTCACCGTAGGCGTATCCACGTTTCTTCTGGGTCATTCAGTACATTGCCGTCTATTGTCAACCGACTGTGTGTGACTACACCAAGGTACGGTTTGTTCCAGTCATGCCGTAGATTGCCGTGTAGCATTCTGGTCCTTCGCAGCGTAGCCTGTACGTACTTGTTGTGCCACACGAGATAAAAAAAAAAGAACATCGTAACTGACCACCTTAATTGTACCCGGTTCTCTTGATACAGTATATTCCATGCCTTGAATTATGATTCGTCATTTCCGCTACGAAGCCTTTAAATATGTATGTGAGCCCTAGCCATTGATCTGGGCATCATCCCCTTTCCAAAGTCCGTCCAAAGGTTGCAGTGCTGGCATGCGCAATTAGTATATTAGTACTCCCTCCATTCTTAAATAATTATCGTTTCAGACAATTAAATGAACTAAAAATAAATTAATGAAGGTTGTCCTAACGACAATTAAAACGAAATAGAGGGAGTAGATCATTCCTACTCCGTAGTAGTCGGATGCATGCGCGGATCACGACAGATGCGCCGCCGCGCGCCGGACGCCTCTCGATCGGCGGTCGGCGTGCACGGCGGCCGGGGCGGGGCCAGCGGCGCGCGGGCTGTACGCTGACGCGTCCCAGTGCATGCGCGCAGTGGGTAACGTTTTGGATCAAATACGTGTATATGTCGGGGGCACAGACGTGTGGTGGATGTGCGAAGTACTCACTCTTTTTGATAATATAGATATTTTTATATTTAATGTAAAAACAAAATAATTTTAATTTAGCTCATCAATAGCGAAAATTTCTTTGAAACGTTTCAACAAATGATGTTACCAGATCCATCATAAAAATATTTAATATAATAAGTAACTCTTCTATATTTTAGATAATATATTTTAAAATATTTATAGTCAAATTTTAATTGTAACTTTGATCAAACCTAAATGTACTTATATTGTTGGATGGAGGAAGTATTGATTCCTTTGACTTGTGGGTACTGGTCACCGCGATGCAATGATATATTCATTCCGTCTCAATAAATTTGTCGCTTGTAGTTCACTTGTCAGTTTGTAGTTCACTTTTGAACTACAAAGCAGTAGTTTGGAGAAGCGAAGAAAAGTATAAAAACAAGGCGTTTCTCACGATGACATGAAAATGCGATTAAATATCGATACACGCCCTTCATGTACCAGTTGCTATATCCACGGTTTTGAGTACAATGCTACGTACTAATGTCCGAGTATGGACAGTTTACAACTATACTTCAGAGTAGTAAGTGCTCGTAGTGCAGCAACTGAGCAACCTATATATACTAGTAGTAAGGCTGACTCCAACGGAGTAGCCATATGAAAACAGATACTGGAAATGAGTGGTGTGGAGCTACCCAAAGGTCTCCAACGGGCTAGCTATAGAGAAGACGGATTGTGGGTAGCTGGAAGACGGTAACCTAGATATCAGTCTTCTCAGCGTGGTGACCGAGCACTGTTGCGCGGGCTCCACAAATGATTTGACGTGTAGGCGCGGCGTGCACCACTGCTTCGCGCGCGGGCCCAGGCAAGCGCGGCTGTTTCGCGTGATGCTAGAATTTTGGGCGCCATCCGTTGGAGACCGTGATTTTTAAGTATCGTTGGGAGGCTCTAGGAGAGACCGAAAGAGCAGAATCGGTCTTCCTTTATACGTCTCTTCGTTGGAGTCAGTCTAAGCTCGACGACTGGAAGCGAATTCGTCGCTCGATGATCGTTTAATTTATTGACGTATAGAGTGAGAAAATAATTAATTATGCCGACGAGACGTTCGTCTTGAACGCCAAGGTGAACAGCTTGAGCACACCGTACGTGACCGCCATGGCGAGCCACCCTCCGAGGAGCACGCGGGCCCCGGACCTGACCACTCTCGCGCCGCCCAGGTACGCGCCGGCGGCGCCGAATCCCGCGAGGCCGAGGCTGCTCGCGGCGCACACCGCCGCCACCCTGGCCGCCCACGGCCTCACGAACCCGCCCGACAGGAGCGGCAGCAGGGCGCCCGCCGCGAACGCGCCCGCCGACGCGGCCGCGGCCTTCGCGGGACTCGGCAGGCCATCCTCCCCGCTGCCGCTGCCGCCGCCGCCGTCGTCGTTGTTGTCCCGGCCCCTGCGGCGCTCCGCGTGCGCCACCTGGATGTCGTACTGCGCGTACACGGACACGAACTCGCCGATGGCCATGCTGCAGGCGCCGGCCACGAGCCCCGCGAGGCCCGACACCAGCATCGCCCCCGCGCCGTCGTTCACGGCGCCCACGCCGATCATGAGGGACGCCACGGAGACGAGCCCGTCGTTGGCGCCGAGGACGGCGGCGCGGAGCCACTGCGCGCGGGCCATGTAGTCGACGACGACGTGGTCACCAGATCCGTCAGCCGCCGCTGCCGCCTCGACGTCGTCGTCTTCGACGGTGGGCTTGAACTCTCCGTGGTGCTTCGCCTTGGATAAAGGGAACTGCGGGGCGTCGGTCGAGGCCGGGCGGACGTCGGAGCTGAGGTCGGGAGCCATGGATGATCTCGGAAAGCACTGAACTACAAGCTTGAGAGATCGTGCAACGGGATGATGAGAATAAGGCGTCGTTGCGAATGGAGTGTGGATGCCACACGCTCGGGAGGGGTTATTTATAGGGAGGAACGTGACTGTCTTTCCGGATCAAGGCGGCTCCTGAGGACCACACGCCTTCCTTCGTTCAGCAAGCTAGAGAACTGAAAAGGCGGGCGGTGGGAGCGAGTGTTGACGCGGTGGCGTCAGCTGGGGCGTGGATGCTCTTCCAACTGCCAGTGCCGGCAGATTAAAGGGGCTCCACTCCAGTTTGCATCGAATAAAGCTTCGCCGGCCGCGTCTGCGCGCGCCTTTACCAGCTTATTAGGAAACAGGCATTTCAGCGCGCGCGCGGGGCCGGTGGACGGCCACGCGGGTCGCGGGCCGGCGCATGCCACCATGCGCAAAACTGAACAAATTTTCCGTGTGTATGTGTATTTCCGGCCGGAGGGAGGTTGTTGTGTACGATACCCCGGAAAAACGTCTCCAGGAGCCGCATGATAACATCTAGTATAGCGTGTGATCATGTAGCTCCTCAATTTGGATGAACACGAAGCCTTGTGAGGATGCTGGTTCGTCAAGTTTCATCAGCTAGCGTTATAATGGTTTATGTTGCATGGGGCTGGTTTTCCGTGGCATACATACAATTGACTTGCTGTGCCTCGGATTCAGCGGTTTGGCACCAGTAGCACGCTCGGCGTCTCGTGCCGTTCGTGACAGGTACCCAACAGCGGGGATCAACAGTGGAGCGGCTCGATCTGACTCGTGTGAGCTCGCGCTCCAGATAGTGTTCACAGAATTTGCGAGAGCTGGCAAAGCAACTCTTTTCAGGAAAGGGAGACATGACGCCAGGTTACTGTTCTGAGAGGGTGAGAGACGTGTCGTCGAAGGCACACGTCGAAAGGAAGAATAGACCTCCATAAAAGAGGATGCTAGTACGAAACGGCATTGCGTAGCGAGTTCTCCTGGCCGCCACGCCAACCTTGGCTCCTCAGGATGGAAAAAGAAACTGCAAAAATGGGGTCGCGTCGGGCTGAAAGAGGAAAATCCAACGTCGCAACAAAGTATTTAAAGTTGCTGAGTTCAAAGGTTCCATTCCCATTCAACCGAAAGGAGTACAAGAAAAAGGGAAAGTATAAAGCACCAGCTTTCTTCTTTGCATCATCTCCAAACACAATGAGCAATCTAAATGCCTCTCATCCAAAAACAGAGATTCTCGGATCAGGTCATCAGGTTATTGCAAAACCAATGCGAGTAACAGCACGATAAATCTATTGACAGAAATAAACAAATTGTTTAGTCTAGTTGCGTGATTGAATGACTGATCATACCACAAGCTTGAGCTCCGTGCCCATCACCAGGGTTGTGGCCTAAATTCATGTATACAGTTCGCCCAGCATGCATACAAACACTATGAGAACCGATTTGCACAGCAAATCAATGGCGACATTCATATTCACCATGAGACGCAGGTGCCAGTTGATTACTTATGTACAGGGAAAAACCTTAAATAGGAGGCACCCAGGCTCACCAATAATCTACTCTACGGTTTGGACTCCTCGCCTGTTAAAGAATGGAACCAAGTGCAGTATCGACACTAGGGCTTATCTAATGAATCTTGCAGCCTGGATCTACTACGTGCTAGCAGGTTATCCTTTATTTCTTTGAAAGATTCGAGCTCCTCCAACGCATCACATGTCCTGCGGGACATGAACGAGCTTGTGCTTCCAGCTTCAATAGATTCGGCCCTTGATGTATGAGATGAGTAACTAGAATCTCGTAGTGGGCGTGCAGACTTCAACAGGTGGACAAGGTACCCAACAGCAGCGTCTTGTGATTTATGGGACGAGGAACCTGCATGATCACCAATTTCTTTGCCACCACTACTTCTGTAAAGTGCATGTAACCGAGTCAACAAGATTTACTCTCAAAAGCGATAAGATCAACAAATAAATACAGGGTATGTTTATTGCTCAAGTTTCACATTGGATAATAAAGCAGAGGAATTCAGTGAGCATATGCGGAAACAATTGAGTAAAAGACCAAAAGATAAAATGGAATATCAAGCATACCCAGGTCGGGAATCTGGATCGACATCATCCACAGCAAAAGGAAAATCCGCATCATCAGTATCATCCTGCATAGACAATCTGCTTGAACTTCTTGAAAACCCAAGTCTAGGTGAACCACCAGAGGAGAAGATACCAGAGAACCGGCCAGATTCATCCCTACTGTCTTTAATCTGCACAGAAGGCAAAGTCAAGGGAAACAGACTTAGCAAACTGCACTTTTTAAATTCAGAGCATTCGTTTCCAGGAGCAAAAGGTGTGCCAAAACTGAAACAGGAAACTGAGTAACGTTGGCAAAAATAGGTTATGGAGCATGCAAGAAGAAACAGTAATCAGAATACCAAGGTAACCAACAAAATCTAAACCTACTCATAACAAAGGTGAAAATTACCTTGATTTTTTAATGCGATAAGAATTATAATGGGTTAGGCATAACTGGAAACTATAATATCATGAATAATCATATTAGTGTAGCAAAAAACATTGGCAAGGAAACATGACATTATAAAAGTATATCTTAATATGATTTTACTGTCAAAATATTTATTTTGTTTCTGCTTTCAAACCAAGTTGGGGGAACTACACTGTCGGGCCTTAAAATGTGCATCAGCAAAGCACTCATTATAAAATGTGATTATTTAACATGTTGCAACTTTAAAAAAAATCATAAAAACTCATGTATGTAGCACAGCTATAGTTATGTGAATCTGCAAAAAATCGTTTTCAAAATCATCTCTGATATCAAAATCCAAAAAAAAACACAAGTGGCACTGTTTGCAGTGACGGACGATGCCAGACAAATAGAGCAACTAAGAATGGGTTACAGTCATGAGTCATTATTTACAACTGAACAGAGGGTATCAGCTCCATTGTTAAGCAAAACATGGCATACAATGATCAAATTAATCAATCCTGATTTAATCATGACCGTAGTGGCGTAGTGGCTAAATTCGTAAACTATACATCAGAGTCTGCGTGGTAAAACCAGATGTGAATCACTTGTTTCAGATCATACAGCCACAAATTGACTTCCAGTACGAGACTTTGAGAGAATATGATAGGTGTCACACCAAATTGCCAGATAAACTTCAATATGTGTGACCTATCTAGTTACTCTAGCACACATGGATGGATGTGCCACCCTCAATGTTTTTGTTGCATGACGCCAGACCAAGCTATGAAACGAAATGTGATAATAAGCATAATATGACCACAAAAAGTAGATTGAAAAAGCATTCATCATGCTGTGACATGAGCTTAGGAAATCACAGCTATATTTTATCACACATACCATGCTGGAGTGGAATTTGATAATATTATGACAACATGGATAAATTGCATTAGGTAGCTGTGATATAGAAGGGTCAATACACGAAATGATTGGTGCATTTGCCGCAATTCAGGAAATCTTACTTTTCGCCTATTGTAAATACTACAGATCTGGACGGAGAATGTAACATGAGAGGACCTTAACCGCAAACAATCTTGTGATCCATGATCCCCTGTACTGTACTACTCTGTTCATGATACAATTTTTGAACTAGCAAGTAAAATGACCCAAATACAAAAACAGTAGGCAGATTGCAAAAATGGTGGTCCATAGCGGCCGAGTACATGCCCAAAGGGAAAAGGGAGGAATTCCAGTAAGTGCCTCCCTTACTGTATTTCAATCAAAATAGACAAATGGGAACATTTGGAGGGTCGTTGACTATGCTTAGTGGAACAACGGGAAGAACGATCGATCTTCAAAATGAGGCAAGGGCCAAGGAGTGGTCCTCCCGTTCATGTCCCACCAAACCTAATCACGTTCTAGTAGTTCACATTTAGATTCCAGCCTTTGCTTTCTTTTTGGCAATTGGTACTACCTAGCAATTCATTTGGACTGCCTAGCCAGATCGTTGTCATTTTGGCAGTATCCAGCCCCAATTGTTGGTCTGTTATAGCAGGATATTGTTTACTTTATACCTAGCAGTAGTTCCCAGATTTCAAACCCCTTCCCCATCTAAATGAAAGAGCAATATCGAAAGTAAGTGACGTAGAAGACACAATATTGACAGTATGCCTGTTTGGTTCACTACTTAACGCATCATAGTCTAAGTTATAGGCATGTGCTACATGTGTTGAGTAAGCACCCGATCATCAGCGATTAAGGGATAAAGGATAACAGCAAAGTAATCACCTTAGAACCAGGCAAGTTAGCATAGAGATCGCCCATCCGGAAGACTTCCGCCGGCCTCCTGAATGATCGGCTTGTCTCTGACGGGGATTCCTGCGTCCCAGCCTCCCCTCGTACACTCTTCGGCGAAGGTGGGGGAAACATGAGTGCTCTAGTGGGTTCCGACATATTCCGATGGTGCAAAGGGACCCTCCCGCCGCCGACCTGCGGTATGTTCATTGGCGCAGTCTCACTGCTAAACCGTGAGTGCAGGTAGCCACCGGTAAAAGTGGGCGGTGAAGGCGTGGGCGACGCGTAATGTGCCGGAGGCGGCGAGAACTTGGCCTGCTGCGCCGGCGAGTGCGGCCAGGGCGCAGGTGACGTCCAACTGTTCGGACGCCGCGAGGGTGGTGGAAAAGCCGAGCCGGCGGCTTCCGTGAGCGAGGCCGGGAAGGCGCGCATAGGCTCGGCAGCAGGGCTGCCGACGTAATCCGTGATGATCGCGGCGGTGGCGAGTGAAGTGACCTCAAAACTGAAGGCGGCGAGGCTGGGGCGGTACTGGACGGAGACGAGGAGGCGTCCGAGCTGGGTCTCGACTGGGGCGAAGGTGCGGGTGCGCATGGCGGCCTCCTCGGCGCGGGAGAAGGGCGGGGCGAAGGAGCCGACGCGGTGGCCCATCTCGTAGTTGTACGCCTGGCCGGACGCGGAGAGCGTGCGGAACGCGCGGTACGCCGGGAGGAAACGCAGCGCGACGTAGAGCGAGCGCAGCAGCGTGATGCAGCGCTTGTACGCCCGGTTGACCGCCACCCCCTCCCCGGCCGGCGGCGAGGGCCAGGGCTCGCACGCGACCGTCCACCGCTCGACGACCTCCTCGGGTCCCCCGCCGCCCGCCGGGGCCAGGTACACGTCGACCACGAGCAGCTCCCCGGGGGACGGCTCCGGCAGGTGCTCCGCCGAGGGCGGCGGCGGCGGCGCGTGGAGCGGGAGGTGGAACCACCTGTCCCGCCTCCGGAACGCCGGCGCGGGGGCGGTCGCCGGCGCGAGCGGGCGCGGCGCGCGCACGGCGAGGATGGCCTGCAGCGCCTTGAGGAGGAACTGCGGCACCATCAGCTCGACACCCGCGCGGCCCCCGCCTCCGCCGCCCGACGAGTCCGACGGGCTCGCCATTGCCGAGCCCACCTCAAATCCGCAGCGGCGGCGGCAGCAGTCAAACCCGCTCGTCCTCCCCGCCCGGCGCCGCCGCTCGGCATGGCTTCCGCCGCGCGCAGCAACGAGACCACATTAAAAATCTGGCGCTGCGGCAGCGATCGGATCCGGGGGATGCAGATCTGTACTGTATGGGACGTTTTGCTTGGCGCACGAGGTCGTCCGTCCGTGGTCGCCTGGCCGGGGTGGGATGGGAGTCGTGCCGAATTGGGGATCCCTTCCTCCTGGATTTTGAATCCGGCTAACGGGTCGCTGTTAGTTGTGCTGTGCCCTCCCAGCCCTGCGTCACGCACGATAGAATAGAATGAATTGTTTTGTCCGTCACTACTGCGCAATGATTTGGTGCCTTGCGACGAGTGGTGATAACTTCAGTTTCGCTGTCGACGACCTAACCACCCCCGAATAGCACCTGGTTTGAGTAAATTTTGGCATTTTTACAGGTTCCTGAGTTGCAATTGCAAATCTGAAACCATTCGAACCCGTGGTCGGCGTCGCTGTTGTCGTTCAGGCGTGCACGTACGCCTGTGCGAGTTCCACGACTTGGCTTCCTTCCGGTCCGGGGAAGGATGCTTGGAAGGGATACACCAGACCACGAAGACTGCCTCTTGCTTTGGCGTGTGTAGAATCGCGACACGGCAGGAATGCCCGCCGTCCACCGGAAAACAGCGGCGTGTACTTGCGTCGGACTTTCGGCAATCGGGCATGGGCTCGTGTCTTCGCGTTCGGTAAACCTGTGACCCTTGATGCGCAGATTCGTCGTCTGGCTTTGGCGTGGAACATGATTTTGTGAGTACAATAATTAGGCTAATGGAATTTCTGTTCATCTTCCAAGTTCCAAAGTGGGGTTGTGCAGTATCGGAGTTGACTCCATTACTTTAGCTTCATTCAAGCTTGCCTTCGACGAATCATTTACTAGCAAATATGCACATAGAAATGGATTTTGGGACATAAATTCCGTCTCAAATCCTTGTGTTTTTTGTCAGGCTCTTTTAGTCCATATGAATATACTAGTTTCTATATTTACGACATACTTGAAGGAAACTTGATGCGTTTCCCAGATTTATGACATCTTTTTTAGCTTGTCCATGAGCAAAGTTTCAAAGGAAGTTAATATGAAACACGTTGGCTTCTGAAATAATTTGAGTCTTACTACTAGGGAGAATTACAGCACGGTTTTCTTTTTTTTTTCACAAATTAAAGTACGGATCTGACTGGTTCATCAAGAAGATTTCTCATTTCTGTAACCATCCACGCAAGTTGATTAACCTAATAAACCGGTGACATGACGTAATCTCTCAGAAGGGGTTTCTGTACGTTTGAACTGACAGGGGCAAAATTAGGTATGGATATGATGTGGTTATCCATTTCCAGAAATGACAGGATGGGGATGGCGTCCAAAGTCCAAACGCGCGAATCATGATCTCGTCAAACACACACTACTGCTAAATGTCTTGCTGAAGAAAGTCATTACACCGAATCAGATCAGAACCAAACGACGTGTTAAAACCGAACACTTTTCTTTCTTTCGTCCGCGCCCACCTCCCGTTGCCGCCTGCCTTCGTGTTGATTGCTGAACGATTATGCAGTCGTTTCATCGACTATAATAACTCTTAATTAATTGCGCTATCGAACTTGAGGTCATCAATGTTTTTATAACAAGAGATCGTGTCCTCTATTTACTGATCGTTTTCTATATGCTTTGCATAGTCAAATCATACACTCTCGCTGTTATTTTATTTTAACACTAATTAATTCAGTTGCAAATCAAATAAAAAAGAGTGAACGGAGTATATTTCACCCAAAAGAAGAAGAAGAAAAAACATCACTGGTATTTCACCATATGCCAACCGATAAAGTATATTGTACCCATCCGGCACAAGGCATGTCTGTTGACTGGTATGTAGACGTTTAGGTAAACCACCCCCTTCTCTCGAGATACCGACAGCTTCGTACATGACAGCGCGTGCAGTAAACTTGTGTACTAGCAACCCAGACGTTTACCTGTGGGCAACTCATGCTCGTTTACAAATACAGCCAGCAGAGAGACTGAGAACACTTGAGACTATTTTTAGTGGGAGATTAATTTATATTAAATAAGATGTCATTTAAGCGGATTTATTGATGTGCCAACGAATTAATAAATAAATGAGATGGATTTCTTCTGCTGATCAATTTCAAATGACGGCGATTTGACGCGTGGAAGTTAAGTTGGTGTGATGGGCCGTTCAGCGACAGGCCCACCGACCCGCAATCTCACACGGTTCACCATCGGAGGGATCAAAGCCTTCTCCGGCCCTGTAAGGCTAACTCTAACAAATCCCCCATATAGCAGCCCAACCCGTTTTTGAGTTATGAGGAGCATAAAAAGTCCCTCCAACAAAGAACCCAGACGCAAGGCCCACTTTAAGGGTGCGGCTCCGGATATCCTAGAAACCGCAGCCTCCGAACGTAGCCCTTTTCTTCTTCCTCCGAAAGATAAAAAGGCCCGTCCCGGTCCAGCTCGTGGAAGTCGCACAGTCCCGTATTTGCACCACCGCAAGCGTTTCCGGCAGCGGCTTTCAAAGAACGTTATCTACGCATTGCTTTATTGACAGGTTCATCGCCGAGCTAGATACGGTGAAGCCTGACCCAATCGCGAGACCACAGAGCAGTAACCAGAACGAGCTTGCCGCGGTGGATTCCTCCACCGGCTGGTGTGATGAAGATGAACGTCGACAAGGCGATATCAGAACACCCAGGGCGAGCCTCGGCAGCAGAAACTGCAAGTTTTGCAGCTCGTAGAGTTCCCAGCTACGAGGTCCAGTGTCAGTACGCCCTCCAAGATAAGCGCTGCTCTCGAGGCGAGCTGCGATGCCGACCCCTACCACACTGCATCAGACAGACTGACTCCGCTGCGGCCCCGGCCGGACGCCGATGCTTCCTGCCGCGCAAAAACCCGGCAATGCCCCGCGTTTTGGTCGTAAAGCCACGCAACAAGGCTGCCCCACTGATAATATTCTCCAAGCGACCTACACTACTGTAGGTTATTCTCTGCTTTATTTGTCCCTTTCCATGCATGCTTTCGTCTTCACACTCCTGTCTCCGGGGAATCCGTAGCTGCTGCATGCGTTGTCAGTTAGTGCACTGACGACGAGCCTAGCCTAGCTAATCGGCGTGCATAATTGAAGCATTATCACGAGCTGAAGTAGCAGGCGAGCTCAACAAATGCAAGCTTGATACGGGAATGGAGGAGAAATGATTGATATACGACACAACCCATTTTGCATCTTCATCATGCTCCACAATGAATGAAAGATCATGGAGGCATGGAGCACGGGACTGGCATACAGTAATGGTACTTCCCGTCGCTCCTCGTCCGTGTCAGCGTGTCGTCACAAACACAGTCACAGCCTGGGGATGACGAAGGCAGCACCCAGCCTGCTGCTGCTTCGCGTTGACTACTACGCCTCTCCCGCCCGCGACGGCGCGCGGCAGGTGGGGCAGGACGCGCGCGCCGCGAGCCAGCCCTCCACGCAGGCGCCGTGGAACCCGTGCCCGCACGCCGGGAGCACGCGGACGCGCTCGCCGTCCGGCACCAGCTCCGACAGGCAGATGGCGCACTCGGTCTCCGCCCACGCGCCGCCGTCGGCCACCGAGGCGCCGGCGGCCCCGGAGCTCACGTCGGGCGGCGCCTTGGGCGCCAGAGCAGTCCGCGCCCGCTCGGCGCGGCTGCGCGCTAGGCAGCGGAGCAGGAGGCGGATGGCAGCGTGGAGAGAGAAGGCGAGGAGGGAGACTGTCACGCCCGGTCATCGTAAAGATGAACAGACGCTAACCACATGTACGCCAGGATCAGTTGAATCGTACATGCGTTGACGAAAGTGAAATACCATTACATTGCCATGTTCGGAATACATAAATAGTCTTACAGAACGACCCGAAGGTCTACAAATACACTCCACAAATATTTACAACACCACACAGTTCAACACTACAGAAAGCAAGATAGATAAGTGGGCTTCGTCTCCACAGGCAGCCGTTGCGCGTGAGGTCGCCAGCCTAGACCAAATCCTCCGGGTTGACGTAGAAGTCCTCCGGTGCAGCTTCTTCTTCTTCATACTCTAAAGGAGAATTAAACGCTTGAGTACATAGAGTACTCAGCAAGTGCGGGAAGAGAATGACATGATTGGCTAGAGCAAGGTAAGGCCAAATATGGCTTAGCACTATGCTTAGAACCTATCCTTAGCTTTCAATTATCATTATTATAATTCAATAAATAATCAACACATGATTAATGATAATGAAAGTACTTGAACCATAATGAACCATCATTTCCCAACCATAGACTAATTATGAACTGGCCCCAAGCCGCTCTTGTCCGTGAGCACGGCTGTCATGACAGTTTTACCAAATCTCTGCAGAGAGTGTACCCTTTCCCCACAAGCAGTGATTCCATCCCCTGTTGCCAGGTGGACTAAGTAAACCTCCCTGATGCCCGTGACCCGTCGGTCACATTACACACTTCCGTAGGTGTGTGGCCCGGAGATCACTACATGGTCTTTACAAAGGCACTCCCGACTAGTGCTAGCCCTCTAAGGTTTCCACCACTGGAGATTCTCGGAGTAACCCTCCGCCCCAGAGCCCCCTCTTGAGCCTTGCGGTTCCAAGAGCGGATCACCCGCCTCATTCCCCGCACCATCCAGCCACTAGCAGTTCATCGGGAGGAACCTAATTAATTGACCACGCTGCCCCATCTCAGTCTCGTGGTGGTACTATGAAGCTTAGTGGCTTCCTCCATAAACCGGTCCTTAGAATCCGGTGGTGACAAACCCCAATCCCGGGTCTCGTGCAAAATGCACCATACCAAAACTAACCAACCACCAGATTCCTATTCACTAACATTATGTATGTTCATCACCAAATTAAAGTACCATAAAGTTGAGCATAGAGTATTTGTATGAAAACCCAATCCCAACATCTAAGCATGGCTAAGCATAAATAAGCCTATCTACTTCCCAACCCATTTCAGGTAACAAGGAATGGTAAGGAACAGGGCATGTAAACATGTAGTAGGACATCAATTTATTTAGCATGCAACTAGCTAATTCCCTAAAATAGGTACAAGATGGTCAAGGGCACTTGCCTTCGTTGGAGACTTGAGAGTTGACGAAGTCTTGGTCTTGGAAGTTGAGGTTAGGGTCGTAGAACGACTCTAGATATATGCCCAAGCAATGGCAAGAATATAAAATAAAGCTAAATAAGTAAAGGCACGCAAAACAATGCATACACACATACACATAAGCACCAAAATCCTACACTAATGCGTCCCTACGAGGTATTTATCATTTAACAAGGCCAAAATATGCAATTTATATTTTTCCTACAATTTTGGGATTTTATTATAGCCTAAAACCATTTTTATTGAATTTTCTATAGCAAAAATGTATTTCAAAACATTTTTAATAATTAATCCAGGGACCAAATATATTTTATCTGAACTCTACAATTAATTCACAGCATAAAATAATTTATAAACATTTTTCATAGCATTTCTACACTTATTCATCATTTTTATCTAATTTCTACACCTTAAAATACAATTAAAAACTCTATTCAGCAATTAAATAAAAGTCCAGGGGCTATATAAATAGTTTACTCTACTGAACAGGGTCTGAATACATGAATCTAATAAATTACAGGGGTTAGAATGCTTAATTAAATGATTAAAAACCATTTTTAGGGATCCAGGGGCTAGTCTGCAATTTCCAGGGGCTAGATCCGAATTGCAGAAGAGTCCAGGGGGTAGCTAATGAGATTCCAGGGGCCTGGGTGCAAAGTTGGCGGCGGGAAATGGTGCTTTAAACGTGGGCCGTCGGATGCAGGATGAACGGCCCGGATTTTATTATACCGAAACGGTATGGGGTTCTAATCTCAGCCGTTGGGGGTTAACCGACGGCAGGGGTTGAGCCACGTCGCCTCAGGCGACGCCGGCGACGCACGGCACGGCGGCGCTAGAGTCCGCGGCGGCGATCTCGCCGGAGATCGCCCAAACGGCGATGCCGACGTCCAAACTACGCGCTACAAGCATGAATCGAGAGAGGAGAGGTAGGGGAACTCACCTGCGGGCTTGATTGGACTCGGGGATGAGCAGAGGGTGCCGGCGACGGTCGGTGGCGGGTGAGCTCGTCGGTGACCGGCGAAGTCGACGGTGCAGAGGCAATCTCCCCGATCAAACGTGTCTGGCGAGTTCCTGGAGGTGCGGTGATCAAGTTAGGCCGAGAATGGAGGAGGAGAGGGGGAAGGATCGTCGGGAACACGGGCGCAGAGGCTGCTCACCGGCGATGGAGGTCTAGGGTTCCGGGGAGGCTCGGGGAAGGGGGAAATGGGGGCGCCGGCTCCTCTTTAACGCGGAGGGGGGGTGTGCGGTTGTTCCCTCGGCCGAAATGGGAGCGGGGGAGGTGGTTCCGAGGGGAAAGGGTCGTGGGCGCGGGGTGCAGAACGTGGGCGCGGGGCAGGCGGTTGGCGCGGCGCGCGCGGGAGAAGGAAGAGGGAGGAAGAAGGGGTTGGCGCCGACAGGTGGGCCCCGCCTGGCAGAGAGAGGGAGAGAGGGGAGGCTCGGCTGGGCCGCAGGGAGAGAAGAGGGGAAATGGGACAGAAGGGGAAAATCGGCCCAGGGAGGGATTTAAACCTTTTTCTTTTTCTTTTTCGATTCTTTTCTTTTGGTTTGAATTCAAATTCAATTTGAACGTTTGCTACACGTTTGAATTGCTAAAATTCACCCAAAAATGCATACACTCATGATCAAGGGTTTTGAGCACTTTTGTTGTTCAAAAATTATGGGTGTTACAACTCTACCCCCCTTAAAAGGAATCTCGCCCTCGAGATTCGGACGTCCTAAGAGAATAGATGAGGGAAATCCGCCTTGAGAGTTTCTTCTCTTTCCCATGTTGCTTCTGCCTCCGAATGATGCTTCCATTGCACTTTACACATGCGAATGACTTTGTTTCTTGTGATCTTTTCAAGTGTCTCAAGTATCTTGACAGGCTGCTCCACATAAGACAAATCTTCCTGCACATCCACTGCTTCCATAGGCAATTGCTCTTCAGGCACCCTTAGGCACTTCTTTAGCTGCGACACATGGAACACATTGTGCACATCTGCCAGGTGTGGCGGAAGCTCAAGCTGATAAGCCACTTCACCACGTCTTTCGAGTATCTTGAACGGACCAATGTAACGGGGTGACAACTTGCCTCTTACTTTGAATCTTCTCAAGCCTCTCACAGGTGACACCTTCAAGTACACATAGTCACCAACTTCAAATGTGAGATCACGTCTTCGAGTATCCGCATAACTCTTCTGTCTTGTTTGAGCTGCCTTTAGATTCTTCCGAATTTCTTGTACTTGTCGTTCAGCCTCTTGTAATACATCGGGTCCAAAAACTTGACTTTCTCCAGTTTGATTCCAAAACAACGGGGTCCTACATTTTCGCCCATACAATGCTTCAAAAGGTGACATCTTCAAACTGGCTTGATAACTGTTGTTGTAAGAAAATTCGGCATATGGCAGATTCTTGTCCCAACTCTTGCTATTCTTTAAAGCACACGCTCTCAACATGTCTTCTAATATCTGGTTGGTGCGTTCTGTCTGACCATCCGTTTGAGGATGATACGCCGAACTGAAATTTAGACGGGTATCCATTGATTCATGTAACTTCTGCCAGAATCTTGAGGTGAATTGGGTGCCTCTGTCTGAAATGATCTTCTTAGGAACTCCATGCAAGCATACAATCCTGGAGATGTACAGTTCCGCTAACTTGGGGCCATTGTATGTTTCTTTCACGGGGATGAAGTGAGCAACTTTAGTCAACCGATCCACAATAACCCATATAGAATCATAGCCAGATTGTGTTCTTGGTAGTCCCACTATGAAATCCATACTAATCTCTTCCCACTTCCATTCTGGCACCTTCATTGGTTGCAATAATCCTGCTGGTCTTTGATGTTCCGCCTTAATCAATTGACATGTATCACATATAGCCACATATTCGGCTACATCCCGTTTCATTCCATGCCACCAATATCGATCTTTAAGGTCTTGATACATCTTTGTGCTTCCGGGGTGAATGGAGTATGATGAGTCATGAGCTTCTCTTAATATCAACTCTTTAATCTCCTTGACATCCGGAACACAAATCCTCTTTCCAAGCCATAAAGTTCCTTGTTCATCCTCTCTAAAGTTTGGAGCTTTCCCTTTCTTCATCAACTGCTTGATCTCTTTGACTTTCTCATCCTTCTTTTGTCCTTCTCGGATGTCATGTTCAAGGGTTGAGTCCACTTCCATAGCAACTGCTTCAGTGCTAGACACTAGACATAGATTTAACCTTGCAAACTCTTCACAGAGCTGGGGTTGAAGAGCTTGGACTGACAAGTTATTGCTTTGTCCTTTCCTGCTTAGAGCATCAGCGACCACATTAGCCTTGCCTGGATGGTAGTTGATTCCCACATCAAAATCATTGATTAATTCCAACCAACGACGTTGCCTGAGGTTAAGATCCGGCTGTGTAAATATGTACTTCAAGCTCTTGTGATCTGTATATATCTCCGTCCTTTTTCCCATTAAGTAATGTCTCCATATCTTCAAAGCATGAACAACAGCTGCCAATTCTAAGTCATGTGTTGGATAGTTCCTCTCATGTTTCCGAAGCTGTCTTGAAGCGTAGGCCACAACATGTCCTCCTTGCATTAAGACACATCCTAAACCATGACCAGATGCGTCACAATAGACCACAAACTCCTTTTGCATATCGGGCATCACCAATACCGGTGCACTGGTTAACCTCTTCTTCAATTCGGCGAAGCTTACCTCACATTCGGGGGTCCACTTGAAAACAACTCCTTTCTCAAGCAACTTGGTTAATGGTCGAGAGATCTTTGAAAATCCCTCGATGAATCGTCGGTAATAACCAGCCATACCTAAGAATCTTCTTATATCATGTACACTCTCAGGTGTTTCCCACTTAAGGACATCGGCCACTTTGCCTGGATCCACTGCTATACCTCCTTCAGATATGACATGTCCCAAAAATGATACCTCCTTTAGCCAAAACTCACACTTACTAAGTTTGGCATACAGTTGATGTTGGCGAAGCTTCTGTAAGGCCATCCTGAGGTGCTCCTCATGCTCTTCTTCAGTTTTGGAGTAGATAAGTATGTCATCGATGAATACCACTACGAACTTGTCCAAGTATTCCATGAAAACCTTGTTCATAAGATACATAAAATATGCCGGAGCATTGGTCAATCCAAATGACATGACTGTATACTCATACAATCCATACCGAGAGACAAATGCCGTCTTGGGAATATCCGACGGTCTAATCTTCAGTTGATGGTAGCCCGAACGAAGATCAATCTTGGAAAACACACATGCTCCTCTTAACTGATCAAATAAATCTTCAATCCTTGGTAGTGGGTATTTATTCTTTATTGTTACCTCATTTAGAGCACGGTAGTCTACACACAACCTTTGAGTTCCATCCTTCTTAGGTACAAATATGACTGGTGCTCCCCAAGGCGATGAGCTAGGACGAATATATCCTTTTGCCAATAATTCCTCAATATGATCCTTTAGTTCAGCTAGTTGTTTAGCATCCATTCTATACGGCCTCTTATATATTGGGGCCGTTCCAGGTACTAATTCAATGATAAATTCAATCTCTCGATCAGGGGGCATACCTGGTAAGTCATCTGGGAATACATCCGGAAATTCTTTCACAACCCTGATGTCTTTAGTACTCTCAAGATGGTTGAGTTGCACTATTGCTTCTTGTGTCTGATCTGGCTTGAATTCCACTGTGGTGCCATCCGGGTGTGTTAAGCAGACTGTTCTAGTTGCACAATGAATTACTCCTTGATTCTTTGTCAACCAGTCCATTCCCAGAATGATATCTAATCCTTGTGAGTCCAACACTATTAGGTTGGCCCAAAAGACTACCCCCCTTATGTTTATACTCACTTTTCGGCATAGATGCCTTGCCACCATCTCTCCTCCAGGAGAGTTTATCAATAATGGCCCATTCAAGAATGTAACTACCATGTCATGCTTCTTTATGAAATCCTTGGATATGAATGAGTGTGTAGCACCCGAATCAAACAATATGGTGGCGGGGTGGGAGTTGACAGAGAACGTACCGATCACCACATCAGGTGCTTCCTGTGCTTGCTCCAGAGTCACATGGTTGACACGGCCAGTTGGGTTTTGCTGCTTCTTTGGACAACTGCTGGCATAGTGTCCCCATTCTCCGCACTTGTAGCATTGTACTCCTGCAGCATTATTCGGGCCCTTGTTGCCTCCTGACTGGTTTCTTGGGGGTTGGCCACTTGGACGGTTAGCTGGGGCTGAAGGGCGGGGTGGCTGCATCTGCTGGCGTGGGGGTTGCATTGGCTGGCGTGGTGGCTGCTGCTGCTGCTGGCGCATTGGCTGGTTGTAGGGAGTGGGTGGCCTGTAGTTGGAGTTGGGGTACCTTTGTCCCGAGTAGTTCATGGGACGAGTCATGTGGGTTGTAGGCGGAGGGTTGAGACGAGGGCGTACATTGCTGCTGGAGGCATGTGCTGCTATAGTCAACTTCCTCTTTCTTTCGTCATCTTCCAGTTCCTTCTTAGTCCTTTCCACTTCAAAAGCTTTGTCCACTAACTTCTGGAAGTCGCCGTAGTCGCTGGAAGACATAGCAAACTTTAACTCTTTGTCCAGCCCATTCTTGAAGCGGAATTGCTTCTTGGCGTCGGTATCCACATCTGTTGGGGCATAGCGGGATAGCTGGGTGAAGGCATTCAGATAGGCCCTCACAGTCATACGGCCTTGCTTTAGCATCAGGAATTCTTCACGCCTGGCTTGTATCTCTCCTTCAGGTACGAAGTGATTGCGGAAGTTGGTTCGGAATTCTTCCCATGTAATATTTTCCGGGTCCCGGTGGGCTTCGGTGAAGGCGGTCCACCAGTCAGCTGCTGGTCCTTGAAGTTGATGAGAGGCTAGAAGCACTTTCTCCCTTCCTTCACAGTGGATGAGCCTCAGCTTGCTATCAATGGTACGGAGCCAATCATCGGCGTCCATGGGTTCGGTAACGGTGGCAAAAGTGGGTGGATGGGTGTTCAGGAAGTCCCTAAGGAAGGACCTAGGTGGAAAAGGTGGTGGTGGCGGAAGGTTGTAGTTTGGTGGTGGTGGGGGTGGGGCTTGTTGCAGGTTGGTGACAATCTGGGTGAGGTTGTTAAGCAACTGGGTCTGAAGAGCCATCATCTGTTGCATTTGTTGAGAGGCTGGGGCTCCTCGAGCACCCCTTGCATTCCATCCAGGGACACCTCCAAGTCCTTCATCCAGGGGTGGGTTACCACGACCACGGCCTCTACCTCTTCCTCGTCCAGCCATCTGTGAGAGAGAAGTTCATTGAGGTCTTAGAATAATAGATGAGATGAGAAAGGATATGCTAGGGTAACACGGTCCCAACTATATGCATCAAGGGTAATAGACATAAAGCAAGTTCATTAACCAACTAGTGTGGAGGTGGACAAGATGCCTAAGCATTCCACCACTCACACGACACATAAACAAGACTAAAGACACGGATGTGGACAGGATGCCGAAGCATTCCACAACTCATGTCGCAACCAACACACACAACATAAAGCAACTACTAGCATAACACCATAAAAGACACAACTCAAGACTGGAGAGGGCGTAGCTACACGCTCCTACAAACTAAGGATAACTGTCCTGAGTCGTCCAGCGGGGAAACGAGTCCACTCCTACTCGTCGGAGTCCTCCTCAACCTCCATCTCCGGGTCTTCTTCTTCTGAGTCTTCTCTTGAGTTCTCGGGGGAGTTCATGCGGCGATCCGGAGAGTTCGGGTCCCAAGGCTCCACGTCTGAAGCGTACTGCTGAGAGTTAGGATCAACTCCAGTGATCCTCGTGTAGCGTCGTCGAAGTCGCTCGTAGCGGTCGACCAGGTCCCTGCTGTCCTGCAGCTCCTGCTGACAACGCTGGAGTCGCGAAGACAACTCCACAACGTCGTCCACCAGCCTCTCGCACTGGGGGTGAGTCAAGCGTCCCTCGACGTCACGTCCAGTGAAGGCAGCTGTGCCACTAGGGCGCTGAGGGGTGTACGCGTGCTCCGTGCACCCAAGAAGGAACCTGTGGGCGTGGCTCCAGTAGGTGGTCGCCTCCCACGTGGCGTCCTCCTCAGCTGCACGCTGGGAGCTCCTCCAGGCCGGAGAGAAGTGCGAGTGCAGCAACTCCGAGTCGTAGTAGACGGCCAGCTGAGAAGTCCACTCCAGCTCACCAGTATAGGGTGCAAAGACCCTAGTGGTGTGGTAGACTAAGCGGACACGGTACTCACGGTACCCCGCAGCTCGAAGAAGAGAACGAAGACGGACGCGCATCCTTGAAGCAGCACTCCCGTTGGAGAGCAGCGTCGTCTCCCTCCGGGGTGTGTAAGGTGCGGAGCGACTGGCTAGGGCGTGCTGAGGAACACGACCCCCAGTCGACTTACGGGCCGTCTGCTTGGTCCGCGCCATCTACAAACATTTGAAAAGAAGAGAGTGAGATTAATAATTAATAAATCAATTTAGAATAAAAACAATAAGCAAAGTAAGGTAAGAAGCACAAGGGTTAAGATGGAGAGCACAAAGTTTTGGAAATACTATTTCATATGAAAATAGTATAGTCCTTAATTTTTCGGCCATTTCTAACTAGGCTTGCGTCCTACGGGCAACACGGCTCTGATACCACTTTGTCACGCCCGGTCATCGTAAAGATGAACAGACGCTAACCACATGTACGCCAGGATCAGTTGAATCGTACATGCGTTGACGAAAGTGAAATACCATTACATTGCCATGTTCGGAATACATAAATAGTCTTACAGAACGACCCGAAGGTCTACAAATACACTCCACAAATATTTACAACACCACACAGTTCAACACTACAGAAAGCAAGATAGATAAGTGGGCTTCGTCTCCACAGGCAGCCGTTGCGCGTGAGGTCGCCAGCCTAGACCAAATCCTCCGGGTTGACGTAGAAGTCCTCCGGTGCAGCTTCTTCTTCTTCATACTCTAAAGGAGAATTAAACGCTTGAGTACATAGAGTACTCAGCAAGTGCGGGAAGAGAATGACATGATTGGCTAGAGCAAGGTAAGGCCAAATATGGCTTAGCACTATGCTTAGAACCTATCCTTAGCTTTCAATTATCATTATTATAATTCAATAAATAATCAACACATGATTAATGATAATGAAAGTACTTGAACCATAATGAACCATCATTTCCCAACCATAGACTAATTATGAACTGGCCCCAAGCCGCTCTTGTCCGTGAGCACGGCTGTCATGACAGTTTTACCAAATCTCTGCAGAGAGTGTACCCTTTCCCCACAAGCAGTGATTCCATCCCCTGTTGCCAGGTGGACTAAGTAAACCTCCCTGATGCCCGTGACCCGTCGGTCACATTACACACTTCCGTAGGTGTGTGGCCCGGAGATCACTACATGGTCTTTACAAAGGCACTCCCGACTAGTGCTAGCCCTCTAAGGTTTCCACCACTGGAGATTCTCGGAGTAACCCTCCGCCCCAGAGCCCCCTCTTGAGCCTTGCGGTTCCAAGAGCGGATCACCCGCCTCATTCCCCGCACCATCCAGCCACTAGCAGTTCATCGGGAGGAACCTAATTAATTGACCACGCTGCCCCATCTCAGTCTCGTGGTGGTACTATGAAGCTTAGTGGCTTCCTCCATAAACCGGTCCTTAGAATCCGGTGGTGACAAACCCCAATCCCGGGTCTCGTGCAAAATGCACCATACCAAAACTAACCAACCACCAGATTCCTATTCACTAACATTATGTATGTTCATCACCAAATTAAAGTACCATAAAGTTGAGCATAGAGTATTTGTATGAAAACCCAATCCCAACATCTAAGCATGGCTAAGCATAAATAAGCCTATCTACTTCCCAACCCATTTCAGGTAACAAGGAATGGTAAGGAACAGGGCATGTAAACATGTAGTAGGACATCAATTTATTTAGCATGCAACTAGCTAATTCCCTAAAATAGGTACAAGATGGTCAAGGGCACTTGCCTTCGTTGGAGACTTGAGAGTTGACGAAGTCTTGGTCTTGGAAGTTGAGGTTAGGGTCGTAGAACGACTCTAGATATATGCCCAAGCAATGGCAAGAATATAAAATAAAGCTAAATAAGTAAAGGCACGCAAAACAATGCATACACACATACACATAAGCACCAAAATCCTACACTAATGCGTCCCTACGAGGTATTTATCATTTAACAAGGCCAAAATATGCAATTTATATTTTTCCTACAATTTTGGGATTTTATTATAGCCTAAAACCATTTTTATTGAATTTTCTATAGCAAAAATGTATTTCAAAACATTTTTAATAATTAATCCAGGGACCAAATATATTTTATCTGAACTCTACAATTAATTCACGGCATAAAATAATTTATAAACATTTTTCATAGCATTTCTACACTTATTCATCATTTTTATCTAATTTCTACACCTTAAAATACAATTAAAAACTCTATTCAGCAATTAAATAAAAGTCCAGGGGCTATATAAATAGTTTACTCTACTGAACAGGGTCTGAATACATGAATCTAATAAATTACAGGGGTTAGAATGCTTAATTAAATGATTAAAAACCATTTTTAGGGATCCAGGGGCTAGTCTGCAATTTCCAGGGGCTAGATCCGAATTGCAGAAGAGTCCAGGGGGTAGCTAATGAGATTCCAGGGGCCTGGGTGCAAAGTTGGCGGCGGGAAATGGTGCTTTAAACGTGGGCCGTCGGATGCAGGATGAACGGCCCGGATTTTATTATACCGAAACGGTATGGGGTTCTAATCTCAGCCGTTGGGGGTTAACCGACGGCAGGGGTTGAGCCACGTCGCCTCAGGCGACGCCGGCGACGCACGGCACGGCGGCGCTGGAGTCCGCGGCGGCGATCTCGCCGGAGATCGCCCAAACGGCGATGCCGACGTCCAAACTACGCGCTACAAGCATGAATCGAGAGAGGAGAGGTAGGGGAACTCACCTGCGGGCTTGATTGGACTCGGGGATGAGCAGAGGGTGCCGGCGACGGTCGGTGGCGGGTGAGCTCGTCGGTGACCGGCGAAGTCGACGGTGCAGAGGCAATCTCCCCGATCAAACGTGTCTGGCGAGTTCCTGGAGGTGCGGTGATCAAGTTAGGCCGAGAATGGAGGAGGAGAGGGGGAAGGATCGTCGGGAACACGGGCGCAGAGGCTGCTCACCGGCGATGGAGGTCTAGGGTTCCGGGGAGGCTCGGGGAAGGGGGAAATGGGGGCGCCGGCTCCTCTTTAACGCGGAGGGGGGGTGTGCGGTTGTTCCCTCGGCCGAAATGGGAGCGGGGGAGGTGGTTCCGAGGGGAAAGGGTCGTGGGCGCGGGGTGCAGAACGTGGGCGCGGGGCAGGCGGTTGGCGCGGCGCGCGCGGGAGAAGGAAGAGGGAGGAAGAAGGGGTTGGCGCCGACAGGTGGGCCCCGCCTGGCAGAGAGAGGGAGAGAGGGGAGGCTCGGCTGGGCCGCAGGGAGAGAAGAGGGGAAATGGGCCAGAAGGGGAAAATCGGCCCAGGGAGGGATTTAAACCTTTTTCTTTTTCTTTTTCGATTCTTTTCTTTTGGTTTGAATTCAAATTCAATTTGAACGTTTGCTACACGTTTGAATTGCTAAAATTCACCCAAAAATGCATACACTCATGATCAAGGGTTTTGAGCACTTTTGTTGTTCAAAAATTATGGGTGTTACAGAGACGCAGGCGAGGATGACGAGGATGGTGGCCACGTTGGAGAAGAAGGCCCGGGGGCTGGCGTAGGGGCCCCACGCGCTGGCGCCTGCGCCGGCTGGGGATTGCGGCCTTGGCGGAGACGGCGACGAGGTGACCATGGCAGCCGCGGTGGCGTTCATGGGCGGCGAGGCGGTGTGGTTTGCCCGGCGCGTCATTGCCCTCTCCGCTCTGTGGTGTTTTGATGGGGGAGCGGTGTGTGTGGCAGACTGGCAGCCCGCGATCGCGAGCAGGCGGTGGTGTCTGGAGTTTTATGTTGGTGGGGCAGTATCTATTTGTTTCCCTAGGCTCGAACCTGGCACCTGGAAACGAAAACAATGTGATTTGAGCTGCATTAAGCAACGCAGCGTCACCACACGATCCACACCATGGCTGTGCTTGGTTTGGTGGAGGCAGCAACACTGCTCTCAGAGTACACCGGGTTTTACCTCAGAAATCGAAATGCGTTTGGGTGCGCAGCCCGTCATGCCAATCCCTCGGTCTCGCCGTTTTAGAAAACATACGCTGCGTTTAAATGCGGTCGCAAATCCTACTACTCCATACTAGACCATGCCGATTTCGTTAAACAAGAAAATGACAGTAGTTTACTTTGGTCAATGTTTCGGCGCCTGTGCCAAGAAGGTGCTATAGTCCTAGCTTCTCTAACTTTGAGGTCCTCGTCCTCATCGCCTTATCGAACGCAGTAAAAAAAGAAAGAGCAGGCCCCTTGCTACTGTAGTTAGAGCAAGTATAATAAAAATAATGATATTAACGGGATAAATGATTTGTCACGTTACATTTAGACTGAGTTGCGAGAAATAAGAGAGGGGACAAAAGAGAGAAGGAACGAACTCTACAGATTATGAGCCGGTTTTGGTCGGCTGTAATATAGACTAGAAAATTGGTAAAAGGATGAGAGTGTGAAGGTGATAAAAATGCTTGGTATGTTCTTATTGCTGACCATTATATATATGAGTGGATTATTGGATAGGTTAACGTAGTGTTATTATAAGGCTAAGTTATTAGTCTTACTCGTATAAAGTTCACTTTGTACTGGAGTTGTACTAATGAGCCCCTCCTGTCCTTGGAGCAGGATATTCTGGAACCAAATCTTCGACCGTAAGTGCAGTGCAGAGTACAGTACTGTATTTCAGTCCGATTCTAGCCCGCGCTTCGCCAGTTATACTGTGCACTTGTAGCGCAAAAGTAGTAGCAGCAGCAATAAGACTACCAGCTCATGTAGTCTTCCTACGACTAATTCATCATGCACTCCAACACCTACGTCTGAGCGAGACGGAACGGAACAGCGAGCACTTAGCTGTACCGGCCGGCCATGAAAGTGACGCAGAATCTGAACGTAGTATACGTATGTATAGGGGAGATCTGAACAGTGCTTGGAGTACGCTACGGTACACCCACGAGGTCTGCGGCGGGGAGAGAGAGAGGGGGGAGATTGTCGCGGATGGTCTCGTGAGAGCACGCGCAGCACACAAAAGACGGCGGTGGGAACGCGGAGGCGTCCCGCTTTTACTTCGAGCGCAGCAAAGGCGGGAGCTCGTTATCACCGCCGTCCAGGGGGCCCAGGTGACGAATCAAGGCGAGGATTCGAGGTCACCGGGCACGTAACGCATACCGCCGCACTGGCCATCGGCAGTGAGGGACCAGGGACAATGGAAAGCGGCGACGGCGCGTGCTTCTCCTTCTCCCGGGCTGGGGTTGCTCGATCTCCTGGGCTGAATTTTAAGAAACGCGCAAGATCGCAACTAGTACATCCGTACCGCCATCACGATCAAGCGTCATCTTGTGTGGGCATGGCGTTGGCGATCTCCACCACACGTTCGTACTCGAACGCAAGCCAGAAGCAGTAGCAGCGTGTCGTCGCTTGGGGTCTCTTAGGATGGGTTGCTCCGTCTTGTCATTCTGGTCTGCGGGCTCAGATAACAAAACATATTTACGCGCAGCAACGACTAGTGGCACTCTCCATTTCAGAAATGATTCCCAAATCTCAAGCACAAACTGTGAAGCACGCAGTTTACCAGCCGTGCGACTCAAACGGAAAGGATTTACTCTCAGCACACGTTAACGTTATACACCAGCCGACAAGATTACGTCTGTATGTGAAGTGATCGATCCATCCAGGATTAACGTCGTACAGAGGGATGGATCCGTCCAAAATGAGCAACAATTGAGACAGTCCTGAAACGCACACAAAATCTTGTTAGTAATGCTAGCGAGAGATGCAAGCCGGGCCATAGCCCATTACAGCATTGGGCCGGTCAAGTGAGTAGCCTTAGCGAATCAGGCTGGTCACGAGGCCATATGCCGAAATTTCCAGGCTTTGTTTGCTCACACGACACGTTGGAGATGTTTGAACAGGCCAGGCAACCGCGATCAGCGAAGCAGCTGTTGCGAAGGTCTTCCTTCCCAGCGAACTGAAACGCGCGGAAAACGAGCCGAAAAGGGGGAGTTGACCGGCTTTATTTATTCGGTTTTTTTTTTCGAGAAAGAAAAGTGGTTTCTTAGATAGATTACGGATTGCCACCGAAATAGTTCAATAGTGGAAACTGATCATGATTTTCTTTACTCTATCTACTAGCAAACCAAACTAGTGCCAAATTAGGGAAGCGTGCTTTCTTAGAGACACGTGCAGGTCATTTACGGCTACGTAACAATTTTTTTGGGAGATGGGTGCAGGCCATTGACTTGACTTCACTCGGCGTCAAACAAATTGGCTCGACAATGTTGTTTTTGGCAAGCCGTCCTTGATCGTCGACACTTGGTACCTTCCCTTTGAGCAAGATAGCGGCAAAAGACTGACCGGGTCCTCGGCATGTCCGTCCGAGCTCGATCGTCGTCATCTTCGACGCGACCGTATCGTGATAGTGCTTGCAGCCTGCGACGCACGGTATCTTTGCGGAAGAAAGGACACGTGGGTTACGTGTGTAGGGTCTCGAGAGGTCTGTTGCGTGAATAACTGAACGTTTCCTGCCGATCACCTCGATATTGTTTGCGGAACCCCCGAACCGGTGCTCCAATTATTTCTTAAACTAATGACCAGAACGGGCATTGGATACGATACGAGACCAACGCAAGACACGAGATGATGAGGTACGGTGGCTGATAGCAACACTATAGACGAAATACTGTATCGGGTTTGGCGTAGTTGCAATGCCTAGTGAAGCAATGGTCCAATGCAGTTGTTTGGGTGGGGTCTGCTAGTCCCAGCCGGAACTAGGAACCATATCAGCACGTCCCGTCACTGTTCGAGGTTAGAGCCGCCCGAGACTATCCATGGCTTCTGCACTTAAAATGTACTATAGAAAACAGTCAAAACACGTATGACATCACGAGACTGAATAATTATGAAACCACTTGCTGTGGCCGAAGACCTCATGTTTCGTTGACTTGTTACTTCTACTAGTACACGTATTACTACTCCGGATTTGTTTGCATGATCAACTTGGTTGCTGCAGCATTCAGAGTCCATACAGGCCGCGCGGGAGGAACGTCGAATATGTGTACGCGCGGACGCACCGCGCCACCGAGGGTTTCAAAATTCGAACGCCTCAGTGACAGGCGTACTATACTAGATGCGGGAGCACCAGCACCACGTTCACTAGCGCCTTGTGACATGCCGGTGCGCCCGCCACGATGTGTGTGGAATGTGGACACGCCGGTGCCCATCCGTCTGTCTGTAAATTTTAGGGATTATTATGATTTTACCCTTACTTTGAAAAACAATTGTGGTTTTACCCTTCAAATTGAGAACTTGTGATTTTACCTTTGGTTTTTAAAGATGAAGCCACCGTTTACCCCTGAAATTTAACACCGTTACTTTCACAGTATTAAACAAATTTTAAAAATAAATAAAAGATTTGGGAAAATAAAAAAGACCACAATAACCCTACTGATTACTGTACATCTTCTACATTAGGAAGCCGCAGCCATCAGAGATCGCTGTCGCGCCCCTAGCCGAGCGCCGCCTGCCGCTGTCCGCCCTGACCCTCGTGCCGGTCCACCGCCGCCGTCCGCAGCCCGCACCCCAGCTGTAGCCGCCACATGCTCGCCTGCCTCTACTGCCATCCCAGCACACGCAATGGCCGCCGCCGCAGTGACTAGCATCCGTGCCCCCGCGTCCGTGCTCCGGCCACCGGGACCATCCTCAGGCGCGCGCGAATCCTCCTATTAAGAAGCTGCAACTGCAAGATACTGGTCCTCGATGGATTGCTGCTCCTGCGTAGATTGGGTTGTTACTTTCCTTGTAACAGGTATGAGCCTAGCAAAATGTGCAGCTGCGTTTTTTATTGTTAGAAAATTCTGTCTTAGATTGTTGATGGAGTTGTTTCCTCAGTTTGAGTCATGCTGCATATTAGTATAGTACTATATCAATGTAAGTGTGTTCAGGGATACAGAAGATGCTCCGGACCTTGGGATGCAGGAAAAAAAGGTGGATACTTTTAGGTCGAGCTAATAATACTGATTTATCAAGAAGCTTGAAGCCTTGAATAATGAATGGATGGGTCTATCAGCTTTAATAATCAGTCGTGTAATCCACTGTGTAAGGACTAACAGTTTGAATAATCAAGGTTTAACATTTCAGCATCAGAAGGAGGGAACTGATGCTTGGATGTTTGCCTGCGCACTATCACTGGGCGATGTGATTTTCAAGGGTTATTTAATTTTTTAATATATTATGTCTATATTTGTTACTAAAATATTGTTATTGAAATGTTTTGTATATAGTGCAAATATATTGTCAAACTGCTGCTTCACTGTTGTATAAGTAATGCTAAAATATTGCCAACATGCTGCTGAAACGTGTGTAAATAATGATAAATGTTTTGTCAATAATGATGAAACATTGTTTAAATACTACTAAAATATTGTCAAAATGCTGGTAAAATCATTTTAAAATGTTACTGAAATGCCGCCAAAAGATTTCCAAAATACTGCTGAAATATTGTTGAAATTACAACAATAATCGTGGCCAAATTGATATCATTTCAAAATTCAATAATATTTCATAGATACAAAATTTAGTTTATTCAAATGCTACTAAATACATCCTGAATACGTTATTATGACTATATTAATATAGGGGTAAAATTACAATACAAATTAAAAGTAGTGGTAAAATCACAAGAACATTTTCGTCTTTTTTCCTCATACTTAACACCATTAACACTCACTAACGGAGTAGGGGTATACTTTACCTTCCTTTCTAAAAACCAGGGGTAAAATCACAAACTCGCAATTTGGAGGGTAAAATCACAACTGCACTTCAAACCAAGGGTAAAATCACAATAACCCCTAAATTTTAAACACGCTTCCATTCCAAGGTTCTTGATGACCCGCTGGGCCTTGAAGCTAGGGATGCAAGCGGGATCGGTGGTGGGATGCCCGCTCCGCACCCGCATAAGCCGTGAAGTCTTGCGGGATTATTGAGGGATTATCTGGTAGCCCGCAAATTTTACGCGGGATTAAGAGCCGTCCCGCAAGTGACCCGCAAAGGCAATTTTATTATTCACTAGTGGTCGTCAGCGAGCGAACTCCCTTTCCCAGTGTTCTCCCTTCATCTCGAGCCCCCAAGAAAAAAAAAAGGCCTCACACCCCCCGGCCGTCATTATGCGCGACATGTTCGTCTCGCCTCACAGTTCTCTCGTCATGCCGTAGCAGCTAAAGCCATCGATGATGCTGTTTGATCGGGGAGGGGGAAGGCGTCGATTGATCGATCCAGATCCCGGTCGTCGTCTTGAGGAGGCACGGCGGTGCAAGACCGCCCGGTGCCACGCGCCAACATCTTGCACGCCAAGCTCAAGGCGGTGGCCTGGATGATGGTGCGCCTCTGAAACTATCAGTGTCAGTCTTACTGCTGGTATTGTAAGCAGCACCACAGATGTGGAGCTATTTTACGCAACAAATAGTCGAAGCTTGATCGGCAATAGACTTACAGGGAGGGGAACCAGTACGGCGACGGGCCCCTGGCGACGCTGTCCCAGCCGGCGTAGACGGAGTAGTAGACGAGCTGGTGGAGCACGTGCGGATGCTCCGGCCGCAGCACCCCGCCGCCGCCTCGTCGGCGGTTCCCGTGGCCGCGGAGCGGAGCGCGGCAAGGAAGGCGGCCGCGTCGGCTGCGGTGAGCCCGGCCGCTTCCACGTCCCGCGCCTGGATCTCCCACACGCTCCCCTTTGCGCGCGCTGCCATGGCCAAGTCCGCCTGTCGGCCTGCGCGAGGGCGAGAGCGAGCTGTGTGTGTTCTGATCGGGTCGTAGGTACGAGGTGTGGTGCGGCGCGTGGTGCAGAACAACGGCAGCGGTGGCACCCGCCGCTGCTCCACGGACGGGCGGCGGTGGCCGGGGCGCCGCGGTCGTGGTCGTCAGGAAGCTCGGGAACTCGCCTGCACATCTTGGCTTCAGAAACCTCGACAGCGCCGCGGCGATTGGGAGGCTCTGGCGGGCGGCGGCGCTGGGAGATACTCTAGCTGGGAGGTACAGTTACGGAGTTATGCCTTAAGAGAGTTGCGGGCTTGCGGCGCCGCGGGAGCCGCGGTGCTGATCGCGATGACCCACTTCCGTCTCGCGGGTCGTCTCACGGGTCTCTAATGGGCATACGGGACGGGTCATCCCAGCGGCTTTGCAGCCAGACCCGTGCCGCTTACATCCCTACTTGAAGCCGTGCGGGGCCTAGTAGTCAGGACTGTTCGGCCGGGAGCAGTAGGATCCCCGAAGCCCCGGACGGTTGTCACGGCGTGGCGAGGATGGATGGAGGTCATCCGCCATCCCGGAGCCGGCACACGTCGGCACGTCGCCGTTTACCCGGGCAACGACGAGACGACGTCGTGGCGACGCGCAACCTTGTCAAACCTGCCCTGGAGGACACCGAAGAACCTCGGCCGTGTCCTTCCACTCCACGGGCTAAACAACGTGGGGCGGCCGCAACGGACGGCCCCGCCGCGCCGGGCTGCTGCTGGCTTTTTGGTGACTTCACGCCCAGGGCTCGGTCAAACTTGGCGGTTCTCTTCCACCAGCCGTCCAGCCCATGGCACGCGAGCGCATGACTCTCTCTGGACGTCCACTCGGTCTGCAAGTAGGGTCATGTCAAGGCGTCAACAAGTGCAGGTCCCAGGCAGCAGCTTCCGTCGAGCTCGCCTACCATCGCAGTTATTTTAGGTGTAGAAAATGCTGAGAGTGCTGATAAGTAAATCTAATGATGTGGTGGTACGAAAGGGTAAAGACCTTCAACCTGCAATCCATCATACCGAGCAAAATCTAGGGTCTGTTTGATCGTTACTAATAAAAACCTTACCAATTTTGTGTGCTCACTGTTTAGCTTTAGCCTAGTTCTATTTCAAATTTTAGTTTAGTCTATTACCAAATTTTGGTAGATACACGCCGGTTACAAACCAAACAGCTCCTAACTCCGATGAAATCATTCGCAACTACTCTGAGTCCCTGAACTTGGCAAAACACGGGCAGACCTCGTCAAATCCGACACTACCACTCGCATGCTTCTGAAAATGGACAGCACAGACTCTCACCCGCTAACCCCACATAATTCCGTTGAAGAATTTGGCCGAAATGGAAAAGAGGGACAAGATGTACAAATTTGTTTTTTTTTCAGTTTTTTAGTAGCAACCGCTGTCCGATGATAAGTGTTTCCCAATCTAGAACGGCAGGTCCGGTGAAGTGGATTCGGTGCGCCAAGACTTTGGCTATATCTCTAAGGAAAAAATATCTCTTAAGAAAAAAAACTTTGGCTATATCCATCGAGAACACCATCAGCACGACGCCGCCCTGCTCCACACAATGTGCGCTGCTGGCACGGCAACGGCAGCGAATCACCACGGCGCTCACCCCGCGCGCGGGGCCACGGGCCCACGGCACGGCCCATCGTCGTTTGGTTAGTTGCTCGGTAGCATCTGCTCCGTCCGAAGCAAACCGCGCTTGGACTCCCCGGATCCGGATTCCGCTGCCGGCATTCGTTTCCTCCTCCGGTTGGGAAGGATCCGCGCGGTGCGCCGGGCCCGCCAACCACGTGACTCTTCAACCCTTCCCGCCCGAGGAGCGCACGCCACACCGCAGATCGCTCGCCCAATTGCTGGCAAGCACCGGTACAAAGGTCCCCGGCAAAATAATCTCGGGGATGGCACGTCGAATGATGGTTTGCCTCCCCGCCGTTTCGGTTTTGGAATATGTTCCTGGTTACCCCGCGAAGCTCAAGTGAAATTATACGTATTCAAAAAGTAACTAGATTAGTAAAAAAATGGGCGAAATGGAGTGGGGAGCGAGGGAATTTTCTTTTTTTGAAGTCGGGAGCGAGGGAATTAGGTAAAACTACAGTGCATTTGTTGGGGACACGGACTTTGGCAGCTATGCAATGACCCATCACAGACACTCATCTATTCCGCCCCTCTTGTGCCTTTTCCCCTGTGCTTCCCATTCCATCCGCGCCTCCTCCATTTCACCCGCCCCTCTTCTCCACCTCCGCCTCCTTCTACTCTGCCGCAGCTCCCTCCATGGCGTCGTTCGTGTTGCACCACCACGGCTCTCTGGTAAGGGTTCCGTGCTCGGACCCAACGTGCGCGACGGTTGCTTGCGGTTTCGGCCGCCCTTGAAAGAAAACTGACGAGAGGCTGCTTTTGCTTTCCGTGTACGGTTTCAGGTGGAGAGGGACGGGAGGATGGCCGCGTTGAGGAGCAGCTTCACGCCGTGTGAGGCGGCTGAGGAGATGTCCGCAGCCGCCGCGGCTGGGCCGTTGGCGTGGGGCGCGGGGGACATGGGCGTGGGTGGGCTCTTTGGGGAAGGGTTCTCCGTTGAGGACTTGCTTGACCTCGAGAAGCTCTGCGACGTGGACAAGGACGTCGCCGGGCTGGGTGAGGCGGCGCCGCCAACGGCCGTGGAGAAGGACAGGTTCAGTGACTCACACGGCTCATCGTCGGTGGTCTCGTACGAGCTCATGCCGCTTCCGCCGCCGGTTGTTGACCTGCCGGTAAGAGTTTGACCCGGTCTTCGCCGGCGTGACGGCGTCTTTTTTTTGGGGGTTTGTTTAGGTTGCTTTCTCCGTTGCTAAGTGTTTCGGCGCGTGCTGTTTGCAGACGCACGACGCGGAGGAGCTGGAGTGGGTGTCCCGTATCATGAGCGACTCGCTCGAGGAGCTCCCGCCGGCACCGCACCTCCCCGCGGCGCTGCGGCGGCAGCATGACTCCGCGGTACCAAGGATGGTACCCGTGCCGATGCCGACCATATGCGCGCTGTCGACGGAGGCGCTCGTGCCGGTAAAGGCGAAGCGCAGCAAGCGCTCGCGCGGCTCCATCTGGTCGCTGTCCGGCGCGGCGCCACTGTCCGACTCGACGTCGTCGTCTTCTACAACCACTACGTCGTCCTGCTCCTCCTCGTCGGTCTCGTTCCCGTCGTTTCTGCTGCTGGACTCGTCCCCCGTCGCGGCCTCGCACCTCCCGGAGCAAGCGCCGCGCTCCAAGAAGTCCAAGCACGGCAAGAACGGCAAGCCTAAGAAGCGTGGCCGCAAGCCGAAGCACCAGCCGCGGCCCCAACTCTCGGTCGGCGACGCATCCGCGCCGGCCCCGGGCGACCGACGCTGCAGTCACTGCGGCGTCCAGAAGACGCCCCAGTGGCGCGCGGGCCCGGAGGGCGCCAAGACGCTGTGCAACGCCTGCGGTGTACGCTACAAGTCCGGGCGCCTCCACCCCGAGTACCGGCCGGCGTGCAGCCCCACCTTCGTGAGCAGCATCCACTCGAACTCCCACCGCAAGGTGCTGGAGATGCGCCGCATGAAGGAGGGTCTCCTCGTCCCGGCCGCCACGCCGCCGGCCGTGGCCTCGTTTTAGCTAGCTTAGCAGCCCTCACCGCCGGCGGAGGGATGGCTGTACATTTCTTTCCGGTCGTTTTATTAGCGTGTTGAACCGTACTTGGATTCATTTCCTCCTGGCTATTTAGTTCCTGTTGTACTACTACCTAGAAATTAGAATTGTACTCCCTCCGTCTCCATGAACTTATCGCTTTGTAGTTCAAACATGAACTACAAAGCGACAAGTTCATACAGACGGAGGGAGTACTCCGTAATGTATTAGCTTTGATTAGGTCAAGTTAAGTGTAGGGATTAAGATTTCCATGAATTATAGGTTTCACTACTAGTAGCTTGTTAGGAAAAATATGGCCATGGTATAAGAAAAGCTTTGTTTGGCCTATGATATGGGGTTGAAGAAGAAGCAGAAGTGACGACAAAGTTAGGCGTGCCGCCTGGGAGCGGAACAAGGGACTGACTGCCTTGTTTTAAGCGAAGCGATGAGACGGAATATATTGTTTGTTGTGCCAGCTTTGCCTTGCCTGCATCGTCACGTCACGTTGTTGGTGCCATATCTTTTTGTCCATACACGCAGAAGTCACGATGAGATTATTGGTACCGTGACTTTGAAAAACCTGTCAGATGGTACCCCTTGATGATACAGGTGAAAATCTTTACTACAGTAGAGATTTACTGCCCAGTGCGAAGAACAATATACTCCGTACACACAGCAGGAGTATCTGCACACTGCCCGACTGCTGTACGAGGGCAGGGTACGGTACCTTGCGTGCATGGGCCGGCGGCAGTGATCACTTCGAAAACCAGCCTTTTCTTTTGCTCTCGGAGGTCGCGAGTCTGGCCATGTGCCATTATCCCTAGGCCCTCGCTTTCCGGGCACCGCGATATTTAATACTCGATCCATTTCATACGCTTTGGCAGCACTGGGATGCTGGCATCCCAAGCCTCGTGCTGTGTCGGCTGCCGGTGCCGGTGGTCAGTGTGCACAGTGAACGTTCCGCCGCGCGGTTTGAAATTCGCTGCTCTTTGTTTGGTTTCCCGTGGTATATCAGACCGCTCCCGGCGATGTCATGTAAGCCGTGCGTGGACGCCAGATTCTCCATCCAACGGCTTGGACGGTAAACGGTACCGTATTACTCCACCGTGGAGTAAATCAACAGCACGGCGAGCTAGCGAGATGGCATTCGGGGCGTGTTTTTGTTGGCCCGCGCGACGCCACCGCGAAAGGCGGCCGATGGCTATGCTCGGGCCGATGGAGGCGGTGAGGTCGTCTCGTGTCACCCAAAAAAATGCCATCCACAAGGTTTGCCGAAGTTATACTGCATCGATCCATGAAGTAGAGATCATAAGCCATACGAAACGTTTACCGATGAGAAACCAAAATCCGGTCCAAAAAGTTTACTACCTCGCGAAAAGGTTCAATTTGGAATTGTTTGGCACGGAATTAAAAGGTCCTTCCGTTCCGTGGCAAGCTGGCAACCGAAATGGCACTGTATGTGAGGAGTGGCCTCTGTGGTCTTTGTCTGCTCTAATTATCTTTGAGCGGTGCTAGTGTTGCTGGTGCAACCTTCCTCCTGGCCACCCCTGGCCCTGATCCACACGGCCTACTAGGTTCTGTTGGAATATTTGGGCCTAGGCCCAACTATTCTCTCTTGAATTCCAAAGGTGTAAAGGAGGCATTAATCCCACATTGACTATTTGAGGAGAGTAGCACTTATTTATAAGGGAAGCTATTTTCTATGTGTGGAATATGTGAGAGAATGGTGGCTATAGCCACAAACAAATCACACGCACGCGCGCGCGCGTATTCGCGTATTCGCGTATTTTCGCGTGAGTTAACGCGTGACTTGTGACTTGTGACTTGGCGACTGGCGCAGTAAATCTGTTCTCTCTCTTTTGATAAAACTGACACTAATATGACTTTAATTTGCTGCAATTCGTGGCACTTTATAAGTCAGTTTCTGGAAAATAATGGTATGCAGTAACTGACACAATTATGCTGCAAATACTGAAGTTTATTGTCTTCAGTTACTAGAGCTTAATTGTGCTGCTTTACTGTATACTTAATTCTTTCAGTTACTAGAGTCTGTCACTATATATACAGAATGAGTGCTTTCATTCTGGAGTACAGAGGTGAACAGACTCACTAGTCCACCGTGTTGAGCGTCAGCTACAGGCTAGTCCATCCCTCCTGTAGGCGTGTCACCTACGTGTGGGAGAGCAGTGTCTCCGAAACCACGTCCTAGTGAAGGATCTGCACGGATTGGGACGAATCAGGTTTTTGGGTAGCGTTCGCGCGACTGCTCGATAGAAGATCTGCTTCATCTACGGTCTTCTTCACACACTCCTCTCGTCATTTTTCAAGCTGGAAGCGTCAGCACTGTAAGTGAAGATGAGTTTTCTACGCATGAATATGATAGATATAATCTGTTTTATCTGCATGTTCGTGTTCATGTTTTGTGGACTATCTATCATGCGTAATGTTGTAATTTTAGGAATTAATTTTGTCTCTAAAGTGCATTATTTTCTAACAATCCAAAAACCTGATAGGCACTTTAAGATGGGTAATAGCTTTGCTGATGCGATGAAACCTGAGAAGTTCGCTGGTTCGAACTTTAAGAGATGGGCTACAAAACTTGACTTGTGGCTCACTGCTATGGACATATCTTATGTTCTAAAGTCTGTAGATCGACCCATTACTTTTGAAAAACAGGCTGAGTTCGATAAGGCTAATGTGATGGCAGTGGGTTGTATTTTAAGTGTGCTGTCCGACAAACTGTGTGATGTTTATATGACTCATAAGAGCGCAAAAGAGCTCTGGGAGGCCATCGAACACAAGTACGGTGCGTCGGATGCTGGACATGAGTTGTATGTCATGGAGCGCTATCACGATTTTAAGATGGCAGACAACCGTTCAGTGGTTGAGTAGGCTCATGAAATACAACTTATTGTCGGAGAGCTCCAACAACTTGGACTAAATTTGCCTGATCGATTTGTGGCTGGGGGCATTATTGCCAAATTACCTCCATCTTGGAGGGGATTTGCCACATCTCTGAAACATAAGAGACAGAACATTTCCGTTGAGGATTTGTTGGCTTCTCTTGATGTGGAGGAGAAAGCTCGGGCAAAAGATGGTGCGTCCAAGGTGCATGAAGGACAGTCTAGTGCTAATGTCATGCAGCATGCTGGACCAAAGAAAGGGAAAAATAAAGTTGTACACACCACCAACTTCAAGAGAAAGGAGAAGAAGAAGATAAACATGGCTGAGGTTGAATGCTATGTCTGTGGCAAGGTTGGGCATTTTGCCAAAAAGTGCACAGACAGGAAAGGCAAGAAAACTTAGCAAAAATCTGCCAACATGGTTATTAGCAATGCTGGAACAGCAGGGTATGGTAATGCATATACTGTTTTAACAGCATGTCAACCTACCGAATGGTGGATTGATACAGGGGCTAATATTCATGTCTGTGCTGATGTATCTATGTTTTCTTCTTATCAGGCTACCCACGGTGCCTCCGTCCTGATGGGAAACGGCTCACGTGCTTCTGTTCATGGTGTTGGTACGGTCAGTCTGAAGTTCACTTCGGGAAAGACCGTGCAGCTGAAGAACGTGCAGCATGCCCCCTCAATAAATAAAAATCTCGTCAGTGGCTCTTTGTTGTGTCGAGACGGATTTAAGTTGGTGTTTGAGTCTAATAAAGTAGTCGTGTCAAAATGTGGACTCTTTATTGGAAAAGGCTATGACAGCGGAGGTTTGTTCCGCTTTTCCCTTTCACATTCTAGTAGCTCTGTGGTGAATTTTTTGAATAAAGACGATGAAGCGAGTGTTTGGCACTCACGTTTATGTCATATAAATTTTGGATGCATCTCACGGCTATCTACCTTGAATTTAATTCCGAAAATTCCTATAGTGAAAGGTTTTAAGTGTCAAGCTTGTGTGCAAGCTAAACAGCCAAGAAAACCTCACTTTGCTGTTGATGAACGAAATACGACACTTTTGGAACTCATTCATTCCGATCTCTGTGAAATGAATGACATATTAACTAAGGGAGAAAAGAAATACTTAATGACATTTATTGACGATTCAACTCGTTACTGTTATGTGTATTTACTTAAATCAAAGGATGAGGCATTAGATCACTTTAAAATCTATAAGGCTGAGGTTGAGAATCAACTAGAAAGGAAAATCAAGAGAATTAGATCTGATCGTGGGGGAGAGTATTTCTCCAATGAGTTCACCCAATTTTGTGTTGAGAATGGAGTTGTACATGAAAGAACACCACCCTACTCACCTCAATCAAATGGGGTTGCCGAGAGGAAAAACCGCACTCTAACAGACTTGGTGAATGCCATGTTAGATACTGCTGTTTATCTAAGGATTGGTGGGGGGAGGCAGTTTTAACTGCAAACCATGTACTAAATAGAGTTCCCACTAAGAATAGTGAGAAAACTCCATATGAAGGCTGGAAAGGAAGAAAACCATCTCTTTCTTACCTACGCACATGGGGGTGTTTTGCTATGGTAAATATACCAATAGTTAAAAAGCGTAAACTCGGACCTAATACTGTTGATTGCATCTTTATTGGCTATGCTTCGAATAGTCCTGCTTATAGATTTTTAGTAATCAGATCTGATTCACCACTTGTACTTGTTGATACAATAGTTGAATCTAGAGATGCCACGTTTTTTGAAAGTATTTTTCCTATGAATGATGCACGTAATTCATATGGTCATACGCATGACACAAATTATCCTTCATTCGAAACCTTAGAACAACCTCTTCTTACACCATCAGAAAATCTATTACAGCCGTATGATGGAGAAAACAATGAAACAGCTCATAGAATGAGCAAGAGACAGAGGATCCCAAAATCATTTGGTGATGATTTCATTGTTTACCTTGTGGATGATACACCCAAATCCATCCATGAGGCGTTTGCATCTCCTGATGCAGACGATTGGAAGGAAGCAATCCGTAGTGAGATGGAATCCATCATGACTAACGGAACCTGGGATGTAGTGGATCGTCCATTTGGTTGTAAAACGATTGGGTGTAAGTGGGTGTTCAAGAAAAAGCTTAGGCCTGATGGTACTATTGAGAAGTACAAGGCCAGGCTGGTGGCGAAAGGTTATACACAAAAAGAAGGAGAAGACTTCTTTGATACTTACTCACCCGTTGCTAGAATGACAACAATTCGGGTACTTCTTTCTTTGGCTGCCTCCCGCGGTCTTCTAGTCCATCAAATGGATGTGAAGACGACTTTCCTTAACGGAGAGTTGGATGAGGAGATTTATATGGATCAGCCAGAAGGATTTGAGATACCCGGTCAAGAGAATAAGGTGTGTAAGTTAAAGAAATCTTTATACGGTCTTAAACAGGTACCAAAGCAGTGGCATGAGAAATTTGATAGTACCATGACACAAGCAGGCTTTGTTGTCAACGAGGCTGATAAATGTGTATATTATCGATATGGTGGGGGTAGAGGAGTGATCATGTGTTTATATGTAGATGATATATTAATTTTTGGAACTGATATTGATGTAATAAATGAGGTAAAATCTTTTCTGTTCCAAAACTTTGATATGAAAGACTTAGGGGAGGCTGATGTTATCTTAAACGTCAAGCTGATAAGGAATGTGAATGGGATTACTCTCTTACAGTCTCATTATGTTGAGAAGGTCTTGAGCCGTTTTGGCTATTTGGACAGCAAGTCTTCACCAACACCATACGATCCTAGTATAATTCTTCGGAAGAATAAAAGACTAGGAAGAGACCAACTGAGATATTCTCAGATTATTGGTTCGCTCATGTACCTAGCTGGTGCTACTCGACCTGACATTTCCTTCGCGGTTAGCAAATTGAGCCGGTTTACTGCTAACCCAGGAGATGATCATTGGCGCGCGCTTGAGCGAGTTATGCGCTATTTATGTGGTACAATGAGCTATGGACTTCACTATACAGGAGACCCCAATGTTTTAGAGGGTTATAGTGATTCCAATTGGATTTCTGATGCTGATGAGATAAAGGCAACAAGTGGTTATGTCTTTACTCTTGGAGGAGCAGCTGTCTCATGGAGGTCTTGTAAACAGACTATTTTGACGAGGTCAACCATGGAGGCAGAGCTTACAGCATTAGATACAGCTTCTGTAGAAGCAGAGTGGCTGAAGGAACTCTTGATGGATTTACCAGTGGTGGAAAAACCAATTCCTCCAATTCTTATGTACTGTGACAATCAAACAGTTCTTGCGAAGGTGTCAAGTACAAAGGATAATATGAAATCCTCAAGACATGTGAAAAGACGATTAAAATCTGTCAGAAAATTGAGAAACTCCGGAGTGATAGCCATTGATTATGTTCAAACGGCGAAAAATCTGGCAGATCCGTTTACAAAAGGTCTATCAAGAAATGTGATAGATAGTGCATCGAAGGAGATGGGATTGAGACCCACGTGAGTTATACACAGCGGTAACCCAAACCTATGTGATCGGAGATCCCGTGAATTAGAATTTGGGAAGAACAAACTGTATGTATAACTAGGAGAGTATATAACTATGTAGTATCCACTCCAGTGAAGATGCAACACTCTCCATTCTGTAAGGAAGGATGACTTTAAGTCTTAATGTGTTCGGAGGCTATAGTGCGAGATACTGTCCTACAGAGTATTCTTGTACGAACACACCTATATGAGCTGACTGTTGGTCACAGTCTGTGAGATTTGGGAACTCTCTAAGAAGCTCATGAAAGAGACACGGGAGTATGACTTATAGGCTCCACCCGAGGACTAGCCCAATAGGCGCCTAGTATCAGTTTGGTCTTTAAATGAAACCATCTCGCGTAAAACTACCAATTCAAGGCATAGTCCATTGTGTAGTTGTGAGTTGGCAGATTTTTTAGATCTAGATGGATGTTCAACCGAATAGGTCTCCATCATTAAACTGATATATCAAATAACATTGTGACATTGTGGACATACGACAAGTAGTGTCAGTTATGCCTTTGGAATTTGGTGGGGATTGTTGGAATATTTGGGCCTAGGCCCAACTATTCTCTCTTGAATTCCAAAGGTGTAAAGGAGGCATTAATCCTACATTGACTATTTGAGGAGAGTAGCACTTATTTATAAGGGAAGCTATTTTCTATGTGTGGAATATGTGAGAGAATGGTGGCTATAGCCACAAACAAATCACACGCACGCGCGCGCGCGTATTCGCGTATTCGCGTATTTTCGCGTGAGTTAACGCGTGACTTGTGACTTGCGACGTGGCGACTGGCGCAGTAAATCTGTTCTCTCTCTTTTGATAAAACTGACACTAATATGACTTTAATTTGCTGCAATTCGTGGCACTTTATAAGTCAGTTTCTGAAAAATAATGGTATGCAGTAACTGACACAATTATGCTGCAAATACTGAAGTTTATTGTCTTCAGTTACTAGAGCTTAATTGTGCTGCTTTACTGTATACTTAATTCTTTCAGTTACTAGAGTCTGTCACTATATATACAGAATGAGTGCTTTCATTCTGGAGTACAGAGGTGAACAGACTCACTAGTCCACCGTGTTGAGCGTCAGCTACAGGCTAGTCCATCCCTCCTGTCGGCGTGTCACCGACGTGTGGGAGAGCAGTGTCTCCGAAACCACGTCCTAGTGAAGGATCTGCACGGATTGGGACGAATCAGGTTTTTGGGTAGCGTTCGCGCGACTGCTCGATAGAAGATCTGCTTCATCTACGGTCTTCTTCACACACTCCTCTCGTCATTTTTCAAGCTGGAAGCGTCAGCACTGTAAGTGAAGATGAGTTTTCTACGCATGAATATGATAGATATAATCTGTTTTATCTGCATGTTCGTGTTCATGTTTTGTGGACTATCTATCATGCGTAATGTTGTAATTTTAGGAATTAATTTTGTCTCTAAAGTGCATTATTTTCTAACAGGTTCTTTTGTCACATCGTGGTAGTCGTAGTCTGATACACATGCGGTGCACAGGTTCGTTCAATCGTTCCTCGCTCCAACCCGTACGCTTTTCTCTTCCTAATTTGCCCGTTTGGTGCTTGGTTTGATTCCCTCCCGCTTTCCCGGGCTCCTTGCGGAGGATTTCCTTTCCGGAGTAAGCTAGGAGGACGAGCACGCACGGCACGTAAAGAACTGAGAAGCGCGCGGGGTGCTCTCCCAAGCAAACTTGCCATACTGTGGGCCGCCAGTGCCCGCCCGGCAACTGCACGAGACGCGGAGGCGGGGCTCGGCGTGGTAACGGAATGGGGTCGCTGTCGCGCGAGGGTAGGCCACCGCGCGCACGCCGATAAGTGCCGGCCGGCCGGAGATCATGAGATGAGATGGGACGAGGTGGGTGCCTGGTTGGACACATGCGCGCTGGCGGTGGGGGGAGCTCTGCGTCATGTGACCCGCCGGTCCCCGCCGCCGTCGGCGCGTTGGGCGTTGTCGGCTTAAACAAGCTACAGTACTAACCAGTACGCCCGGTTTTGTTAGCCGTTAATTGATGTGACCGTATTAGTAAATCAATCCTAGTACGATGGCCATACGGCAAACCGGCTTGATTAGCATACTAGTATAGTAGACTTGTGGGCTGTGGCATCAACGTCGCTACTACCCTTGAACCGATTGTTTACTACGGAGAACAAAATGATGTATCCCGAGCTTTCCTAATTCAGAGATGCGATTTTATCTTCTTTATATATATATATATATATATATATATATATATGTTGCTTTATTTTTCTTATCCCAAAGTTTCCGATGCAAGAATAACCCACCTTTGTATTGGTAAAGGATATCAATGAGCAAGCACCTGGGCTAGTTCCATATTCAGTATGAGAAGCTAAGCTTCCTTTTTTACCTTTTACTGTTTTTCTTGCGGCGTGATGGGGTCATACTGAGCTCGAGTGCCCCATACCTGCTAAGCGTGACTAGGAAATTCGGAGCAGCTGATGAAACACAAAGTTTTTTTTTTTTTAAAAGAAAGAACTAGGTGTTGTTTGCCGAGGATTTCCCACTTTGAGCGCTCTGCATAGTTTCGTTTTGCTTTTGTTTAGTTTTTCAGGCGCACCAATAGGATACAGATTGATGCAGCAGATTACTCGCTTTGTTAAATTTATGTGACGACATGATTGTTGACTGAATCGTCTCCGCGCTGAAACAGTTGTACATACGACAGAGGTTGCAAAGTTGATGACGACGGGCCGAAGCTTAGCACTGACCTAGGAGGAATTCGGGTGTCTAGCCGTCTAGATCTTTTGGAGTGGGCCGAGGCTAGGAAGGATCCAGCCCAGGCGACACATCAGCTAGCTCCGTTTACGAAACATCGTAGCAAGTTGGGCTGGTCGCACTTTCAAACGGGGCCGAATGACAAGACCATCAATCGTTGAAACCGGTCCATCTCTTGAGCCCATTGAATTTGTCATCAGTTTTTTCTAGTACTCCCTCCGTTTCATTTTAATTGTCGTTAGGACAACTTTCCTTAGTTCATTTCTAGTTCATTTGGTTGTCTGAAACGACAATTATTTCGGAACGGAGAGAGTAGTAAAATTTCGGGCGAATGGAGCCCTACTTACCACGTGCGCTCATTTACTTTTCACCGAGTTCACAGAATATGTTTTGCTATCGATTTTCTCTTCTAAGTCCGAGCTTTAGGTATCGATTCGATTCTCAAAACAAAAAAAAAATCATGTGCCCAAATCTATGTGAGTTTTATCCCCTGGATATGCCGAAAACTAAAAGCCCAATGGGCCGTAACTAGTCGCAGCACAAGGAAAAGCAGCGATCAACAAAATTTGGTGTTTTCTCAAAAACAAAATGCGATGAGGCATTTTTTTTTTCAGGGAAAAAAAAACTGAAACAGAAGAGGGAGGGACCCCGCGATCCCCATCCACTCCGAGGACCGGAGTCTCTGAACTCCGGCGATCTGTGCACGGTAGGCCAGTCCATACGAGGTAGCCCGATGGCTCTGGCCAGATTAGCGGTCTCTATCGTCCTCCTCCTCGCCGCGGCGGAGCTCGCGGCAGCCACGCGATCGCCTTCCGCCTTAGTGCAGAACGCGATCTACTCCAACCGCATCACCATCTTCTCCAAATCCTACTGCCCGTAAGCCCTCGCTCCCATCCCACCAGACGCCGATAATTTGGTATGGCTGTTTTACTTGCTTGCTTTTAGTATGCGTATCGGCGGAGTCGTCGGGTTGATGGGTATTGGTGGGCGGAGGTACCCGGGCATCAAATGTGTAGCTTAGATCGCATAAGGTCTCGAGGAAGCCGCCATTTTACTTAGTGGAGGAATTGGCATGTCGTGAATTGGTTTGTGCCTCCACTGCAATTTGCGAAAAGCCTTGTCTCTGGCTCTCTGCATCAAATGTTGCTACCGAAGCTTAGACTGGACCATTACTACTCGGATGCTTCAAGCTTATGTAATGCTATTAGATGACATGATGGTATTGCTTTGGGGTGAAGTTCACTGTTAGGAGATTTTTTGTGCTTGCACCTAAATAAAATGTTTAAAAAGGAAACTACAACAGTTCTTTAGTATTATAATCCTCTGATTTCTTATCCATTCGTAAATGGCCAGTGCGTGCTTTAATTACTAAAATGTTCCCTTCCTTCTTTCTCGTAGGTACTCTATCCGTGCAAAGCGCTTATTTCGTGATCTCAAGGAAGATCCATATGTTGTTGAGCTAGATCTCCGAGGTAATCATCCTTGAAACATTTGGAATTTTAATCCGGTTGCTTAGCATTTTGTCTTCACGATTTTTTTTTAAAAAAAACTAATGCAAGGACGGGCATGAAATTAAAAGTGTTCTTATGGACCTAGTTGGGCGTCATACTGTGCCACAGGTGTTTGTGAATGGCCAGCATATTGGTGGTTCAGACGGTTAGTGTTTAAACCTTCTGGCTGCACTGCTGTTTGCTGTTGTGCATACAGCTACCTTGCCAATATGAACGGTCAACTTTTGAGTATTGCAGATACAGCAAAGGTTCATTCAAACGGACAGCTTCAGAAACTTCTTGGTAAGAGTTGGTCCCAGTGATGATCTGTGGACAATCTTGCACTGTCAAGAACACGTAAGTATTAATGTATATGTGCTTTTGCCTTGGGTGATGATACATTCTTCTCTGTTTGTGGATGATAACAGTGTTGTAGTTCATGCTAGTTGTTTGCATGATAGTGTTGTTGTTTTTTTTTCTATAAAAAAAAACTCATGATAGTGTTGTGAAAACAATCTGTATGTACTGTGCGATCTGCTCAATAGCATATACTACTCATGCTTCTCCCAGTTTTGCATTGTTTTGATGTCTGTACTTCCTCTTTCATTTTTGCGAGTGAAATTTTGTTAGTTTACTTTGTCGTGTCAATTGTGCAATGAGAGAAGCACATAAATTGGAATATATTATATTTTGAAATCTGTTGCTGCAATAAACGGACAAACGTGTATAGACGGTATAAAGGCTTTTGTGTATACGGGGGACACTTAACATTCATCAACCAGTAATCCTAAGGAAAACATTCGCCAACTATTTAAAACAAATCCATAGTTGTTGCTGCACAACGGTAGGGGCAACTTCTCCCTGCTTTGTTATTCGTTCACTCTTTCACTTACAGGCTCTTCCTCCTGCTGACCCTGACGGTGGCTAGCTTCTTATCTCCTCAGGCCCAGCAAAGCAAGGAAGAGCGATATGTAGTTGAAGCGGAAGACGTGCCTGAGTATGCCGATCTTGGTGTCGTTGTCGTCCCATGGAGGGTATCTGAACATGAACTCGATAAGCAAGCTCCTCTTCAGCACTGCCTTCTTGTGGCTGAACATCTCGAACGAGTACTTGCCATGGTACTGCCCGAACCCACTCGGCCCCACGCCGCCAAACGGGATGCTGTCCAGTCCATACTGCAGGCAAAAAAACATTCGCGGGAGAAAGTTCGTCAGAAACTGCGTGTGCATTTCGCTGGCGAAAGTCCATGTCAGTCGTCATTCACTCGTTCTGATAGTTATGGGAGAACCAACGACGGTGAGTGTGCACACCTGCACGATGGCGTCGTTGAATGTGACGCTCCCGGACGACGTCTCCTCTATGATCCGGCGCTTCAGCTTCTCGTTCCTGGTGAAGGCGTAGATCGCAAGAGGCTTCGGCCTCGGCTTCAGGAACGCGATGCTGTCTTCGACCTTCTTGACCTGCAAAAAACAGAGGGTGCAGCAGCAATTTCAGCGGCATGCATCTTGATCGTGCAAGAAGAGATGAGGGAGGTGCCGTCTTTTTGCGCACCGTGATGATGGGGAGTAGCGGGCCGAATATCTCCTCAGTCATGACGTCAGAGTCAAGCGGCGGATTCAGCAGAATGGTGGGTTCGACGCTCCTGCACGGGGGAAAAAATTAGGGGCCATGGCGTCAGGCAGAGGCACAAGATTGATTATCTGAAGGTGAAACCATCACAGTGCCAACGCGTTGGAACTTACATTGTCTTGGCGTCGAAGTACCCGCCGTGCACCACCGAAGACGCCACCTTGGGGTCGTCCAGAAGGTCGCTGAGCCTCTGGAAATGCTTCTTGTTGAGAATGCGCGCCATGAACTCTGGCTTGGTGAAGAACCTCTTCAGTGTTGACTTGAGCAGCTCGATCTTCAGGGAACAAAACGTCACGAGTCAGATACACTAGTACTCCCTCCATCCCCATAAACTTGTCGCTTTGTAGTTCAAAAATGAACTACAAAGCGACAAGTTCATGGAGACGGAGGGAGTACATGATATGCACGGCAGACGTCGTCCGATACAGCTCTGCATGTCTGTGAACCATACCAGGATCGGTGCAAATTCCTCCTCCACCAGCAAGTAGTCGATGGCAATGCAAGCTTGGCCCGCACAAGTGCCCCACTTCGCCCCAATTATGCGATTCACGGCTACCTGTGCATAGTAGCCAACAGTTGTCAAGTGACGACGAGGCCGTTCTTCTACTTTGGAATACAGCTTCTGTTGCAGAACTGAAGAATCGTCAAAAAGAAAAAGAAAAAACAGAGGCGCACCTGGCTGTCCCTGTTGCTGTCCAGCCAGTCAACGATGCACGGGCACTTGGAGCCGAGCTCAAGCGCCACCGGGGTCAGGTGCCTCGCGGCCTTCGCCATGATAAGGCGCCCCACGCGGCTACTGCCTGAACGACGTCATCCAGAAAAACGTTCATCGTCAGTACATTCGCGCGACATCGACATCATGTCTTGTTCAGAGCCCGGGGTTGATTGATTACAGTATCTATTACCGGTGTAGAGGACCTTGTCCCATCGGTGCTCCATGAGCTTCTCCCCCACCTGCGGCCCGCCCTGGACGACCTTCACTGACTTGGAGTCCAGGTACTTGGGCAGGTTGGCGGCGAGGAACGCGGCGGTGGACGGCGCGAGCTCGGACGGCTTCACCACCACGGCGTTGCCGGCCGCCAAGGCTCCTGAGAGTGGCTCCAGAACTAGGCCTGCGTGCATGAACGAAGCGAAGGTGTGATTTTCATTGTCAATCCCGATCAGTCCTGGTCTTGCACTTAACCGCGCGGCTACCCATCAACCCAACTACCCAAGCAGTGACAAGGAGAGAACGCCTATAGTTGAACCAACTACTCCCTCCGGTCCAAAATAGATGTCGTCCGGACATCACTGAATAGTGTATTTTTAGTGCAATTTGTTGTCTGAAACGATATCTATTTTAGACCGGAAGGAGTATTAATTTGCGAAGGTGAAGTGGTACATGTGGGCTGTGGCAGTGGGGTACAAAACGTGTTGCCATCAGACAGGCTGGTCGAGTCACGAGTCGCTACAGACTCTTGAAGCATGGAGCTTTTGGATCTTACGTTAGGTTTTCAGGGCATTTGTGGGAAAATTAGCACTGCTGTTGGACGGTTTCGAGAGCGCGTTTCTGTTTCTTCCAACGAGAGCCATCAGTGCGTTGGGGAGGGGGGACCCTGCGCAATAATCATCTTTGCATGGGACGTTCGGAAAGAAGCCTGGGCTATCAATCAATGAAGAGCGTTAACATAAAGCCAGCGGATGCTGATTGCTCATGTGTATGACCTCCTGTTGGCACGTATCTTAGTGTGTTGTTGAATAAATTTTCCTAGGAACACATCCAATTTTTTTTTCTAGTATGCACATTCAAGCTCCGTATGAATCTACGAATCCATTTCAGTGATAAAGCTCTGTAACATTTGTATCTAGCTAATATCAGGATGACACTCGCTACAGTCGGTGAACTCCTGACAAAACGGTGGAGTTGCAGTATTGTTAGGTGGTCTATTTGCTACCACACGCATACCCTGTCCCTGTCCCAGTGGCACGTTGCTTTTTTGAGTTATTTCTCTGAAGCAGAAAGCGAAGTAATGGACACCTCCAGCGAACTAGCTTGACGTGATCTCTAACCAACATGATAGTCACGTAACAGCTCCCGTTTGGAAATAACTACATTCTGTTTACTACGAATATACTCCCTCTGTTCCGGAAAGTTTGTCGTTTTGTAATTCATTTTTGAACTACAAAGCGACAAACTTTCCGGAACGGAGGGAGTAGTTCATTATGTTCGTCATATTGCAAACTTGTCCACGGAAAAAGAACAGAGTGAGAGGATAGTTTCACTTCTCACCTATGGGGAGATTCCAGCACGAGAAGATCAGCACCACCCCGAGCGGCTCCGGCAGCACAAACGCGGTCGCCGGGAAGGCAACCAGCGGCGTGGCGGCCTGTAGTTCACAACAAAAGAAACGTTGATTAAAGCTATGACTAAAGCATTAAGCTTATGCACACAGACATGATAAAACTGGCTGCATGTCTCCATGCAGCTAGAATATAATCTATCAGTCGTCAGAGCGAGGTTATTGCCTTCTCGGGAGCCGCCCACTTCTTGAAGTTTTGCAGCTTGTCTTCGACGGACTTGGCCAGAACTCCAACCTGAACACACAAGGGAATCCGAGGAGGGCTCAATGAACATGACGCATGCAGAGTAACCAGTAATATAATCGCCTGCGAAACTGAATACGAACGAAAGAGAAGCTAGTCCACCTCGTCTCTGAAGGACTCGCCGCGGTGCTTGCCAAGGTCCTCGCGGAGCACGTCGAAGATCTCCTCCTCTTTCTCCCGCAGGAGCCTGAGGAGCCCCCGGAGCTGCGACTGCCGCCACTCCATGTCCTTGGTCCGGCCGCTATCGAACACGTCCCTCAGCTCGCTCACCAGGCCGCCGAAGCCGATAGCCATCTCGTCGGCCACACTCCCCATAGCTTCTCTCTCTGCCCCTGCTACGTGCGCAAAGCTGCTCTCTCTCGACTGGTTGTCGTCACGCACTGTTTCTTTGCCGATGGATGCACGCAGGCACAAGTTTGTGTTAAATAGTAGAAGCCGTACGTCCGTGTCAGTGCGGTTCAAGCCGTGGTCTGATTATCAATGGAGTGGGGGCAGGATCAGCTAACTAGAGTACGTAGTTGGTTGTACGTGACTTGGGGGAGGCAAGGGTACAGTTGGGACAGTTGAGTCACTCGCGCAAATCGTTTACTTCTTCGAACAGTTCGTCCACGATGGCATGCTCGCTAGAGACGTGTCAGAGACAAATGAAAGGATAGTTCGTTGACAGCATCGGGACGTGGTACAACATAATGATAAATTCTAAGCTGAGAATACTCAATGGTGAACTCAAGCTACATACCTAGATAGACTAGGCGTTATGCGAGTGTCGAGGATGCATATCCTGTCGAATGCTTAGACCGTTCGCACTCATGCTACTCTAAATTACTCCTTTAAACAGAATATTTCCTTTCTTTATAGTTATCCTAAAAGATTCTCAGCTTTACAGTTTTGTTTGCCGCACTCGTTCACCTCTATATCGGACCTCTATATCAACTAACATCTATTTTATATAATTTTATTCAACTCTTTTTTTATTTTTTGTTTTACCATATAAACTACTTATATTCCCACTTTATTTCTCTTTAATTTTTCCTCACCTTATTTCACTATTTTATATTCTTTTTCTTTTTCCTCTTTTCCTGTTCTTTTCTATATTTTTCCCTTTTTTCTTTTTCTTTTTTTCTTCTATTTCTATCCCTGTCCTCACATGCTCCTTCGAGAAGCATCCCGGCATCCCTTCCCGCTCCACGGACTTCCGTCGCTCGCTGGAGCCAACTACTTCCCTCTCTCTCTACTTTCTCTCTCTTCGTCCGCCGGTAGCGACGCCTCTGTCTGTGGTGTGGGATTGTAGTGGCCGCTACGATAGAGGCGCGCTATACAGCTCCGGTGCGGAGCTCCGCCATCCGTGGCCCCGTCAAATTTCCCGTCACAGCGCCTTTAGAGGCTGCTGGTGCGAACGGTCTTAGACGATATCTACTGCAACTGGTCATTTAATTAGATAGGTCCAGGTTGATCGGCCCCCGACCGTAACCATCACGTTCATTAACAGGCGTTGTGAATTTGACACTTACAGGCCATAAGATTGGGGACTAGATGCAACAGTTGTTTATTATGCCAAACAGTTAGCATCCTTGAGAAACAAAGTGATGGGGCAGTGTGTGATGCTAGGACTAGGACGCGCCCCATCAATGAGCCCAACTGCGTGATGGGGAAGACGCAACCAGAAGCTCACCACAGGCAACGGCCGAGGTGATGGCCGTGTCCCCGACGAAAGCTGCTCTAGAGAGAGAACGGATCGTGTCATCGCTGGATGAGATCAGACCACGTCTCCCTGAGGTGAACGCTGTCCGCCGATGTCCTGCCGAAGCAATCCGGAGGCCAACCATACTTAGGGTGTTTAGATTTCTGAAAATCTGATTAAGCTATGAAAAAACTGCTGTGAGCTGTCAGCTGTGTAGAATCAGAAATCTGTTTGGTTGTAAACAACTGTCAACTGTGGAGTCTGTAAAAATGATTGTTATACCACTATAGCTTTGTAATTTTGTATATATAAATAATAAAAATATAAAACTGATATAATATGAAAATACAAGTAGTAACTCACATGTATGAAGTTTTCATTATAAAAATATTAATTATCTAAAATCCTTTTTCCATGTTGTGTTCACCAAAACAGCTATACAGCAACATAAAAAAATGCAAGCACTCAAATTTACATTCATATAAATAATTGAAACATTCAAAATTAACAAACATAAGAACAATCATGAGTGTCGAATGTCCATTCAGGTGTTGAACAGAGCAGCAACAACAAATTGACCATGATCCCTTGCTGCCGCCTCAGAGGATCAAGTGCTATTTGAAATAACAAGCATCGTAACAGGAAGATACTGTTAATTAAGGGCAGCAACAACAAGCTGGCCGAGCGGCTCCACATCGCGACCGGCGGGGCACAGCCATACCCCGTGCGACAAGACGGTGGACTCCCGCACAAATCAGCAGCAATAGCAACGGATTTGGATGAGGTCCTGCGCTGCTCGGAATGTGGCATTGTCAACCCGGCTAGAACACGAGGTTGTCGCCGTGAAGCCCACCGCTCGGGATAAGGACACCGTTGTTGTTGCGTTCGTATGGTCGGCCAATCGGGGAGAGGTGGGGAAGAGACAGGGATTAGGCGCCGGGATAGGAGGAGCCAGTCGACGAACTTGAGCAGCCGGCCGCACGGATCTCTAGCCACCGCCGTGAGGAGGCGCAGCCCCCGGGACGACGAGGCCGACAAACCGTTGCCGCCGCCGGAATTGGATGGCGCCGCAAGGTGTCAGGCTGGGAGAAGTCCGTGCGTTGGAGGGCCGGAGGGGGGATATATTAGAAAAGAAAACAATTCGTTTATGTAATCGATGGCATGGTGGGTAATTTTGTGTAAAAGTAGGAAGAAGAATCTGAGAAATTTGGGATCTTGGGTGATTCTCATTTGCACTAGGAAAATCTGCAGATTTTCCAAAATCTGCAGATTTTCCAAAATCTGATTCTCATAGGATGCCTTTTGGTTTGGATTTCAGCTTTTTGGTAGAGAATTTCATTGGTGCAGCTAAATCAAAGGGAGCCTTAGTCGTACAGTACTATTTTCAGTTGGACGTCAATTATCAGGTCCTTCTCTGGCGGATGGAAGCGATTAGATGTCGACCATCTCAACAAAAATTGCAGATGGGATCATCAAAATCCTCTGTGTTTAGCTAGATCGTTCCATCAAGACTTCATCAAGATGGAGAGGTGGTGCAGTTGTGCTTCTGCTCCCATGCGCTTTGCTATTCCAATTTCTGAGCTTCCACGTGTTTCTCGTCGATGGCATTTCGTGGCTGTCATCCGCCCAACGTTTCGGAATATTTCAGGTCACTATCCTATGCTTTTATTTCAAAAACGAAAAGACGATTGGACACCAGCGGCCATCATAAATCCATATAGCTGTGCTCTACATACGCTGGGACCGGCTGATCAAAGAGGGCCACCGCTACTGTTTTCCCTACCACTGTAATTTAAATACAAATGTTGTAGCCAAGGCAAAGCAAAACCATTTTTATACGGTACGGTGGCGTGCTGCTGCTTAACTGACATGAAAATTAAGCTTGTTGAAATGAAGAATCAACGAGAGAGTCTGAAACCAAACATATATGTAGCACTACTCAATAGCAAGATTATATCGAATAAAAATATTACACCGCAAAATTTAGTGATTCCTACACCGGAAAATTTAGTAATTCCCAGCTACTTACGGCGGGAAGTATTCAGATAAATAATCGCATTACTAATCACCTATTCTTGTCATCATCCATCACACCACTAGTACATCTAAAAGGTCACTGGATAGTAGAAATAGATGTGACTAACAGAGATATTATAAATTTGAAAGGTAAAGGCGAGATGATGCGGGAGATGAGAAAACAACTTGTGTTACCAGGTTGAGTATTGAATTGGGTAATTTTTAACAAAGTAAGATATGAAAAGACATAAAGATCTAGTAAGTGTCCCCATTCAAAGATCTCTCTGGGGAAACCGAAGACGATGCTAAAAAACCTCCATCAGAGCAATTAGGACTACGTACCAACGAAGGACTCATCCCAATTTCGGATGGATCTCCTGCACATGATGATCTGAACCCACATCTCTACCATTCTGACTGGAATACTCCCTCCGTTCCAAAAAATTTGTCGCTTTGTAGTTCAAAAATTAACTACAAAGTGACAAACTTTAGACGAAAAGAGTACAAATTTTGCTAGTGAGTTCGTCATACCCCCACCCACGGTTAGCGCCCGACGGCCCGAATGCGCACTTCTGGGTAGGATCGTCTTTCGGCGCTGGGTAACCGTCCCGGAGGGAAACGCCACCAATCCTGGTATGGGCCTGAACGGGATACTTGGGCCCGGCTAAGACGACGAATGTCACCTACGAGTTCCTCTTAAGCTGTTTGGTTTTTAAAATGTTAAGCCACTGTGGCATCGAGTTCCCGTTTTCCACGGGCTTGAATAAAAAAAACAGTTTGTCTATTGAATCATTCCATCTGTCAACATTCCACAAAGTACTAATCATAATCCTCCTTTCAGAATAAAGGACAAGCAATGATGGAGCAAGCAATCCGTCGGATTACTAGAGACTAGACTAAGCAGTACGAGGTGAGAGCGAAACGGAGATCCAACAATAATTCTCCACGTGGCACGAACAGGATCGAAGCTTAAAACATCGAGGCTTCCACGCTGAACCAGCCTGGTGTGACCATGCAGAACCGCCTAAACGCTGTTTCAGGCGCATGACCTGTCCCTGAATCACGTTGGGGGGGGAGCACGAGTTCTCAGCATCACAGCCGATGAATTCTGCGCGCGACGAGACAAGAGCGAGCGCCAAGACACACACACCAGCTTCGCCGCTCCGAGACCCACCTGTCGTTGCGAGTATTCAATTGCGGTCTGCGAGAAGGGCCGTGACCGCAGCGTAGAAGGCAACAGGCAAGTAAATGTGCAGTACATCTTCCGTGCCCCGTTATCCCCAATTGCTGTTTGGTGTAATAAAGTTTCTCTGTAACCAGCTGTTCTAGCAGGGCATGACGAGAACATTTGGTCCTTGTAATACAGTCTCCAATTATTGGGCACGAAACAGTTTCTGTAAATTGCCCTCAGAATAAGAAAGTAACTTTGCATTATGTACCGCACCGAACTTAGTAGTTAAGCATGAGCTACCAATACATGCCCGTATTAGCTGCAGGGACGCCCTGCATTGCACACCACAACGCAGTGCAGTTGATGCCTTGCAGTTGCAACCAGCGAGCGAATTAAGCACCACCGCTTGCAACTGGCGCCCAGCTGGCTAACTAACCTCTCCAGCTTGCCCAGCTGGTGACTGGAACACTGGATTTGTCCCGGTCTGCAGCGGATTAGTATTCGTTTAACGGTTAAGCACGACACACCTGTTTGGCGTGCCCCGTGGTATCCTCGAATCAGTTGTTAAATTGTGTTATGGATGGCTGTTAGTTAGAGCGTCAACAGCACAGCAGCGAACCGATCTGCCGGCTGCTGCGCCATTTTTGTGCCGTTCTCTTTCCATGACTCGGTCAGTTTCGTGCCTCGCGGGTCGCACGCCTTCATTTTTAATGGCAGAATGATCCACCGCATGCATTAGAACCCTCGCGCTCCTCATGTGTTTGAATTCCTTTTCTAAATGGTGATTTACATAGTACAAGCTCTACATGTGTTAAGCTATTTCAATGCAGGACAGTGAACAATATTGTTGTTTACAGTTGAACTCTGTTTTTAAGTCTTATGACAAAATGTGAACTGAAAAAGACACCAACCATTAGGCCAGAAGACCAGGAGCATCGAGTACTACGAATACATCGTCGTTCTCGTTTCTGCAAGATTCCTGTATTTTTGTGTTGATCCGTTTCCTTTCGAAAGGAATATTTGTGCTGAGCACACGAGTTAAGACGTAGGAGTTGCTGGCACGTCGACGTCGTCCACGCCACAACCTCGTCGCCTGCCGGACCGCGGCAGGCCCTTGGACAATACAGACCACCATTACAGAAAACATCCATATTCCTGGACGCTGGCATTCGCTGTGACTTAAAAACTTCTGAAACTTTGTGCATACATTCAGTTGCGTCATCCAAACCTACTTGCTCACATGCGTGCTGAGATCTGTTCAATTCATTACCGTTGAAGATCAACTTCACTTGTAACCTATTATAACCCGTTCAAAGTACGCCCGAGATGACGTCATACGGTGTGGTATGAACTAAATCTCATGAATCTTCAACCAAATGGACAAGATCAACTTGAATTATTTTATTATGAGCCACTACAAACCCTCTACACCAGTCCCTGACATCACGAAATTTTCTACCTCATCCAAAAGTTTCAACCAACTAACCCCTTACATTAACAGGATAAAGAATAGTTGTATTTTAGTTTCTACCCTACCTACTAAACATGCTCTGTACACTTTGTGACAGTTTAAGGCGTAATCTTGCCGGCCGGTTTGGACCCAGCGGCCGAGAACAGCGCCGTCGTCTTCTCCTGGAACTCGCGCACCACCTCCGCCATGGACGGCCGGAGACCGGGGCTGTCACTGACGCACTGCATCGCAAGTGCGGCCACGGTCGCGGCCTCCTCGGCGTCGTACTCGTCTCGGAGCCGTGGGTCGAGCACGTTGGCCAACTTCCCCTCGTCGAGCGTCGGACACACAGTGGCCGTGAGCCGGCACCCCGTGTCGGCGCAGATGGCGTTGCGCCCGGTGAGGAGCTCCAGCAGCAGCACGCCGAAGCTGTACACGTCGCTCTTCTTGGTGGCCACGCCGGAGCGGAGGAAGTGCGGGTCCACGTAGCCCGGTGAGCCCATGACGAGGCGCGCCGACGACACCCGCGCCGGCTGGAGGAGGACCGCGGCGGAGAAACCGACGTGCGCGAACCCGAAGTCGCAGAGCTTGGCGTCGAGGCTGGCGTCGAGCAGCACGTTGGAGGCCTTGATGTCGCCGTGGATGACGGCCGGGTCGCGGCTCTCGTGGAGGTACTCCAGCGCCATGGACACCTGGAACGCGATCGCCATGCGCCGCGCCCACGAGAGCACCGCCGGCCGCTTCTCGCCGTGGAGCCTCTCGTGGAGGTCGCCGTTGGGGGCGTACTCGAACACCAAGACGCCTTCCTCTGCGCGCGGGCAAAAAGAAGAAGGGAGTTATTAGCTTCAGCTGCAGACGACGTGATTCAATTCAGCATGCGGGGCGGATCCCTTGTCGATTGATGGTGAGCAACAACAGAACAAGGCGGTGTTTTATGTACCTCGTTCGTCGCAGTAACCGAGCAGGCGGACGACGTGGGGGTGTCGGAGCGAGAGGTGGACGTCGAGCTCCTGGCGGAACGCGCGGTAGAGGCGCTCGCTGCTGCGCTGCACCTTGACGGCGCCGAGGCGGGAGGAGGAGAGGCAGGCCAGGTACACCGTGCTGAACCCGCCCTGGCCGATCACCCGGGACGAGAACCCGGCCGTGACGGACTCGATCTCCGCCCACGCGAACCGCCTCGCCGCCCCGCCGCCCTTGCCCACCGACGACGACGACGCGGGCTCGTCCGATGAGACGCGGGAGCCGTCTCGGCACGCCTCGCGCTCGAGCTTGTCGCGGCGGACGCACGGCGGGAGGCAGCACCCGGGCAGCATTTCCGGCGCACCACTGCCACCGGACGGGACGGCCGAATCCAAGCGCGACGCGAGGTGGTGGTGGTAGGAGAGCTCTCGGTGCGATGCTTATGGAGCTGTGGTCAATCTGCCGCGCTTGGAGCGTCTTTTTTGGCTGGCTCGATCAGGGGCCCGGGAGCGGCGAACGGCTACTGCCGCCCGCCGTTATATACGACGCACGACGCGGGGAGCTGCATCACCGAGTGGATGTTGAACTCAACTAAACAGTGAACGCATAAACAAAATGCGCTGAGCTCAGCTCCTTTTTCCCTTTGAGATGTGTGATGCTCCTGCGCGCTGCCGTCACGCCGCTCCTCGCCTGCATGCAATTCTCGGCGTGTTTTTTGTAAGTATTTGCACCGGTAAACAATTAGCAAAACCGTTTTGAAACTGAGACGCGAGACGACCGACCGGAACGTTGTGAAAAGGCACTTGATGAGTTTGATAAGCCTCTCTCGTGTCACAAGTGGGATGGCACTGAATCGATCGACGGGTGACCTCCCAGCTCCCACTCCCACCGGCAGCGAGTTCAGCAGGCCATTTGGTGCTGCGGTCAGAGCAGCCCTTTCCTGCAAGTCGTGGCCACGTTCATAACTACTCCCTCCGTTTCAATTTATTTGTCGTTAAGACAACCTCTATTAGTTCATTTCTAGTTCTTTTGATTGTCTGATACGACAATTATTTAGAAACAGAGGTAGTAAAATGGTTCCGGACTTTTCCAGTGGATGGAATCCGAGGACAGGTAAGTAACGACGTCCCAAATGGAAATGTCCGGGTGCGACGGCGACAGGGGTTTTCCCCGTTCTTTTCCAGGGCGTGCTCACTTACCGCGAGACGCAAGTGAAAAACGCCCTAGTGCAGTCACATGCTCCGCGGGGATTCCTGTAGCCAGATCTGGGACGTCGTCCACCCAAAGCAGAAGCTCACCACTAATCGCCGCTGCTGCTGCTTTATACTATACATGCTGGGAGCATGGTCATTATGCTATAGTACGTATTAGTGTTGGTGTACTCCTAAATCAGCACATGTACTGCCGAGGACCTAACATAGAGGCGAAGAAAAACAGCATTCACACGGCAGAGTTTCACTGCAGATGAACTGCTGCCGTGGAAGAGAATATTGCAGGTTCAGGAATAGCGGCTGGACTCGCTCGGCACCAGGCACATGCACGCGCTTCAGATGTTGACTGGCGAAGCAGCGCCTCGATCGAAACCGTAGGTGCTGCGCGGACACGTCGCCTAAGCAGAATTTCTATGTTCCTCGTGTTCTAAACCAGATCTACCGGGCTACACACGGTACCTGAACACGCTCTGGACTAAACGCGTCCTCCCGATTGTAGCGAACCGATTTCCTATAACTGATTTTTTATGAGGGCCTGCGTTAGCATAAAGATGTTATCCTATGACTGCAGCACAAATAACTAGCAAAACTGTTGAAATGTGGTTGGTTCTGCTGAAAAACCTGAACTTGCTATCATATTGCCGGACGATGAAACTGAGCCAGCCTCTGGCTCAGGGATTGCAGCTCCTTTGATTGGGACATGAAGCCTGTAGCTAGCTGACTGTAAGGTTTTGTCAGAATCATTTCGTGTCCTTGCTTACTGTAAGGATTGACCTTGCGTATGTGTTATCTGCCTGGACGTTCTCAGTGTGGACAACACCGGATGCGGCTTCCTTCCTCCCCCTCTTCCCATTCGTCCTCCCGCTAATGTGTCATAATGTTATTGGTCTCACTTTTAATACTCAAATTAACTATCATACTTTCACAACAGATAAGATGATGACACATTAGCAGGAGGATACATAAGAGTACAAACGGGAGGAGAGAAGGGGAACGGTCAGACCCTACTTTTACTAAAGAGAAATAACTTCCCAGCAGAAAATGAATCCCAGCGGCTCTTCGGCACTGAACTTATCAAAGCATGAGGTTTGAGCTGATGATAAAAATCCTATGTGGAAGGGCATAAAAATACATTTCTCATTCTCTAAATGCTATGACATCCTACAACCCATAGGGGACACCTTAAGATAGTGTTGTTTGGTTCAACGAAGTTGAATGGGATTGGGTTCTCCTGGATGGATCATGGATAGGATACTTCTACCGGTTGTTTTGTTGAATGTATGGGATGTTACAAGGATACATCTGATTACATGTGTTGGATGGTACACGGATGTGTTGTTTAGTCTCTTCGTTCTTTTTTAATTGTCATTTAGGACAAACAAATGAACTAAAAAATAACTAGCAGATGATGTCCTAACGACAAATATTTTGATCCCAGAGGTAGTAGTAATTTAGAGGTAGTAGTAATTTAGTTGTCTCAAAGACATGTGGTACTATTCATGTACTCCCTCTAGTTCTGTGATTACAATCATTATAAAATAGTACTAAAGTGCCAGACCCAGAAATACCATGTCCAAACCATGGGATCCAAAAATACCTAAGCCCGGGATACCATGGAAGCTATAAAATTTGAGCACTTTGCGGTTCAAAATAATTACTAATATTTTTTTCAGAACTACTGATCAGTATTTCAATCTGACAGTTATATCAATTATCTTCTACCCACCAGTATTAGCTAGTATTTTATTACACCTAGTCCAATATCAGATAAAAATCAGAAAGGTAGACCATAATTATTTTTAATAGAGTCATATTAGTAATCTTATTAATTTATTATATTCATTAATCTACAGAACAATTACGACAAACGGATTAACTGGTCCGATAATTAGCCTCTATGGAACATAAGTCGAATTAGTAAATTAATACTTCAATTCGAAAATTACACCAAAATTGTAGCAATTAATTTCTATAGAAAAATGTGCGTTGACAATAATTTTGGACTGTAAAAGTCTTATAAAAGTTCTTCAAAATCAAAGGAAAAATGTCACTCCTCAATGAAAACAAATGCCTTTTTCCACGCTCTGTGCCGAATTCCTGATCAAAATATATTGTAAAGGGATTTGAAAAAGTTAAATCTGTCATACGAATGTACAATTGTTAAAAGAGAAACAAGCAAGATTGACCTATGTCAGGGTAAAAGGGTAACTTTTTTGTTTAGGCGTCTCTGCTACCTCCTCTGTTTTTCCAGTCCTTTCTTTTTCATGATTGGCTCCTTATTACAGAAACAAATCGATAATGCTATTCGGATGATGCAGGTGTCACAGGCGAACAAGTATAACTGCTGATTATGAACCGACGAAGATGGTGTTGGTTGATCAGCTCACACCGGTCCCGCTTCATTCGTTGCCGTCTACTGAACGGCAAGAAAGGTGCTGCTGGTTGGGGCGGAACTCGTCGCTGCCGCAGCCGTCTCTGTTGGTCCAGGTGTGTTGCCACTGCTCAGCATCACATTCGGCTTCTGGAAGCCCGTCTCGTACTGCATTCTGTCTCCATCGTTGCCTTCATCAGTGTAGTTGCCTTCCGTATCGTCGCTGTCAGCCTCGTCCGCAGCGAACTCCTGCTGCTGCTGTTGGATCTGCACGTTTGTCTCCGTCACGGTGTCCTCGGCTTTCTGCGCAGCGACAATTTTGATTTAGCTTACGTGCAACTAATTGACATCAATGTACGGAAACCTTCTAGATGAGCGATCGATGATTACCTTGATTTTGGCGCCGAAACCAACAGCTGTTGCCGTCGGTGCCGTCTCGCTGTTGCCAGGGGGAGCCTGCAAGTTTGCCACTCCAACGGTGTTCTGCTTGCCAGCATCGTTGCCGTTCTTACCCTCGAGCTCGCGCTGGCTCGCGCTCGTCAAAGCAGAGGCGGTGCCGGCGGTCATATGTGCCCCCGATGCGGTGCTGCCGCCACTGCCGGCGACGCGCTTCTTGCGGTACATGGCGTCGAGCTGGTGGAAGTAAGGGCATGTCTTGGCGTCGTTGGGGCGCCTCTTGTTGCTCTCCTTCACCTTCTTGAAGTACTTGTTGATGTTCTCCCACTTCTCCTTGCACCGCTTCGCGCTCCGGTTGTACCCGATCCTCCGCATTCCGGCGGCGATGTCCTCCCAAAGCGGCCCCTTGGACCCCGCGTCATGATACTGCTCCTCCTTCTCCGTCCGCAGCTGGATCAGCACCTGCACCTCCTCCTTCGGCCACCGCGACGACAACGACCCGCCGCTGCTCTCGCCACCTGTCCACGGCGCCCAGGCGTCCTCCGACTCGGGCGGCACGGGCACCACCTGAAGCGAGCTAGGAGAGCGGTCCGGCGTTGGCAGCGTGGGCACAGCGACGGCGCTGGGAGGTGGGAGCCCGCCGCCGACGCGCTGGAGGAACGCGATCAGCGCCGCGTCGCGGGAGGCCGCGACAGCGCGCTCCTTGGCCAGCTGCTCCCGCTCGCGGTTCATGCGGGCGACCTCCTGCCGCCGCCACGCCTCCTCGCGCGCCGTGCGCTCCGCCTCCCACCTATCCAACGTCTCCAGGAACACGCGCTGCATCGCGGCCTGCTTCTCCGTCACCTGCCTCATCATCCCTTCCAAGAGCGCCATCATCTCCTTGTCGCACTCGCCGGCGTCGCCATCGCCCTTGCCGAGGTCCTCCGCGTCGTCGAAGGCGAACTCGTCGTCCGACTCGGACTCCGAGTCTGACATCGACGAAAAGCTGAGGTCCGGCAGGCTGGCGCCGGGCGTCGCAGCTAGCGCCGCAGGGGCCATCGTCGTCCATGCCATTGTTGCCGGCCGCTGGGGATCAGCTTGCCCCGTGCCCGTGGCTTGCTGCTGCCGCTGCGGTGCCGCCGCCGCGTGGAGCGCCTCGAGCTCCGAGAAGAAGCGGTAGCTCTTGCCGTCCTGCCGCCCGGCGCGGGCTTCCTTGGTGCGCCTGTAGTACTTGTCCACGTTCTCGAACTTCTCCTTGCACTTCTTGGCGCTCCTTTGGTAGCCCAACGCCGCAAGCTTCCTGCAAAAATGCCTCCCCGCACTACTTAGCTGTTTCTTGCTTTCACGTCACAACAAAACAGGACATGAAGTAGTGATGACTCTGAACACGCGCAGAAGCATCTTTCATCTACGTACTAACAGAGTGCGCCATGCCGCCATGGATGAGTCAAAACATGCTACTCCCTCCTTTCTTAAAAGATTGTCACCTTCTAGTTCATTTTTGTACTAGAAGGTGACAATCTTTTGAGAAAGGAGGAAGTATTTTTTTCTTCTTTCCCTGAAAGAGACTGGACGCGGAAAGAATTGAAAGCGATAGAGGAGACAGGAGAGCATGCGCCGATTAAGGAATCAGGAGAAAGACGTGATGATGTCAAGTTGATGGCATCGCTAGTGCAAGAGATGTCCGAGGACAAACTAATATAATGTGCGTTCTTTGAGCGCCGGCACCGGCATGGCAGGAAAATGCTTTCCGCCTTCTGCCACGAAAACTAGAGGACATCAATCGACTTGTTTAAAAAGAAGGAAAAATAAAAAGAATTAAAACAGTGCAGCCTGCAGCTGCTGCCATGTCTGAGAAGCTGGCGGCCTGCTCCTGCACTCACAACCACGCCGTGCCATACGGCTGCAGAGCGCCGAGATCCTTATCGTCCTGCACTACACCTACCACTTCACTAGGCTCCAATCTCTCACAGAAACCGAGGTGCGTTACGCCAAAAGCCCCGGGGAAAAGCGAGCAGGGAACACAGCGGTAAAGATGACGGGATCGCTCGTCATCATCGCACCAAGGACGCCGGGGGCGCGGGAGATGAGTGAATTCCGTGAAACCGTTAGCCACATTCCGTGGCAGGCAAGAGGAAAATGAAAAAAAAAAAGTTACGGCTCGCTTGCTTCGTCTCATACCTGGCGACGTCCTCCCAGAGCGGCGCCTTGAGCGGGGCGTTCCGGAACGCGGCGTCCATCTCCGTCCGAATCCTGATGAGCGCCAGCGTCTCCTCGCGCGGCCACCGGTTACTGCCAGAGGAGCCGGACGCTCCAGCTCCCGTCTCCCTGATGCCGACGTCGGCCGGCATGTCGTCGTCGTGGAGGTCGGCTGCGCCGCCGGCGCCGTCGAGTGGCAATTCCACGAAAGCACCCGTCCCCGCCGGCTGCAGCTGCGTCAGCGGCCGCTGGATGCTGGCGAAAGATATGGGGCCGGTCGGTGGAGGCGGCAGCGAGAACGCGACGGCGTCGGCAGCGGTCGTCGAGGCCGTCGTGTACGGGGAACCGGCGCCACCATGGTGGTGCAGCATGGCCACCACCACCTTTCCTTCCCTGCTCAAAACACAAAATTCAGTCGATCTACAACCGCACAAGGCTAGACGATACAAAATTGCAGTGTCACTTAACAAGTGCTACCGTTCCCAGCGTCTCTCGTCTTCCAAGTACGTACCGTACCAACAACTCCAGTCAGTCTAAGAGAAGAACAACTCAGGCACTGAATTGGGGACAATTCTTGCGTCTGCACACATCTCTCTCAGTCCCCGTTTCCCTACCGTCTCTCTCTCACACCCAGATAGAGTTAGTGTCGCAGCAGGAATAATAGCTGAATAGGAACTTACGGAGCCTTTGGACGAAGAGTGTGAAGAAAATTGGCAACCAGGGGCTGTGCAGCGAGGGGAGGAGGAAGAGAGACGGTGGTGAAGAAAGGGATGGGATGGGGTCATCGACAACTGGACGGGGCAAAAGAGGGTGGAAGGCAGGAAGAGAAAGCCAAGAGCCTCTACAAAAGGGAGGCTAGGGTATGGTACATGTGTACGCTGCACTAGATACTAGTGCTTTAGGCTATCCGCACTCATCTACTCTATATCTTATTCTATACACTATTCTTCTTCTACTTTTACAATATTTATTCTAAATTTACACATATTCAATATATTTTATAGTATGTCATTGCGTATAGTCTTAGACTGAGCCCAACGGACGGCGGATACCGATACGCAAACGCGAAATAGGTGAGCAGGAGTCGTAAAAACGTCTCCAACGGACGACCTAAGGCAGAGACGGATTTTCGGTAATGGACAACTCGTCACCGAAAGATCGGTCTTCGGCTGCGGTGACCGATCGACATGTAGCGCGTGACGCGCGTGTTTTTCGGCGCCAAACAGCTAGCAGCACGTTTTTTTCTGGCGCAAAGCACGCGCGCCCCGCGCGGTGTTGGTAGCAACCGGCAGGATTTTTTTTGGGTGTTGAAGCGCGTGGTGTTGGGGGCAGCGGACAGTAATTTATTTTACGTAGCGGTAGTCTGTTAGAGATCGTGACTTTTACATAGCGAACGAAGGCGCTCGACAATACCGAAACAACTATATGGATCGTTCGATTTACATATCCTTATTGGAGTCAGCCATAGGACATCTTGTATGTATCTCCTTCACGAGATATGTAACTCTTAGAGAAAAAGTATGTCTACATTTCAGTTTTTTTTGTATATATATATTTGGGAACAAAAATGCAATATTACTTCTCCATGTGTACATCTAGGCATCTTTGACACACGATATTTTGGGAGCACCTTATGTCTATCTTACAACATAAATGCAACTACATAAAAAAAATATTGCATGTTTTTTGTACCGACTAGATCACTTCAAAGACTGGACATAGCAAAGTCTGACTTATCTATCTCTAGAAATAAAGACACGAACACTGGAAAGAAACAAAATATTTTATATATTAAAAACGTATTTAAAAATTGTTAAACAGAAACACATCACTACTGCCCCAACAAATATTTGCGTACAACAAAGAAAATGAAGTCTTCCGTCGAATTCTTCAGGTTGTTGCACAACCTACCATATTCTATGAGGAAGATGATTCCTCTAAAACGCATGCAACTCTATATTTAGAGTAAAGAAGCCCGCATCAATTACTCTAAATGCCACTTTGAAATAGAGAGAGCGATGAATAATGTTTACCTGAAGTTAGAGTAACATTATTCATTGTTTTAAAACACAGTCACGTGGATCACGTCGGAGCAAGAACTTACGCCAGTACAGGTGGAAAATCATGGTGCGTAGCCTCAGTTGAGTAGTTTGCTTTTAGTGTAAGTCAACCTCGTGTATTGGACAATGGCGCCCGGCCTTATGCACTTGTAAAACTTTCGGCTCATCTCGAGTCCCTCATCTATAAAAGTAACGTGCAAAGATTTTTGCATGTTCCCAAAAAAATTACGTAAAAGAAGGAAACAACTTGATTAGCAAATTTGAAAACAGGAGAGGAAATCATGTTGAATTTTATCTCTGTAATTTACAAAAATTTGACTACTTTTTTGTTAAATATTGAAAAGTTGAATCTCGTCTAACAAAAAAATGGAGACAATACCGATCTTTTTTGTTATGTTTCAATATTTTTCAAGATTATAAACTCTGAACAATCCTGTGGTTTACATGGGCCAAACGCAATCCTAGAGCAGCGAGTGGATAGATGGCGCGACGTGATCTGTCAAGGGCGCGTGATCCAAGGAAACGCCCGCCTGCGCTGCGGCCGCAGTCAGGACGTGCGAGCAGAGCAGGCAGGGCATAGACACCATTGGAAGTGCATGCCCGGCCGGGGCGCCCGTCCATCGGTAACGACAAGGCGAGGACTGACGGAGGCAGGGCCGGGAGGGACGGCGCACGGCAGGCGCAGGGCGTAGTCAATGAACGGGGCAACGGACGAGAGTGCCTGCCCCCGAAGGTCCCAGTGAGCAGGATATAGATATACTACTCGGACTGCAAGATCGTGCGCTGCAAATTACGCCGTGCCTATCTTTTTTCTAAGGAGGAGGTTAGTACCGTTGATGGGACCGTATGAGCAGCGTCTGTCTTGCAAATCGTGGGCTGCACAAGCTGCCAACAGAAGAGCAACGGACCATACCGTGCAGTGATGCAACGTCTATATCCACGCACCCCTAATGTGTCGAGCCTGTAGTACACACGGGACAGCCATTCTCTCCCAATGTGTTCATTGGTTCGAAGTACGGCAGGGTGGGGCGGCTGCCCCAGCTACCGGCGGCGAGGACCCACCCACCCCCTCCCCTCTCCCTCCCCTGCTTGCTGCACGCTGTAAATTCTGTCGTGATGCCTGTTCACGAGAAGAACAAGACAACAGAGAAGGATAAAAGCGAAGGAGTATTATGGGCCATGGACCAAAATGACTTTGCCGATCCGAGCAACGCGAAGGCCCAACAGTAAACCGTGTCCGGTTTTACAACTCTGGTCCTTCAGCCTGACGATGGCTCCAGAACTCGGCACACCGCGCACGAAGCAGCCGCAGTCCCTGACGCCTAGACCGTGTCGATCCGAGTTCGTGTTCTGCACCTAAGCACTCCAGGCAGTCTGCACGCACCGTGATGAGTGACGACCTGGCCAGTGGCCAGTGTTCTTTTCGAACACCAGAAATCCCAATCGCTCAATCCGGACAGCGAGTTATTGCATGACATAAATTTGGCGCACGCGTTGGGCGTGACCGGCCGATGGTGCAGTAAACCCGCCGGCCCGACCGATCGAATAGCCTCGCACGCGCATGATACAATGGCTTTGGTCCCCCGCTCCCGCCCTCGAAAAAAACTTGCCTGCCGCGGCCGGCTTCCGTGCGCAGCGGAAAAATCCCGTGGCTGCAACGGCGCGCGACGGTGATCAGGAAGGATATTATGCCGGCATAGCCGCCAGAAGGATTGCACCAATTAACGAGTTGTGCGTATTCATCGGAGGGCCCCGGCGGCCGACACGAACAAACATTAGCAGTTGCGCGCTGTACTCGGACCGTAGCAGTGCGGCACGTTGTGATTTTGCAGAGATGCAGGCTGCTGCTGCTGCTTATTGCAAGGGCTAGCTATTTTGCTAATTGCGCTCTCTTATTCTAAACTTAATTAAGGAAACTTATCCTAAAGCCGTGTCATTAAATGTTGAAGAATAAACAATTTTTTTGCAGCGATTTATTCGTCGCAGACTACCATCGAAGGAAAAAGTTTTCTGAAGAAAAAAAAAACAAGAAGTTTCAGAGTACAAGCAATCGCTGATACTGAAAATCTACGGGCCGAAGATAAATTTTGAGTTGGGCATGTCATGACAAAACTGTTTCTCGGACCCATTCGCGGAACTCGAGCTAATTTCATCATTGCTGGGCCTTTTCTGGGCCGATATTACGCAGTAGGTGCCGGAGCTAAGCCCAAATGCTGTCCTGATGAATCGGGGACTTGCACGGCAGGTAGTAGTGGTACAAAAGGCTACTGAAAAGTTCAGGTGTCATTCTCTCACGCAGTCAGTCAGTCAGGCAACAGTGGCGTCTTTTCGTTAAACTGTGTATTGAAATATTTTAGTATTATTATGACATATTAAAAACTGTAATTTATCAAAATTTGATATTGAAATACTGTTTTCAAACACAACTTGTTCGTAATAACTAAGTGGAGGATTGCGCTGATTCGTCCATGTTTTGCTTAGTGCCGCGGACTCGATGTGACACCCGCGTATTAAATCTGGTCGCTTCTTGTTATTGGGCCCCTCGTGAAAGTTGAATGTGGAGTCGCGATTACTCTAAGGCCCGCACATCCAAGGAATACGTCGAGGGGTGACGACGCGACGTTTACGTGCTGCCGCTTTGTTGACGAAGGAAGGCGGTGGACCCTTTCCTCCTAGGCGTCCGAACCTGATGCGGCGTCGCGCCCTCGCTTGCCGGCACGGGCCATTCGCTTGGAAGGAAAAAAAAACTATGCGCGCGAGGAGAAGGAGACTGTGCACTCTGGCGTTGGCGCAGAGGAACCGCGCCGCGCTGCCAGGTGGGGACTCGCCGTGCCGGCCCTGCGCGGGACACAGGCCCTGACCTCGTCACGTCTCCTCCACTTTTTAGCCTCGGGGACGGGGAGAGGGAACGGGACATGCGACTTGACTCGACGTACCAGTGCAGCAGCTGCCCCTGTGGCCAGCGGCGATCGACGCCTCGCCGCTGTCGTCCCTCCCTGGCGCGCCGGTCAGTTTGACTGATTCCCTCGTAGTCGCGTCGTCGCGCTGCTCAAAATTCTCGAAATGTGTTTTCGTATCTCCACGGCGCTGGCGCCTGGCAGTACGTACGCGCAACTGGGTCGCAGCGCCGTATAGCACTACTGTACAGTATTTAATACGCGGGCGGGGGACAACGTTGCATGGAGGCCAGGACACCGCTCACGTCGTCGTCGCTGCATGGACCTGGAGCTCGTAGCAGCAGATCGATCGAAATGAAAGCACAGCTACCACTCCGTAGCTGAGGGCCGATTGAAAGCAAGCGCATGCGTATTGCGTACGTACACTGTCGATTGAAATTGCAGTGGGAGTACGGACTGCTGGCAGTCAAAGTTTCAACGGGCCAGGACTTCGTTTTAGCCGTAGCGTACTAGCTAGCTAGCGTGTGGATTGTAGACGCTCTCATTTAACTAAGGCGTACTCGTAACGAAGGTACACGTTGAAATTTGACGGCGAAGAAAGCCCTGCTGAGGTACTCCCAATCAGCCTTTCTTCTTCCACTTTTCATCATTCAAAGGCGATCCAAATACCAGTCTAAAACTCTAAATATGGTTAATAAATAAAAAAACATCAATACATTATTTGTTTTCATATCAAAGAATCAACTATGTGAGATATTTCATCATGTAATGATCGACACTCAAGTATTCCCTCCAGTATTGGATGTTTGACATTAGGAAATAGCACTAACTCAGCCCAACATGCTTAAGTAGTGTGGCCGGGTCGCTGAGCTAAAAAAATGAATTTTCACCAACAACATTCCGGGACAGCGTGACCTCATTTTCTTAAGTTCTTCCATACTGCCAACCCTAAACATACAGATGGGCCACGCTAGGCCGGGTTTTTGTTACGCTTGCGCAGGCAGCCCAACCACAATACCTCATTACGTTGTTCATAAAAATCCACGTCGCCATTCTCGCTGGTCTTGATCCGTCCCCAATCGGACCCCAAAATGTGCAATGATTTCACCTATGATGACCCCGCTCTCTCTCTCTCTCTCTACATTATAGATACCCACAGACCATCATCGATCCCCGCCGTCTCTCCCCCAAGAAACAAGCCGCGTTATACGGGGGCAGAACAGGAGAGGGGAAAGGAAAAATCCGAAAGGGAAAGAGGAAGCTTTCTGTACTTTGAGGGGAATGTTGTCTGGCTCGAGGTGCACAAGCCTTGAGATCTAATCTAGGTTCATCTCGGACCAGGCTTCATTCCCCTCAAGTAGAGCTCCCGTTCTGCGTCTATCGATATCTCCATATGGTTCTTGCGTCACACTACTTGGTGAGTTCATCTCTAGCAATTTTCTTTTTTGATAGTAGGTGTATCTTGTTTCTAAGCTTACTTTTGATACGGTTCGGTCTAGGCTGTGTGCCTGCAGATAGAATCGTGTTATTGGGATATGATTATCTCGGTGATTTTTTCCCTTCCGTTGGGTCTCGTGCTGTCTAGCAGATTGGTGTAATCATGAGGTTCTAGGCTCCAGAATCTCGGATGCATGCGTGCCTTTCTTTTTTTCTTCTCTTTCTCAAAAGTATGGCATCTTTTTTATGGTCTTTTGCCGCGTTCACCTTTTCTGATCTCTAATCTGATAGGAGAAACAAAGGGGGGAAAGCTTTGTAGCATCATGACTTTTTGCATGAAGGATCTTCTTTTCTTGTTTTGATCCCTGCAGTAGCGTATTTCCTTTCCAAGTCTTCCTTTCTCCTTCAAATCGATCGATTTTGTTGGCTAATTCCCCATCTGCAGTTACGTGTGATTCTGTCCATGATATCAAGTTCTTCTAATTGATTTTATCGATCTAACAAGTAGTTATAGTTCCCTACGTCCATAGTTACAAAGCGTAAGAGATTTATCAAAGGTACCTATGAGTGACTCTTAGTTTCAGTATAGATTTAGCTAGGTGTGTTTTTCAGTGTGGAAGAAATTCATACGGAAGATGAACGGCTTTTGGCCCTTATACTTCTCTTTGATGCACATAAATGCTCCCATCTACTAACATCAATGGCAGATTTGTTTCTTCGGAAGGCCAGGCCAAAAGTTAACGCAAAAGGTATTACGATTCATTTGAGTAGTTGTCGGCTTCCCTTTGTTTCCTCATATATCAAAGTTGGACACATGCAGCTGATCATCCTGTCGTCCTGGGGCTCGTCACAGCTGGAACTTTGCAATGTTATCTCCATCCATGTGCTGTTCCAACTACAAGTTCTGAAACATTCCATGAACGTTTATAGCAGTAGAGCCTGCAATTACTAAGGGTTAACTTTCATTGTCCATTTCTTTCTATAGCTCTTTTATACTTTTGGGTATACATATAAACCTCAACTTAAAGTGTTCGTTCGTTCGAACTTAGGATCTTGAATATAACGTTATGTGGTAGGATAACGACGCCATAAAGGAATGAGTTATTTGGCGCATGTGTAGTTGTTTGCTGGAATGAGAAGCTTGCGGACGGTTATTGGCTAGTACAAGCAGACGATTCTACTGGAGTATTTATTACATGTAATATATCCGGACAGTTATTCTTGGTCATCTTAAGAAATTTTGTGCTCCTCAAAAGCGGTCACATATTTTCAGCTAATTGGTATAGATTGTTTACGAAAGAGGCGGTATATTCGACCTGTATTTGTCACACACCGTTAGCTGGTTAACTGCTTTTACAGGTTACTAGCGAGTACATTTGAAGTTTGAATTGAACAGATTAAATCCTGAAGTTCTTTATGGATCACTAATGTCACAAGTTTACTGTTCAATATTATGTCTGTGCATGCAAGAAGAACGAGATACCAAGATCAGTCCACATAATATTTGTATCCCCATGACTGTTTTATCTTTCCTTAACTTCACAAGGTGAAAGCGCATGTGACATGGGTTCATGCCATCAGTGCTAACCGTACTAATTTTAATTAGTCATAGCATTTGACAAAAGTGAATACAAAATCATACAGTTACTTAGTGTATATATTGTTTCCTTGTAATAATAAACTTCAACCCCCTTTAATTTTAAAAATAGAACAGAAGCTTCAAAGCAGGTTTGGAAAGTTCAAAGTTCCTAGTTGTAGGGGCCATAAACGATCGAGCAGTAACTGGAGTAGTTGAACGGGGCAAACATGTGCAAGCGATGGAACAATCCCTTTTTAAGTGCATCGGTCAAATACCATTATCTCTTGGAGGTGATGACTTGAGGTAAGTGATAATTAGGTGTACCAGGAACTGACCCTAGCTCATTGGTTAAGGGATGTGGGTGTACACCCTGACCACCTAGATTCAAATCCTCTTGAAAGTGAATTTAGATGCATATTTCCTTCTTAATATAATTAAGACCATCTAGTTCCTCCTAAATTGGTCCAACATTTTAGAGTTTTCGAAAAAAAAAGATAATTAGGTGTACCAAAACCCTAACGAGCTAGGCATGGCAATGGTTTAGGTTGTCCGTCCTACGTTAAATGTACTACTTTGAAGGAATGGATGTTTCAGGTGTCATTCAATTGACTATCTTCCTCCAACTATGCCAATTTATGACAACAGCACACTGGTTTGGATCTTACCAAGGTGAGAAAAAGAAGTTCTCCGAGTAGTAGCGGGATGTTAATGGGTAGACTGCTCTCTCATGTGATGACTGCTACTGTCAAGGAAAAAAACAGGACATGGTGTGAAGACAAAGAACTGGCATACGAAGACATGACCAAGCTTGTCTGCAATGAAGTGGCTGGCGTCCGGCAATGTACAAGCAGTTCTTTACGAGTACCGTATATGACAGATCAGTTGACGAGCATCTGAACCAGCTCCCTCCTCCCAAGAAAAAAACCTTCGCAGTAACATGCAGAGACAGGCTATGCTGACTTTAACTAAACTGAAAAAGACTTTCCCATGAGCATTATTGCTACGACTAACCTACTTCTCCGAATTTCAAAAGCTGGACGGAGTCACGGAGCTGCTAAAAGGCAGATCGATGGAATCAGAATTCTAAGCGAATGACCAATTCCCTTCTACCCAAGCTTTTCTTGTGAGTTCCTTTCAGGCTTTTCACCTCACTGCCACTGGTACTGCTATACACAGTAGCCTCTCCTATACTGTCCCTGTGCTCTCCAGCCCAGAGGGCCCGGGAATGGCGAAAAGAAGGAGCTTTTCCGTGCAGCTCAGGGCCGTACGTGTCTTGCGTTTATCCATTGTGCTACTTTTGCTTCCTACTTCATCGTGTTTCAGGTCCACAGCTTTGCAGTGGGCGATGATACTGCAGAAAGCAAGTTTGACAGTTCGGCAGGCTGATCCTGGCACATGCTCTTTGACGTTTTAACCACACTCTGAATGGTATCGATCCTGGATTGGACAGAGTCCTGAAAACGTAAGCTTGTCTGCTCTGCTTGGAGTGTGAACAACCGTTTGCCATTACGTTCAACATACCTATGCTCCGTTACTGTAATTGTATTCTCTCGCATCGTTTTCTTCAACGCTTGACTGATTCTCGGTAGGTTCTGTAAGATATGGGCCTTAAGTAAAAACAAAAAGATTACTGAAGATATGCACAGTGCTTGTTTACCACTAGATTTGGGGTGTGTTAAGACGACCTGGGACTGGGAGTTCTTGACGCACAGAATGCAAAAGTAATGAACTGTGGGCACCTAGATTTTTTTTTTACTTTGACTGGACACCCAGTTTTTTTTGTAAGCTAACATTCTAACAAGAAGGCAAATGAGCTTATGTGAAGAACATTCGGGCCCAATTTCAGGATTTCCTGAACATTGTGGCCCAACTGAAAGCAAGTAGAAAGGCCTTCCGGGAAAAAAATAGAGAGAGAGAGAGAGCTGTTTACCGTCCTTGTGACCCAACACTTCATAATTGTGAGCCCAGTATAGTATAGCCCGTACATATTAATTTCATTCTTATTCGCTGGATGACTTCAGATAAAATTGAAGAGGTGACTGGGCAGGGACGCTGTTAGTGTTGGGTTGTGGTTATTGTACAATACGTTATCGAGAGAAAATCCAGCCAACTACGGCTGCAAAATTGCAGGCAATCGTGCCTGGGAGATAACCAGTTTATGCCAAAAAGAGTTGCAACAGCTTTGAAGTGAGGTGTTGGATAATGGTGCAAACCAGCGATGCGCGATGTACACTCAGTGTTGTTGGATCTTGGAATTCTATCCTCCCAATGAGCGAGCAGATAACGGTCCTAACACTCATCAGATCGGGATCAAAGCACTTACTACTCAAAAGACAAAACGGAGAGCAGAGTAAAAAGGCGCCGAGCAAAACGAAGCTTTCCGTTCCACTTCCACGTGCCGCCGCGCGGGGGCTCCCTGGGCGCCGCCGACGCGCGCACCAGCACAGCGAGGACCGCGCGGTCGACGTTGACGCCGCCTCCGCGCCACTCGCAATCGCAAAGGCCCGTCGCAGTGCCCCGGCGTCGTTGGGGCGCTCGTTGCCGGAAACATATTCAAGTGGACCGATTAATTAACTAATCATCGGCGTTACCTATTGGTTTATCGGCGACAGGTCATCCTTTACCCCAGGTACTGGTGACCTCGGAGTCGGCACAGGTGTTGGCGCCGGGGCTCGTGGGACTACAAGCTCGGTCGCGCAAGCCATCGTACCGATGAATATTTATACGAGAAGATTATGTTCCGTGATTATAATAGACTGCTGGGCTGGTAGATGCTCGTCGCGGTACGGAGCGCGCTGAGTGGTTGTGGTGTGTTCGCGCTGGTTTGGTTTGGTTATAGCGTTAGTGGCTCCGAAAGGCAGTGGCTGGCGTTCCAGGTACGGTAGTAGTTTAGTTACTAGTTAATCTTTACGTGATGGGATGGCTCAACAACATAGTACATTGAGCTCAGCCGGTGCTGACCGCTGCGCGAATCACGTGCGACAACTTGCCGCAAGTTAACAAGACTTGATGTCATGACGAGGAGTGACGCGTCAACATCTTGTAAACACAAGCACAGGAACGAACACCTGGGCGACAAGCGTGCAGCCGATTAGTCGTTCTCGATCGAGCGACCATGGAGCCGGGCGCGAGCTACCAAGTCTCGTTCATTCGAGTATCCAAATGTTGGACTCAGCTTATGCCCGAATCAGTCCGGGGCACGTGTAGAAACCGCTGAGGGCTTCGCGTCACGCCCGCAAACAGCGGGGCACGATCAGGAGGGGGCCATGAGTCACGAGTGCAAGGTTACGATTGGACGCGGAGCCGCGTGCGGGACACGTAACCTCGCGGCGCCGATAAGCTCATCTGACTTTGAACCCGGCCGACAGAGAGAGAGAGAGAGACAGTCGGATAGAGAAGCGAGATGCGCTAGGAACTGAACTCTGAACAGCGACCGGTCACCGCGCCGGACGACGGGAGCCTTCCACCACGCCACCCCTCGCAACGTGACAAGGTCACCTGCCACCTCGGCATGTCTTTTGGGAGAAGCTCTCGATCCACGCCGCCCGGGACGTCGACGCTGCCCGGTCCACCTACGCGCTTTGCTTGACGTCTCGATCGGTCCAACGATGGCGAGAAGGTTTCGTTCCCTCGACCCTGCTCACTGGCTGCTCTGCTGCTGCTGGCCAATGGAAGGTGGCGCACTCCAGCCGCTGCGCGCGCACCACGTGTCCGACGGGAATCAATCTCGAGACGGATAAGGGATAACCCTTCCGTCCGTTGCGTGCGATGATCGATCCGGCGCGGGAGACCGACCCGATGCGCGCCACGTAGCGACCGGGGGTGGTCCTACATGTCCTGATCGTGTCGACTGGCGCCACGTGGTACCGTCCGCACGGGACGCGCACCAGTGCGCGGAGCACGGGTATAAGAGCGCGCGCGCCATGTCCCGAGCGCTACTCCACCAAACTCACTGCCTACTACAGTATTACTAGAAGAAGCTTGCAACTTATCGGTACGGCGCCGCGCGGGGTTTGAGGAGGCCATGGAGCGCGACTGCCGGTTCCTGGTGCCGCCGTCGCCGCCGCTCCAGTACGAGGACCAGTTCTTGCACCAGCTGATGATGGTCGGCGGGGACCACGACCCCACGGACGACGGCCCCGGCGGGATGAGAGGAGGAGGAGGAGGAGGCGGGGAGAGGAAGCGGCGGTTCACGGAGGAGCAGGTGCGGTCGCTGGAGACGACGTTCCACGCGCGGCGCGCCAAGCTGGAGCCCCGGGAGAAGGCGGAGCTGGCGCGCGAGCTGGGGCTGCAGCCGCGCCAGGTGGCCATCTGGTTCCAGAACAAGCGCGCGCGGTGGAGGTCCAAGCAGCTCGAGCACGACTACACCGAGCTCCGCGCGCGCTACGACGCGCTCCGCGACCGCGTCGAGTCGCTCAAGCACGACAACATCGCGCTCGCCGCACAGGTACGTACTACAGTACTTGATTCTTCTGATTGTTCTTTTTTTTTCCTTCGCCCAATTGTGGCCACCGCTGACGAATAATCGATCTGCATATGCTGAATTGCTGATGACCTCTCGCCTGGAATGGTGATTTACAGTTGGATGAGCTGAAGGGAAGGTTGCAAGATCAGAGCGGCAGCAGCTGCGACGACGTCAACGGCCGCACGGCCTCCGAGGCGGTGGACGACAAGACGAATAACAATAACAGCGTCAGCAGCCAGCTGGATGACACCGTCATCATGGCGCCGGCGGCGGTGACCACGTCATCGGAGGACTCGACGGCGGCCGGGTACTACGACGACCACGTCGCGTACGGCGGGGGCCTGCCCGACCCGTTCTGCAACCCACCGGAGCTGTGGGATACGTGGCCGCTGCTGGAGTGGAACGCGGTGTCATGAAACCATAAACCCGCACAAAAAAAAAAAACAGTATAGCACGCGTATTTCTGTAATCATGTCGTCCGTCTATGTAGTGTGCGTGTAGATTCATGTTGCGCTGATCAGTAGCAGCTGTATCCGGGGAACGACGATCGACGGGAACTGATCAGTGGACTGCTAGATCGGCAGGATATATTCAGGACGCAACCGGCCGGCCGGGGCTTATAGCGATGGAATCATTCAAGTCTCATGCACTGAACGCACCAGCTGGGAAAAGAAATCATCCATTGGCCATCGACCGGCCGATCGGGGTCGACCCGCGTGGTTGGCTTCTTGGTTATGGTCGACCGTGTGCACGGTGCACATTAGGGTTCATTCATGTTCGTGAAACAGGCTTGAGTGCTCGTTCGCGAGGGCGCCAACGTCTCTGTACGTAGGCCATGGATATCCAACGCGTTCGTCGTCGTCGAACGCGCGCCAGGACGACGGCTACGCGCCGAGAGGACGAGGAAGCTTTCGCTCTCGCCGGGGACAGACAGACAGACAAACAACGTCGCTGTCGCGGCAACAGGAGATGCCCCGCTTTTCTCGCTCGCTCGTTTGAAATTGGAAGGTACCAGCCGATCCGCGCGTGCGGCGTGGCGCGCTCTCGTTCGTCCCCGGCGCTACTGCGGGGCGCAACGACGTGGGGAGGAAAAGGCAAAAAGAAGCGAGGTTGTCGCGGCGAGAGACAAAGGAAGGTGGCGAGAATTAGGAACGTTCTGGATGCGTTGCCCGGCGGCCAAAACGGGTGGTGGGGTGAGACGACTCGTCGGACGTGAAAGCTACGCGAAACCGAATCACAAGTACGCAAATGTTCCGACGAGTTCCCACGGAATGGGCGGAGTAGCGCTGACATCTGGAGATGCAGACTCACCGGACGCGGAAGCTCTTTTTCGTCTTTCAAGAGAGGACTGAAGTTATTCCTGAATAAATAAACTGAATATTCTGGAGCACGCAGACGAAAATTTGGACTAAACTTAATAGACCTGGTGCTCATGAAGCTCTAAGACAGCAAGAAAAAACAAGAACGTTAGATCGGACACCGTTTCTCGTGTCTGATTAATTTTTTTTGAAAGGGTCGTGTCTGCTTAAATGAAAGACACTACTACTAGTTCTAAGGAAAATAAAATCATGCACTGTTATAACATACCAGCGACTGAACTTCAATATCAATTTCAAAATTTCTAATCACCACCATATATATGGGATCAAAACTAGTAACATGCTGGAACAATGCGGTAATAAAAGAAAAACTACTGAATGTACTCTCTCCTTTCTTAAAAGATTGTCACCTTCTAGTATAAAAATGAACTAGAGGGTGACAATCTTTTGAGAAAGGAGGGAGTATTACATACAATTCGACATCGACGCAGCATGTCTATGGCCGATGAAGACTTAAGATTGAGTTGGTACTAGATGACAACAATGCAACAAGATGAAGCGAAACTATTCAAGGTATTGATGACCATAGAGATGTTCCTTTTGGCGTACAAAAATTATGACAGCCCAGACCTGCACAAGAGAAGTAGATAGAGCTATTGAGTATCCATGAAACACCATATATTCAGTACTGGAATAACGATTATGTACCTCTGTCATCGTGGAGCAAAGCGGCAAATCCATCGATTGATAATGCAACTAAGTGCCGTAACTATGCGCAGAGAAGACACAGCAAATTTCAAAGTACTAGCTTGACAGATATGTCTTGGAGTCGCACCTAATTATAGTGTTATGCTTCAGTTTATATATCCGTCCCTGACGGCACTGTTACAAGACGGCAACAAAATTCTGGCTGTGAGAGACTTACATTAACAGAGATAGGAATGAGATTATGATATTAACTAGACTTAGAATCCTAACCAACTTATCCTTGTCTAAAATGAATGCTAACCCACTTTTTAATGGAAACGTTGCTATTTCTGTACATGCACTGTAAGTTGAGATGTTGATGTCTGCAGAACACTCTGCTGCTCATAGGAAATGTTATTTTTGGTACTCGAGTTCTTCTCCTTCTGAAGATATTCTAGATACTCCATTACAATTGGGTCAGTCCACGGACATCCAAATGGAGCTTCATCACCAGCTACCCATCCAAGATGGCCACCCTGTGGTGTCACTATAAGTAGGCAGTTCGGATTTGCCTGAAATAAAAGGGAAGACTCCTTAGTTGATGTTTAGTTCTAATGCAGCATCAAACAAGGAGCAATTAAGTAATTGGCAGACCAGTTACATCTATACGCTTGAAGTTAGTGTGTCATGTAAGATCTGCAATTTTAGCACACCTATCTAAAAGTAAGTCAGATTTTGGTGATCGATGTTCCATATTTCAAGCTTAGATTACCAAATAAACTACAAAACGACAAACTTTAGAGAGCGGAGGGAGTATGTGCTTATACTTTTCAATATGAGCATTGCACCGTAAAAAATAAGTTGTTGAAAGATGTATGACCTAAATAATGTGAAATGACTTTGTCCTAGGCCGGCAACGATTATATTAACCTGACATTAGAACCCAACACTAGGGAAATCCCTAACCTGTAGTCATTATACATGTGGTTACAAAACAAAAATCGGTCCAAGTAATTATTCTCACTTGAGCCAAAAAATGTCATAATAGACTATTACAGTTAACTAGAAAGAAGTCAAAATACGCGAATACCAAAGCTGCTCTGATTGAGATTCAAACTTATGTATGCATGCAAATTGTTGATGAACCCAGTGTGCTAGCTCATGGATTAGAGTGATATAGAATTAATAGGTAGGACGTATGCGACATATCAACACTGAGCCATTAGGTTAAACAGGAGTGTACTATAGTAAGTACCTTGATATCTTCTCTGGGAATTCCCCTAGATGGTGCAATTGGGTCATTATCCGCCTGCATATAATTAAGCTATGATTGAAGTTAAAGAGAAAAGAGATGATTTGACCTTCACATATTTACATTACTACATTAACCATTGGATGGTTAAATCCCCGTCTTCTAGCTAAGGAGTTACCGTGCCCACTTCTTTCTAGAGTTGAGCAGAGAATTTTCCCAACTTTATCAGTTCAGACTTCCAAATATGCAAGACATAGGCAAGCACTTAAATGTTTCTTTTATTTCGATGACAATACCATAAATCCATAACTGATTGCAATAATAGAAGGCGTACCCGGTGCTGAAAGCTCCCACACATGATGGGGTTTATAGAAGGGAATTTCTAGGCAGACTTCTTGATTATTTTTCAAGGAGCTGATTGCCTGATTCAAACCAAGGACCTGTAGGACACGAGTGGAGAGACTCTACCACTGCGCTTACTTATTTAATAGTTAATTTTAAACTAGACTTCAATTGTAGCATTAAGTATGACATAACTGCATGATATTAAACTATGCAATAATAAAACCCCGACTCTCGATTTGCTATATCTGTTATTCCTAATGGACTAGCATCTAGTGAAACACAAAGAACTGATAGAGTGAAAGTTTCACCTGTATGCATAGCAAGGGTATGAAAACATTCTTGATAGAATCTGAGCTGCTTGAATTGGAGTAATAATCATCCACCGACTTGAAACCAAATGAAACTGCAAATAGTTGAAGTGTCCTTTGAGTGTGAGGAAGCACTAGAACAGTTGTAGATATTCAGCCATGCAATTTAGTTAGCAGTCACTGCAAACCTCGTGTTAGCCCTTCATCAAAATCCCTAACAGTTTTTGCATTGGCTGCCTTGGGTATATCATATTCACCCTCCAATTCTTCAAAAAGGAGTGCATGCCTAAAATTTGATCAAGCCCCTAAAGATCAGCTATTAAAACTCATTAAAGGAGTGCAAATGACATTTTGAGAAGTGAACACAAGTTGTACTTCTTAAATATATTCCTCAGGGCCCTAGCCAGTGCTCTATCATAGATGTTGTTGAACCCTTTGTGGAAATCTTCATCTGCAATTACCAAATTAAATGGATTGCACAAGGAGACTGCGCCAGATAGAGGGCACCTATCAGTTTCCTGCAAAAATATATGACAATATGTTATCAGCTAACCAAGGAAAAAGATATTCGCACCTTACATAATTTTACATGGAGAGAGCAGGAGAAAAAGCACCAGGAGATAAAATGAAGGTTTTAGCATATCGTGAGGACATCAATTAAGTGATCAACAGATCACTGCTACTCTAAAAAAATTAGTGCTGCTGGTTAACCATTTATTTTTTTGTTCCTGCCACAGAGATGTGTAGCATGAAGCTTGAAGTTAATCTGGAACCTCGTGAAAGTACAACAGAATTGTTGTAGCCTGCAGATTGCAGATTTGTTATCAATAGGTGCATAACTCACCTCGCCAAGGTAGCGCACGAGAATATTCGCTCCAAGAGACCAACCGGCAGCATACACATTAGCTTGGGGGTAACGGCCTGAAACATGATCAATAACTTGGCGGAGATCCCCAGTAAATGAAGCAGAGTAGAACTGCACATGACAGAAGATGGCAATCAAAACATTTCTATAAAAATTAGATGTAGCGGAGTTTCTGGCCTCCCGCAGTCCTTCTTTAACTTGCTATCTTTGCCTCCTTACTTATGCTATACACTCCGTTAACGTCTAGGTTTTCACAAGGATTGCCCAAAGGAGTTTGATACACGGCTACATGGTAAAAAAAAACGATGATAGGCAACATGCATGCAGCACCACCTTAGTGTGATGACTTATGTATCAAAGTGGACCTTAGAATGTTATGTCAGCCAAACAGGTTTAAGGATATATAAGGTTGACCCTTTGTTTTACTCGGGTAGCAAGTAGCCAACAACGACAACAACAACAACCAAGCATTTGTCCCAAACAAGTTGGGGTCGGCTAGAAATGAAACCCAACAATTTTTGAAGAAAAGTAATAGAAAATAAGATGAGAGTAAAAAAATACAACTAAAATAATATTCTACATTTTATTTATTTTAGAAATGGATTAATAAGAAAGAAGATAAGAGTAACAAAATACGAATAAACTAAGATTCTGGCACATGAATTACTAATTTCCATGTAGTCCTATCATGAGCTAAATCTCTAGGTATTTCTTACTCCTTTAAGTCTCGTTTCAGCGCCTCCTGTCATGTCAACCTTGGTCGACCTCTACCCCTCCTAAAATTTTCTCTACTCTTTATAATCTCACTGTTAACCGGTGCTTCTGGAGGTCTCCGCTGGATATGCCCAAACCACCGTAGGCGATGTTGGACTAGCTTCTCCTCAATCGGTGCCACCTCTACCCTATCACGTATCACTTTGTTCCTAATTTTGTCTCTTCTTGTGTGACCTCACATCCACCGTAGCATGCGCATCTCAGCAACACTCGTTTGTTAGACATGTTGCCTTTTAGTTGACCAACATTCTGCTCCATACAACATCGGAGGTCTGATCACCGTTCTATAGAATTTTCCATTCAATTTTTGTGAAACTTTCTTATCACATAAGATTTCAAATACTTGTCGCCACTTCATCCACCCGATCTTGATCATGTGGCAAACATCTTCGTCAATATCATTACTGCTTTGTAACATTGATCCTAAATATCGAAATGTGTCCCTCCTAGGTACTACTTGTCCTTGTAAACTACCATTTCCATCCTCGCACCCGATATCACTAAAGTCGCATCTTCGGGTAGCAAGTAGCCACAAAGTGAAAAATAAATAACATATTTTCTTGAGAAAACGTGCAAATACCAAGCACTACAGCAAGGAAATATGATCTTTATAGCCTGCCCATGGCTTATCCACATGACCACATGGCTCATAACAAATTCCATGGTGCTTGAATAGGTCACCAACGCCACAATTCCAGGAAAACTCAAACTTGGGCACATCTACACACTGGTATAAGTTCAGTGGACTTGAATAGTACAATAGATGAAATCTTGACCTTCAGCTAGAAAGAAAGTTATTCTTAATCATACACTTCCATGGTGCTTCTCCTTTTTTTTATCCCCTGTTTTTGGTTCAAAACTCCCATTTTATCAGGTTTTACGGTCACCTCTCAAACCCTGGTTAGTTTTCTATCTCCATGCGAAGGCCAAATGACCATCAGGGAAAGAATGCCCAGAAACAATGAAAGAAAGACGGGCATACCCAGCTCCCATACATTATGGGGGACTGGAAGGCTATTTTTAGGCAGCTTAACTCCTGCTTTTGCGGTGAGGTTGATTCAAACCTGAGACCTCCAGACAAAAGTAGAGACGCTCTACCAATGCATCAGGTTGACCCTTCATTTATCACACTAGATGCATCCCAAGAATATTTGGATACTTTGCACATCTGAACTATGGTACGTCAGCTTGTAGGTTGAACATGGCATGCTCAAGTTAGGAAGAGGGCGTTCAGTTCTGACCAGCACGCCAGGATTACAAAGTTGTTCATAAATCAACTTGTATTTGTGCATTTTTTTATATAATCAAACTGTATAATGATATCTAAAATTTCTAACTGACAGATATAGGAAGGACAAAATCATATTCCATTTTGTACCTTCTTTGTATCTTTTAACGAGTTATGGGAAATATAACTAAGCTGACCATACTAAAAAATATCATATAAGTATTTGAAGTACCTTGGGTGTAGTCACAGGACTGTCTCCACAACCACGGCTATTAAATACCACAACACGCCATCCTTTACTTCTAGCTCTTAGAAGCATATGCCTTACATATGTATCATCACTTCCCCCTGTTAGCCCAGGCTGCAAAAGTATATACTTATGTTAGGCTACTAGAAGTTTAGCAAAAACAACAATATAAATGAGATTTTTTTTTTGCGAACACATCCTTTTGCTTCGTTTTCACGCGAAAGTTACCTTTGGATAATTTAATTTATTTTTCAGCTACTCGAAGTGAAATTCAGCTATAAATCAGTTCCAAGCAATCATGACTAAAATAATACCCTCAAATCCCAAGCAGAACGAACAATGGAATTGGAGCATTCAGTATGATAATAAAAGGCAAACATGTCTCAAGACTTGATCATCATATTAGCATCATGTGTCAATGAGTTGTTCATTATGTATTGAACGCTTGATCAACACCCTTAAGTATGATTATACTTCACAATGAAAAAGGATTATGCAGTTAGAACCAAACACCTATTAAATCGTAACAGTGTGACGTCTTAGTATCAAAAACCTCCATAAACTTTCCCAGAACTGCAGCCCATTTCACCAAACAATCTAAACCTATATGGACTATCTAAAATTTACTCACGGGTTGCAGCGCCTCTTACCATTCCACATCAACATCATATTACATACAAACATCAACTGCTATGTATTGGAAAGATAACCTCCCTGCAAAAACCTTGTACGCCTTTCAGTAAAATTGGCAACAGAAGTTCCAGCCCCTCCGGAAATATTACCATAGGCCCTTAACAATATATGACATGACACTAAAATCTTAGCTACAATACACTTTAGCTACTCGTGGTCACCCAAAACATGCGCATCGTTTCATTTCTAACTCTACAGCTACAGTAGTTCCTAAGTTCAATGCAAAAGCGAACCGTGTCCCAGTCCCAAACTTCATTGCAATTGATTGAAAAGAGCACGCAACGCAGCAAATGGATCGGGCAAGGAGCACGGCACCAAGAGTATGAGCACCGGCGCGTCGCGTGGGAGCGCGCGATCGTCGCCGCAGACCCAGTCGAGCGCGATGGCGCCGTCGTCGTGGGCGCGGAGGCACTCGCGCCGAAGCCTGACGGCGGGGAGCGACCGTGCGAACGCGGCGAAGATGGTCTCGACGTGGCGGTTCGACGCTAGTACGGGGAACGGGAGGTACGGGGCGCGGAGGCTGGCGAAGCCGGAGAGGAGACCCCGGCGGGCGCCGGCGATCTCGAGGGTCGCGTGCGGGAGCGGGGCCGCCTCGTCCTCACCGGACCCGGCGCTGGGGGGCGGGGCGGAGGACGAAGGGGACATGGCGGCGGTAGAGAAGAGGGAGTGGAAGCGAGGAGCGAAGCGGCGGGTGGAAGCGACGAATGGGGATGGCGTGGGCACGGCGGCGCTCATCGGATTCGTCTCCTTTGAATCGAGCTTGGACAGTTGGACTCTTTGCTTTCCCGAGCTGTCTCGTCTCTCGTGTGGGACAGGTAGAAAGCAAGTTGGCTCAAAAGAACAGATGGGAGCCAGCAGGATTGGTGACTGGATTGTTGCCACGTCACATAGGCCTCGTGCAAGCTCCAGAACACCAGAAATGCTGAAACGACGGCTGGAAGACACTGGACGCACATTCATACCTTGGGCTGGGCCAAACGGGCCAGACTTCGGTTATCAGATTTTATCAGATTCATACAGCCCATTTACAATCAATCTAAATTATTTTCCAATTTCTTCTCAGTTCATACTTCCTACCATATTTTAGATCATGGTCCTACCTTACCTGCATTGGTGCAACCGATGCTTCTCGACTTCGGAAGTCTCATATTATCCTTGGAGAGACTGTGTCGGTACCCTAAAAACCATACACCCCCTGAGGATACAAAGATCTTTGGGGAAGGACATCTACTCAAATTGAAGACCCTCGGGGGCCCACTTGTCAGACGTAACCGGACCCGCTTCTTCAACATGGTTAGCCCCTAGGTTGCCACGTGTACTGTCAGACCAGAGCTATTACCCGCAAGGGTGAAGCTCCGGGCCAAGTACTGAAACGGCACCTCCGGAGGTAACTCCTGACCGAGAGAAGCTCCGGACCTGACACGTGCCAGGCCGCCCCGGAGCTTCCCGCTTCCCACGAGCAAGCTCCGGAGCTGCCACGTGTCCTCACGTCGGAGCTGGCCGCTTCAAACCCCCGGGAGACGTTGTAACGGCTCCGGATCTCCAAAGGACAGCCGCAGACTTCAAGACCCGATTAATTATCATTAATTCCACGTTAATAATATTTAATCGGATGATCCTAACACCTGTAACGGCACTGTCGGAGCCGTTACAGGGTTATTAACAACAATTAATCTCGTGTATCAATATCAATAACCGCCAGGGCCACATGTCGGGCCAGGCTGACTTGTAACGGTTTGTCCTTGTACTATAAAAGGACAAACCGACGATACACGAGGGGGAGAACTCTTGAACTCTCTGAAGCTCACAAGTTAATACAACACACACACCCGTGGAGTAGGGTATTACGCTCAGGCGGCCCGAACCACGTAAACCACTGTGTCACTCGTGTCCAATCGCGTTTCACCTACTTGAGTCTCCGCGCGCCCAAACCGAACCTCAAACTCCTTCCACACTTTCGTAGTGTCAGGGGATCTGCCGACTCCAACAGTCGACAGACTGCCTTTTCCCTGGTATACACTTCATATTCTAAGACCGTCCGCAATGATGATGCTGGAAAGATTGCTAGATAGTGTAAATTTGAAGAAAAAAAATGTAAAAGTAGAAGAAGAATAGTGTATAGAGTAATGTATAGAATAACAGGTGCAGATAGCCTAAGCTCTGCAACCTAACATCACTGCAAGCACGTGTGTGTTTTCTCACGATCCTCAAACAGTGGCTATGGTTCCAACAAAGTATGGAAACGATGACACCTGAACTAGTCATTGTAGTGTGTTTGGTGCAAGTCTTGCATGTAAGCTTAGTACTCCTTCTGTTTCTTTTTTATTTGTCACCGACTAGTTCAAAAATGAACTAATCATCGAACCTAACACTTCGCTTTAGATAAAAAAAACAACTTAAGGTTATGAAAGAAATCACTAATAAAAAAGTGGTTTTAATAAAAAGACTAACTTTTCAGTGGAAGGTGTATACCAGACCAATCAAACACCACCAGAAGAACAACACTTTTTTCAGAAATCCTATTGTACAGTTACTTGAAAAAACATATGTAGTGATTTTTATTAGCAACGGTCACTCTATCCGTTACCATAAATGGTTAAGGTTAAACCTACTCTCTCCGTCTTTAAAAGTATATCACATTTTACTTTCTCTTTAAACTAAAATGTGATAAACTTTTGAAAAAGGTAAGAGTATGTTTATAGCAATGAATAATATACAAAACCATTGTGCTCGGTTCGCATGAGTGCAGTGAACATACCAACAAACTGGGCGCCGCAGTAACGAGAGAGGTCCAGGCTAGGCCAACGTGCTCTAAAGAATCTACAGCCAAATTAAATCCACGTTTTCTTCGATCGCGTGAATTAAATCCAATAATTTTTGTTGGTTGCAGATGATATCTCCAAATTCAGAAGTCGGCGTCGGACATTGTTTCTGTGGACGCCATCAGCTGGCCGCCCTGCGCCATCCGACGCGCCAAATATCTCTGGTGGCCCACTTCCTGACAGCATATCCTAGTCTCACTGACAACGCACCAGGCAATAGGTCGTCTCCGCCAATGCCGTCACGCCCGCCGTGAGATATCTCGACCAAACGGATAAGCCCTGTCAGCCCACGGTGAAACCAGCAAGCGCCGGGGTGACCAACTGACAGTGGGACCAAGAATTGGCTATTCGTGGGGGGCCCATAAGTCATCGAAAGAACAGAAGTAGCTCCGTGGATGTAGGTTTGGCCCACGAAGTTGGCTTAACAACCCTGCGTGACGGCGTGATACGTAACTAACGGCAGCAACCCCTTCCCTCCATCCCGTCTTGCCTGGGCCTCTTCCTCCGTTCCTCATCTCTCCCCGTCCTCCCCTCGCCGATTCCTCAACGCCACGAGCAGCAGGGGAGTGCGGCGAGCTCTCTGGTGTTTTTTTTTTCCATACCCTTCCTCTCCGACAACTCCCGCGTCGAGGGCTCGAAATCTCGTCTCCGGACCCGTATGGCGTCCGCCGCCGCAGAAACCCTCGCTTCGCTTCCAATCGCATCCTCGTCCCGCTCGCTCCTCCGCCCTCTCCCCCGACGACTCTCCGCCGCTAGAGTTGTCGCCCAGTCGATCCAGATATCCGCCGTGCCTCCGAGGGGTCTCGGGCTCCCGCTCGTCCACCCCCGCGTGCGCCGGCTCACGCCGGCGGCGCGGGCGAACATCGAGCGCGACGGCGACGGAGGCGGCGCCTCAGGGAACGGCAAGTCGCCCTCGGCGGAGGACGACGACCGCGACGCGGCGGCGGAGAAGGGGGGTGATGGCACCAGCACGAGCTCCACCAGCGCGGCCGCCACGCCGCCGCAGCAGCCCTCCTCGAAGAGAGGCGAGAATAAGTGGCGGCGGAGGTTGCTCAAGGGTGGAGGAGTCGGGCGGTGGCTTTGGGAGCCCATAGTGCAGGGGCGCGAGATGGGGTTCCTCCTGCTCCAGCTCGGCTTCGCCATGTTTGCGCTGCGCATGCTGCGGCCGGAGATTGCGCTGCCTGGATCTGAGCCCCGCCCGCAGACAACGTATGTCAGTGTCCCATATAGTGACTTCCTGGCGAGCATAGATAAGGACCAGGTGAAAAAGGTCGAGGTGGATGGGGTGCACATCATGTTCAGACTTCGGCCAGAGATTGAGGCCCGTGTGGAGCCACTAACGCAGCGCGGAACAGATGTCGTTGTTGATAATGCTGGAGTTTCCAGGAGAATTGTCTTCACGACTACTAGGCCAGTGGATATAAAAACACCATACGAGAAGATGGTGGAGAATAGTGTTGAATTTGGGTCGCCTGACAGGAGGTCTGGTGGCATGCTCAATTCTGCCCTGGTAAGACACCTATGCTTGAACATGTTTGTGGCACGAATGCATATTATGTACCTTGGAAACCAATGTAGAAATAGTACAGGTCTCAAGAAAAATGGTGTTGCCGAGCTTTGCAAATGATAATAATTCTTAAGCGTGAGTTCAGTTGTCTTGTGAGGAAACACACTGGATATGGTAAACTGGCTTCTTAGTATATCTGGTTCAATGCTTGCTATATGTCAGGATATATTTGTAAGAGACTAGAATCCAAGTGATTGCAACTGATGAAACATGATTTTGTTATTGTAAGTTGTCACAATGCTCTAGCAAAGTAATATGTATCTGGTGCTTTGTGTATAACAACTTGATGATAATAATTCTTCATAATCTTGGTGCATCTCAGCAAATTCTTGCGTACGTCAAAACAAGATTTCATTGTTGCCTAAGAGTGCCATTAAGTGAATGTCGTTCATTGTGATTCTGTTTTGTATTAGCAACTGTACCTTACTGGAGTAAGAAATGTCTTCCTTCTTTCATTTGCATATTTGATTAATAACATGCATGACTCATTTAGATGCTTCATTTGCTTTTGTCATACACAACTTTTCAAATTTGACTACAGTTTAATATGGCTTAAAATCACAATCATATCCACTTTATTACATCCATGGTTCCATTCTACCCTTTGCCATCCTAATTGCAGACTCGCCAAAATCCGCCATAATTTGGTACAACAACCAAAATCTACTGGATGGACATTAAAAGGAAAATTCCTTTTGAAGTACATTCAAGATTGTACACAACCGTGTGACAATTTTTATAGTTGCCCTCCCTTGGAAGCTCTAACTGCTTTCTTTTGATTTCTTCTTGCTTGCCTCTAGAGTACATAATTACCCTCTTTATATAAAGGAGACTATCTAAAACCCTAACCCTAGCCGCCGCCACGGTAGCGGGCTGCTATGGTGCTGCGCCAGCCCATGAAGGCTCACTAACTGTCCATAACAATGGAACTGGATGTTTGTCGCTTCACGTGAAAACTGAAGAAACTGAACTCTAATTCTGATCTCAAGCTCAAAACCTACAAAAGAAATGTATGAGGTCTTTCTTAATGTATAATATGGAATCGTAATTGATAATCGTAAAATACGAATTTGAGAGGATCCAAAGTAAGTGAAGCATATCATCTACCGAGACATACCTTTGCTTGTTGTGTATATTCTTGCAGGTTATAAGTAAATACGTGCATAGTTATAGCGCTCTTCAGTCTTTCCTTTTGGCCTAATTATCCTCATCTTTTGTAGGTGGCACTTATTTATGTTGTATTGATCGCTGTAGTTCTCCAGCGGTTGCCATTTAGTTTTTCTCAGGTACATTTGCATAGTTTTACTCCAATCGACTTGTAAACAATTGGTAAACATACTCTTCTCATTGTTATGCTCCATCTAACATCTGTATGTCTTCTGTAAACTCAGAATTCAGCGGGCCAACTGAGGAATCGGAAGAATTCAAATTCTGGCCTGGCAAAACTTCCTGAAAATACAGATATAGTTACATTTGCTGATGTGGCTGGAGTAGATGAGGCCAAAGAAGAGTTGGAAGAAATTGTGGTATGGATCTATGATCAATGTTAGTAGTAAATGCAGCAATAATATGGTTCTATCATACATCTGTTTTTCGCTTTTTCTCAGGAGTTCCTAAGGAACCCAGAAAGATATATTCGTCTTGGTGCTCGTCCTCCTCGTGGCGTCTTACTGGTTAGTTTAGCTTTGCAGTTCCAGTTGGCTGCTACTTCACAATCATATTTGGTATCATGTGGTAGTTCTTTATCTGCAGATGGGCCTTCCAGGGACTGGAAAGACACTTCTTGCAAAAGCAGTAGCAGGGGAAGCAGAAGTCCCATTCATAAGTTGTTCAGCTAGTGAATTTGTGGAGCTATATGTGGGTATGGGAGCAGCTCGAGTTCGTGACCTGTTTGCTAGGGCCAAAAAGGAGTCACCATCGATTATTTTTATTGATGAGGTAACCTACTTTCCCGTCTTTTCGAGGATGGAATCTGTCTTCATGTACTCAAATGTATGCTAATCGCTTTTGTTTGCCTCCTCTTTGTAGATTGATGCCGTTGCAAAAAGCCGTGATGGTCGCTATCGCATTGTCAGTAATGATGAACGTGAGCAGACACTAAACCAGTTGCTCACGGTAGGACAATGACAGTTTCTTAGTTTCTTATTTCAGTTTAGCTGTCTTTAATTTTCAGTTTTTCTTAGGAAATGGATGGATTTGACACCAACTCGGCTGTCATTGTATTGGGAGCAACAAACCGAGCTGATGTTCTGGATCCTGCCCTTCGGCGACCTGGGAGATTTGACCGCGTAGTTATGGTTAGTTTCCATCTCAGCAAAATATGATGCTACCATATTGATATTTGTTGAGGTCACTATGTCTACATGACAGGTTGAAGCCCCCGATAGGTTTGGAAGAGAATCTATTCTAAAGGTTCATGTGAGTAGGAAAGAGCTTCCACTTAGTAAAGATGTAGATCTGGCTGATATTGCTGCAATGACAACTGGGTGTACTGGGTCAGAATTAATCTATGAATTTCCTCTTAAACTTGTACAGTTTCCAAACTAACATATAATTTTTTATTAACTTTGTATAGTTTTCAAATTAACATTTTGAATACTTTTATCCTGTACAGAGCAGACCTTGCGAACTTAGTCAATGAAGCTGCTTTGCTGGCTGGGAGATCAAATAAAGAAACAGTCGAGAAGATTGACTTCATCCGTGCCGTTGAACGCTCTATAGCTGTATGGAATTTTCTGTTTATTTGTCCAATCATTTTTTTTTCAAATCCTTAATGTTCTAAGAAATTGAAGTTAGGAAATTGAAGTTTTCTATCCAGAATATATTACGCTCACAATACAATCTCCTTGTTTCTGTATTTCTATCTTATTTTATTTAAGTATACAATGCGCATAGGGCTGCAATAGCTAATAGGTGGGATTTGTCACCACTGCATTTGATTATAGGAATAAAACGAAGGGCCTGTCTTTCTGTTTTATGTCAGTCTTTATTTTTATATGAAGTCCCAGTCATGATAATTCTTCACGCTATTGTGCTGAAACATAATTATTAAACTTATTTTCACAGGGAGTCTCTATTTTTATAATCCAGTTCTCTTCACACTATTGTGCTGGAAGCTAACTGTTAAACTTATTTCCTCAGGGAATAGAGAAGAAACATGCAAAACTGAAGGGTAATGAAAAGGCTGTTGTTGCACGGCATGAAGTCGGCCATGCACTTGTAGGAACTGCTGTAGCAAACCTTCTGCCTGGACAGCCACGTGTGGAGGTTTGAATTCAAGCAGTTACTGATATAACAATCCGAGAAAAATATTAAATTAGACTTACTTAGTATTTCTGTTTTTCTAAAACAGAAATTGAGTATATTGCCAAGATCAGGAGGCGCATTAGGCTTTACATACGCTCCTCCCACAACGGAGGATAGATATCTGCTTTTTGTTGATGAACTGCGTGGCCGCCTAGTAACACTTCTGGGTGGGCGAGCAGCAGAGGAAATTGTTCTGGAAGGACGGGTTTCTACTGGTGCTCTTGATGACATAAGGCGCGCAACTGACATGGCCTACAAAGCTGTAGCAGAATATGGTCTTAATCAGCGCATTGGCCCAATATCATTAGCTACACTGTCCAATGGTGGTCTAGATGACTCTGGGGGTTCTCCATGGGGAAGGGAGCAGGTTTGTCTCAAAACTATACTGGTGTGCTAGTCAAAGGAGCATGTCACCATTTTTAAATACTGAGACCTTGAAAACTGATTACAGGGCCATCTAGTTGATCTTGTCCAGCAGGAAGTAAAAGCACTTCTACAATCAGCACTTGAAGTAGCTCTTTCTGTTGTTCGCGCTAATCCTACAGTTTTGGAAGGTCTTGGAGCATATTTAGAAGGTAATTCGGTATATGGTACCTCTGGATTATGATTTTCTATTTTGCCACTAGATTTGCATCAGTAAGGTAAACATGAAAACTTCTGTTTTTTCACGCCTCAGAGAATGAAAAGGTTGAGGGTGAGGAGCTTCAAGAGTGGCTGAAGGCTGTTGTTGTACCAAAAGAGTTGACCTCTTTTATTAGAGGACAGCAAGAGCTTGCTGTTCTTCAGCTGGAACCAAGCTCCTAGCATCAGGAATATGCAGTGGATCTTAGAATTAATTAATTTAACAAACCCGAGCTTCCATCTTTAAGTTCCAAGTTATGCAATGAAAAATTGGCATCACGGAAATACACTGTTGGACTGGTAGTGAGGGCCAGCTCACTTCCCCACCCCCTGGGTTTAAGTCCGAGAATCAGCGTGGGTGCCCTACCACCCATTTTTGATTGACGGCCTGAGCTTCATGCCAATTTTCGAACAATGGAACCTAAATGACCAAGTGATGGTGTACATATCCTAAGGTCATGGTTTGTGGACCGTTGACTACAACATTCCAGAAAAGATTCATTTCGAGCTGTAATTGCAACCTCCTGAATACTGTAAGTTTTTCAGTTTCAGATGTTGTTCATAGGTTAGGTCGGTGGTATACACGTGTAATTTTTTTTGTTATACTCTACATTCCTCTATATGCCGCAGAAAATTTTCCTCCTTACATTACCATATTACAGTAGAAAATATCACTGGATACTTCATTTACGGACTGAAGTTAATGTATGTATATTCTTTACTCCATCTGTTTCTTTTTATTTGTTTCCGATTAGTCAAAATGAACTAGCTGGTGACATATAAAGAAACGGAGGGAGTAATATTTAATGTACTTTAGGATTTACTTCATTGTTTGGTTCGGAATTTCATTAAGGATATTATTTGGCTGGACATGTTTTCTGCAATTTTGCATACTGGACCATAAAGTAATGCTCTTCAAAAGGTTGAAATGCGTTGTTTCTTAAGCAAAGGGTGTTCACGTGAAATTTTTAGTTAAAAGGTGATTTTGAAAGTGCTCTAATTCTCAAGGTAAGGGTTGACAATGAAATTCTTTTCCATGATCACCTGACATGAACACGAAGTTTGTTTATCTTGTTTTTTGCTGAAAAGGTTATATAAAGGCCAAACTAACATTTCATCCTGAATCCACAAAAAAGGGAAGAAATGGTGAGCCAGCATATAGTGAGAGTTTTCAAGAAAGCAAAAATAGTTATTTTTCTTGTCGAACGTAGGAGAACTGCGTCATTATATTAAGAAGAAGAAAATTGTGCAGACACACCAAAATACATGATTATAATTTGTTCTTATGCAAACACCAGAGGTGACAACCCAATGCACTAGATAGTTATTGTCATATTATGAAATAACTCACGTAATTAGCAGTATATAAACCCTCTTTCTATAGGACGTGGAACAAATAACAGCGGTTGATGCGAAGAACTCGTGACTGTCAGTCCATGACATCTACAACTCCAATATAAAGGTTCAGAATTCAGATTGGTGGCCTGCAGCCACAGCGGAATCGCCGACGGTATCTGCGTTATCTACTCGGTTTTGGCCTTGGCGAAGCTCTGCAGCACGAAGGCCAGCGCCAGCAGCAGGAGGGGCGCGGTGAGCTGCAGGAGCGTCGTCCAAGGACCCGTGGTCGTGGTGGCCTTCTTGGGGCTCGCTTCGTCCTTGGGCATGGCGTAGGTGACCTTGGCCGGGATGGTGGCCACGTCGACCTCGCCGATGCAGTACTGGCGCATCATCTCCTTGGCGGACTCGCTGTGGCCGATGTCCTCGTAGTCGGAGGTCGCATCCTTACCTGCGAGGAACACAAGGGCAGTGAGCACGGGACAATTTTATTGACCTCCTTCCCGCGCGCTGAAAACGGGGGTAAGGAAGAGAAGCAGACGCACCGGTAGACGCTATCAGGACCTCGTCGCCGCCAGGGTGCTCCTCCATGAACGGCGTCACGTCGTACACCTGGAGAAAGCAGCGGTAAGACGGGGCGAAACGGCTAGAAAGCATGGTCTCAAACCTCGAGCTCGAAGAACCTTCGCCGTGCAAAACGATTTGGTTACCTTTCCGGAGATGATGAGCCAGCAATCGTTCCGCTCGTTGTGCTTCTTCACCTCCTCGAACGTGTAAACCTTCCCTTCCGCCATCTTGACCCGCGCTAGCTTCTCCTCCGCGCTGCTAGTTCAACACCTGACAAATTAAAGGAATCAGTAGCTGTTGCAGATTCAGCCGAACCAGATCAGGAAGCCGGAGGCACGCATCTCTGGTACCGAGGACGCCTACCTACTACCAACACCTCTCGAGGGCGCTTGCTGCTCGAGCTATCCCACCCGTTTTGCCGAACCGATGCTCCCCGGCAGCACCGGCGTGTGCTGGCTAATATAGCCGGCGGTGCAGTCCTTGTCACGCGCCTCGGCGTTTAGCGGTTCGGTGTTGACCTGGCGCCGTGCTGCCAAGGCAAAGTCACAAATTTCCACCGGAGACTCACACGTGTCAACACATTTTTTGGTGGGGCGAGATCCGTGAAAAGCAGCGAAATTCCATCGGAGTGGGCTGGCAAATCAGTGGGCGAATTCACGGCGTCTTCCAAGTTCCAACACACGTGATGCGAACCAAGGCCGGTCCGTCGCCGTCGCCGTTCTTTGGCACAGGCTAAGGTGTTTTTTTACTATTTAAGATATCTTTTAGCTAACTATAAAAATTAACTAGAGGTGTTCCAGACCACTAGGTATAATAGTTCCAAAACACTAGATAACTAGTATTTATCACCAATTAGTTGTACTAGGTTTGTTGGAGCAGCTAGTAAAATAGTTGTTCCAAATTACTAAAATGATTTTATCAGAATAATAATTATCGCTAATGGTTTGGAACACCCGTAACAATGAGTGTGAAACGTGACGGAATCGCGTGAAAACCGTGGACGAGGCCGGTGTTGCATGAACCAACGGGCGGGATTTGACCGCGAGCCCGCTGCGACTATCCGCGAGCAGGGCGTGGGGAGCACGCGGGCGCCGCGGCGGAAGAAGCCACTGGCGTATTACGCGGAACAGGGCACGACGCACGCGAGCCACGAGCGTGGCCGGCAACAAGGAGACCCAACGCACGCACCGCAAGCGCGTGGTGGCACCCAGCTCCGGCGCACGTTTTCCGCGCTCCGACTCCACTCCGGCCGCCACGCTGATGCTGATGCGCACGCACGGGCAAGATAAGTGGACAGGTCGGTAGCCGAGCGGTCATCATCCCACTCATCGCAAGCCCAGGCGAGACGCTCGGCGCGGCCTTGGCCGTTGGCGCTGCGCTGTATCTGTCGACTCGAACGACGGATAATGTGACGACTGACAAGCGACAAAGCGCGCTGTTTCTTCAGGTGAGGAGGTGGTGCGTCCGCCCACGGCACGGCTGTTCATACGTGCCCGCGAGCTGCTCGCGCTGTCGACTTTCTGATGATGGCTAGGATGGACCAAGGCCAAGCAAGAGCTTTGCCACGACCTCTTGGTCCCGTTTTGGACGGAGGATGTGGCAGAGAGGGAAATGTATGACACCTCCTCGGGTTAACACAGTTGCGCCAGCACGAAACCTATGGACGAGTGATTTATCAAAAGTTGACAAGGACGACAGACTGATAGATACAGCCAGTGGGGACGGACTTTGATTTACAGATTCCGTGGTACCGTCTACCGTGTTCACACACTATAGACTGATAGACGTAAAAGAAAGAAAAAAACGCGTGGGTTCTGAACCTCCGGTTGGAAATCGTTGAAAAGAAATAGTACTTGAGTACTCTCTTTATCATTAAAAGTTTGTCGCTTGTTAATTCATATTTGAATTAACGAGCGACAAACTGTTGGGAAGTGAGGGAGTAGCACTTCGGCTGGACTAATAAAGTCTGGTGCTGAGTCTGTGGCAAACAACAGTCTGGAACCGGAAACCGCACCAGTTCCATGCTACACGAAAGTCAGGAGGTGAAACATGACGCGGGACAACATGTATGTATCTAGCACAAGTTACAGCAGAGATCTACGCTCGTCTCTCCGGTGAAAACACAGATACGCTGAATTTTCAGTTTCCTACGGCAACAGAATGAAGGCACGCACGGGACAAGGTTCATCGTCACCTTTCCCATTGTCCGTTGAGTCCTCCACCAGTGAAATAATAAAATCTACACGCTGTTCCACTAGCTTCCAGGAGTGAACTTCATGCAGATCGGTGGATTCACCTTCGCAAGAGAAAGCAAGGAAGCAGGGAACGCCCATATACCATCTCCGCAGATAAAACCGGAAGCAACCGCAGGCGCCAGCAGCGTTACCTCCTCGCTGTTGATCTTCTGCCAAGCAAAGATTATCAAGCTTCCCACGCACATGTCGATCGCAAAGTTCGCACCAACTAGGAATGGCACGGCCATTGCCATCGGCAGGGGCACGTACTTCCTGTACCCGCGTGGCATCAAGTCCCTTGCTATGTTAATGAGCACGGCGAAAATGAAGAAACCAGCAGACAGGTCAAGGCAGTGCTTTGGTAGCGCCGGGAAGCCCTCGATACCGAGAATAGCCATGTTCCGGAATATAAGCGCATAAGGAGCCTTCCAGTACCCGTCTGGGTTCCCGATATCGAACGTTTTGTAGAAGAGCATGAACGTGAGCGGTGAAATGATGCAGCCCATGGCCGTGCCGATTACCTGCCCGATAAACATGGATCTCGGTGACGTTGATGTCAGATGACCAGTCTTGAAGTCTTTCATCAAATCAGCAGAAATTTGTACAAACTGCTTCACTATCTCACAGCCAACAAGGCCAGCAATGACGCCATTCTCCTTTCCTCCCCAGGCTGCAAAGATGAAGAGAGCAATCTTGGCATAGTTGTAGCTCATGTTCATGTCAGTGAGCCCAGTTCCGTAGGCATTGGAGAACCCCAGCACGGGAGCAAGTACGTAGGCAACGATGACATGATACCACCTCACCTGTCGAAACATTACTGGTAGGACAATTACCGCAATGATGCTCAACAAGGCATATCCAGTGTACGCCAGCCAGTTTGGGATACGGTCCCTATTGAATGCCTCATCGCGCTGTTTGTCATCAATTGCAATTGTTTCCTCATTTCCTACTGCAGTTTGCTCAGTCTTAGGTGATTTATTTCAAATATAAAAAGAGTGATGAATGCATGGTTGATTTCTCGGTGCACATTTACCTTTCTTGATATTTTTGTGGTTGGATCTTTCATACAAACTCTTGATAGTGATAGCTGTAACTTTAATGAAAAGGTAGAGACCATCCCCTATGATCAGAGCTACACATATCAAGGACTGCACCGAGAGCAAAAGATAATTTGTAAACTTGAAGAAGATGACGCACTGCATATAGTCTGGCTCGAAATGAAGGGAAAAATTATCATGCAAACCTTGTAACCGAACAAGCTTGTCATGCTGCTCTCTGGCGCATTTGCGGGGTACCAATTTCCCTTTTGTTTGCTGATGAGTGGCCACAATACCCCCCAAGAAAGTACAGCACCAAAGAGGGTGGAGAAGTTTACAAGGTGTGAGCAGATCATCCCCGCACCGACATATGTGAGACTGAAATCGAAGAAAAACCTGGCAGCCAAAGAATTCGGAAATTAGTATGTCATGCCTGACGAATTAGTATGAAGCAGCACTACAAGTGGTTAGCGGCCCATTGGGTGTACGTTTGTTTCCACGCCTTAAGGCCAAAAGTAGGGAACTGAAGAAATCCGCATCCCTCGCCACCTGTGTAAAACCATTGGAAGAAGCTCCATAGCAGGCTCATTGTGAAGCATCTGAGGAATCCACGAAGTTGCTTCCTGAAAGTAGGGAGAAAAAAAAAAGATCATTCAGGTCATGAATTCATCACAAATTAACTTTTTGCACACAAGATTGGCAGGGAGCTCCGCCATTTGTTCTAGGAGCTAATCAATTGTTACTTAGCATACTTGCAGTTCAGCTCCTTACTTTGCATTTTCTTCTCCTTTAACTGTATGGAATCCATTTATGAGAACAGCAGTTGCAGCCCCGCTTGGATAAGTCAATTTATAGTCTATGACCAAAGCCTGAAAATGTTACAAAACACTATCAGACGTGACATACTGTATAAATGAAAGAAAATAGGGGTGATGTGTATATATATTTATATATCCTCAAACCTGCTGAAACTTCTAAGGGTGTTTGTTTGGCCGTGCCGTGAAGAGCAATCCCATATTCTCATGTATTCTATGGCTCAACTTTAATATCTCTACATAACCAGATTTTTTCATGAGCACCACAATAAGCCACTTAGGAACTACGCTAACTAAGGACTTATTGTGGCAGTCATAAAAGCTTCAACATGTTTGTTTTATCCCCCTAATTAATGAGCTATCAGCGCTACTTCTATCAGAAATGCTAAGCAGTTAAAGCTGGTTAGCAAAGATAGGCAATGCACTCTTCTGAACTCATGCTGTCCTTTTGGTAAAAAAAACTCCATCCTAACTTACAGGATGTGCTTTGTTAAAAAAAATTACATTGTCGCACCGTTAAAATAATATTATGTCAATTTTAGCTCATTTTTTAACATTGTCGGAGGGAGGGGCAGGGGCGGCGGGCGCGGCCTCAGACGGAGGAGAGCGCGACGCAGATGGGGGTGACAGGTGGATGGGGCATCGGGGGAAGGATGAACAAGAGAAGAAAGAAAAAACAGAATCAATTGGTCTGTCAGCAAAAATGCAAGGAAAATGATTTAAATTATGAAATAATTATATTTTAATGATGCGGCAATGTGAAGCGTGATATTTTAGCAAAAAGATCATACTGTAAGTCCTATTCGTCGAAACCATGTATTAGGAGTTCTGTAAAAGCAAAAAAACTTCATCTTTGATAAAGGGCAAAAGTGGCACCTTTCTAAGCGGGAGCAAGATGAAGAGACCAACGAAGCTGATCGCCAGGAGGAATCCGGTCATCCACCCTATGCCCGGCTCCTTGTAGCTTCCTGGCGTGTTGCCCGGCGTGCTCATTCCGGCCAGCTCGTACGTTTTTCTGTCCAGGGCCAGAAGTGACGATCCAAACCCACCTGAACCATATTTTTATGAGTTAGCACAATAGGTCACGCATAAACTCCACCAAGGACTCAGCTTGTTCCACAGAAGAAGATAAGGGAGGAGGACGGCACGCACCGCCGAAGCCCATGGTATAGCACGCGACGATGCAGGTCTGGACGACGGTGTTCTCCTGACGGGTGAAGGGCCGGTCCGCGGCGCCGCCGCAGAGGCCGAGGCGGCCCAGCGCGCTCGTCCAGCCGCGGAGCGCGAGGAAGGAGAGCAGCGCGGCGGAGACGTTGAGGGTGGGGATGACGCCCGTGGTGAGCGCCAGCTTCATGATGATAACGGTGTACACGAACCCAATCAGCAGCGCGGCCACCAGGCCGCGCACTGTCACCTGGTCACGCCACGGCGGCACCGGCGCGCGCCCACCGTCCTCGGTTGCGGGGTCCGACTCCGGCTGCAGGTCCTCCGCGTCGACGCACTTCTCGATTTCGGGTGCCGTGCGGCGCGTCGCCATGGACGTCAGGCTGATTGAGGGATGGCGCGGCGGCGCGGAGCTTGCTGCTACAGCCGCGCCCCTTTGTCTGCTGATGAACGGGAAAGGCCTGGCTGGTCCAGGGTGCGCACACCGCACACCAAGATGGCGCAGCCAGACAATCCAAGACAGTGTACCGGCTACTCGGCTAGCTGTTGCATCCTAGTACAAAGATGCCGTGCCGTGCCGTGCCTAAATACCACTGTACGTGTATCATGGTTTTCAAGAAAACTACTACTCCTAGTCTTTGTCAAGAGACAAGCGTCGCCCTGGGAGGAATTGCATGCATTGGACCTGGACTGATGTGTAGCGTAGATATCGTGCAGTTACATGATGGCTACTAGCTGCCAAATTTTAACGAGGACTCACCCCATTGACCGATTCCAGTATGCACTACCAAGTTTGACTGTTGAACATCATTTATTTGCCATTCGACAGTTTTCTGGAAATCCTAGGCGTCAGATGCTTGAAATCTGCGGCCCGTTCAGGCGATGTAGAGAGCCGTTCAATTGTAAGGGTTATGTATATTGTAAAATAATCAAATAAAAAAATTGTAATTGATTAACCTATAGAATTAAGGTCAATGATTAATTGCAAAATTAGTAATTAATGATATTAATTAATAGTTAATGATCTGATACCTGAAATTTTCTTCCATTTCAAGCACATGATAAATAGACAAGCTCACAGTTTTTTTTTCCATATATGCAACTGCAGCATATCTCAATGGATACTAAAATTATTCAGCTGAGTAAATGATCGCAAGTCTAATTGACTTATTTATAGATAATCTCGAACAGGTCTGCGATTTCGAGTGAGTGGCAGACCGTTTAAATGGTACAGACAACATGACACGATATCATTTCTGTAGCTTCCTGCTTTGAATTTAATGAAGACCGGTGGCTTGATCTTTGCAAGAGAATGCAACGACGAAGGGAACGTCCCTATGCGATCCCCGCAGATGAGGCCTGACGCGACCGCGGGTACCATAGCAAAGCGGGCTCCTTGCCGTCAATTAACCCACTGCCAAGCAAAGACCAAACGCGCTCCCCACACGACCATGCCGATCGCCGAAGCTCGCGCCGACGAGAAACGGAACGGCCATCGCCATCGGCAGCGGCACGGGAGGACGTCCCTCGTCAGGTCGGGGAGCAGAGCAGGGCGCGGGCAAAGAGCCCCGCTGACAAGGACAGGCAGTCCTTGGGCAGCGCCGACAAGCTCTCGGCTCCCAGGACGGCAATGTCGTGGTAGATCAGCGCGTACGGCGCCTTCCAGTGCCTGTCCGGGTCGCCCATGTCGGACGCCTTGTAGAAGAGGAGGAAGGTGAGCGGCGAGACGACGCATCCCATGGCCGTCCCCACGGCCTGCGCGGCGACCATGGACCTCGGCGACGTCAGAGTCAGGTGCGCCGTCTTGAAGTCATGCATGAGGTTCGCGGAGATGAGCACCAGCTGCTTCACCAGCCCGCAGCAGACGAGGCCCGCCACACCATGCCGTCGTTGCGCCCCGCCCACGCCGCCAAGTTGTAGTTGCAGTTGTAGCCCATTTTGATATCCGTGAGCCCGGCGCCGTATAGATTGAAAAAGCCCAGCACCGGCGCCAGCGTGTACGCGCTGGTCACCTAGTACTACCACCTAACCAGCCGGAACATCGTCGGGATGGTCACCACCGCCACGAGGCCGATCAGGGCGTACCCGCTCGCTCTCTTTCCCGTTGTCGTGTCTGCCTTTAGACCGGTTGCACCGGGCCAGCGGGGGCTGTAAACCGGCCGGGCCGGCAAATTCGCTGGCTTCTCTAGGGGAGCCTGGACCAGGCCGCTAGAAGCCCGGCTGCTAAGGTAATCCGCTAGAAGTAGGAAGAGAGAGACAAAGGGAAAAAAGAAGGAAATGGAAAGGAAAAAGTGGAAAAATGAAGGAGAGAGGGAAAAAGGGGAAGACATGAAAAAAAGAAGAAGAGAGGGATCAACTTCATTGGAGATACAAGCACATATCCAGATACCGAGAATCAAATACTTTGTGGTAACTTTACAATATATACTCATCCTTTTCCATGACATAACTAAATGTGTATTATGCATAACAACATATCAAGTATAGACCCTGTTTGGAACCTCTAGAGCTAATAGTTAGCTGCTAAAAAATTAGCTATAGAGGTTCCAAACAATCCAGCTAATAACACAGCTAATTATTAGCTAACTCCCTAACTAACAATAATCTTATTAGCTGCTCCAACCCAGCTAATTTCAGCTAATTATTGGCTAAAGTCTATTTTACCCTTGTCATCTCTCATTCCTCCCTCCCCTTCAGGGTACTACAGTTAATTAGTGTATAGAAACAAAATTAGCTCTAGAAGTTCCAAACAAGCACCAACTAATAATTAGCTAGCTAATAATTAGTTGGTACAAACCAACTAATAAATTATTAGCTAGCTAACAATTAGCCTTAGGAGTTCCAAACGGGGCCATAGTAATCTTGGGTCACGTAACATTTGAAAACACATACACCACAACCTGAAGCAACACTTACACCACCACCAACAACAACAACCAAGTGTTCGTCCCAAACACATTAAAGTAGGCTAGATATAAAATCTAACATTTTCTTAAAGCGGAGTAAAAGAAAGAGAATTAACAATTTCCATACTAGGACCAACAATTTCTGTACTACTATTAGGTCAAGTAGAAAAACAGAAATATTGATGTGTTGCAGATAGTTATCAGGAAAGTGTCAGGAAAAAAAAACAGATCTAATACAAATGATGTAAATTCTGCCAAAGAATTCTTTCTCAAAGAAGAATTGTGTAATTATCTAATCAACTTCATTGAAGATACAAACACATATCCAAAGAGCCGGATACTGGGAATAAAATAATTTGTGGTAACTTTACAATATGTACTCATCATTTTCCATGACATAACTAAATGTGTATTATGCGTAACAACATATCAGGTATAGTAATCTTGGGTCACGTAACATTTGGAAAATAACATTACATTATAGTGATAATTAAAAGACTTTACTTGAGCAACTTATCGTATCATAAACCACAATTCGTCAACTGCACCACCCACGAACAAGCATTGTCTAGCTTCTAGGTACAAACTTCATACAAATCGGAGGCTTGATCTTGGCTAGAGCAAGTAAGGAAGATGGGAATGTCCATATGCCATCTCCACATATTAAACCGGATGCAACTGCAGGGATCATGAAGGCAGCCTCCTTTCTGTTCATCTTGTTCCAGATAAAGACCACCAAACTCCCAACACACATATCAATAGCAAAGCTTCCACCTACGAGGAATGGCACAGCCATTGCCATTGGGAGGGGCACGAACTTTGCATACTTGTGCGGTAGGATATCCCTAGCAACGCTCAAGATCAAGGCAAACGCGAAAAATCCAGCGGAGAGTGTGAGACAATGCCTTGGCAATACGGAGAATCCCTCCACACCAAGAATTGCCATGTTACGGTATATCAACCCATATGGTGCCTTCCAGTAACCATTTGGGTTGCCAATATCAAATGCATTGTAGAAGAGCAAGAACGTGAGAGGCGCAACGATACAACCCATGGCTGTCCCAATGAATTGTGCCACAAGCAATGATCTAGGTGATGTCAAAGTTAGATGGCCCGTCTTGAAGTCATGCATCAGATCGGCTGAAGCCATGACTAGCTGTTTCACTAGCGTACCTCCAACAAGTCCAGCGACAACACCATTGTCCTTTCCAGCCCAAGCAGCAAAGACGAAGAGTGCAATCTTTCCATAGTTGTAGGCCATGTTGATATCAGTGAGACCTGTTCCATATGAATTGGAGAAACCAAGTAGAGGGGCCAAGATGTAAGCCACAATAACATAGTACCACTTGATCTGTTCGAACATCACTGGTATTGTGGCAGCAGAAATGATGGTTAACAACGCATATCCAGCGTAAGCTGCCCATGCAGGAACAGAGCCCTCGTTGAAGACCTGATCACGTTGTAGATCATCTAATGCAACTGTGCCATCCCCATTTGCCACTGTTGATTCACTCAATAACAATAAGTTATTTACACAGTAATCAATCGAAGAGTAATGTGCTAGATTCGAGTTTGTACTTCTTTCCTTACCTCTATTGCTAGCACGTTTACGGGTTAGTCGTTCATGCAGACTTCTAACGGTGACGCCAAAGACCTTGAAAAAGTGGTACATACCATCTCCCATGATGAGAGCTATACAGAGGAAGGCCTGAAAAGGAAAAAAGAATTATAAATATTATGATATGCACGTATAACTACATCACTCTGTGTATGAAGCAACACAATATAAGTTCTTTTTTATTATGTTGATCAATTATATACACAGGGGCCTCCCACAGATAGACGGATTTTGTCAATGTGAATTGGGGGATATGTCATCGATATATATAGAAAGGAAATAAACTAACAACCATGTAAAAGAAGAGTGGTTTACAGGAGAGGGACCTTGTAACCATATAGACTTTTCATGCTGCTTTCAGGTATATTTGCAGGGTACCAGTTCCCTTTTTGTTTGCTGATGAGTGGCCACAATAACCCCCATGACAAAATCGCACCAAGGAGGGTGGAGATGTTCACGAGGTGTGAAACAATCATTCCCGCACCAACATAGGTGAGGCTAAAGTCGAAGAAGAACCTGCCAACAAAATAATTTGATATTAGATATCATAGCATTTATGTACCGCAAATTGTGGATATATTTCATGAATAGTTAGCAAAAATATCTTACGTTTGTTTCCAGGCCTTTAAACCAAATGTAGGGAACTGAACAAATCCGCAAGCATCGCCACCTGTGTAGAACCACTGGAAGAAGCTCCATATGAAGCTGAATCCAAAGTATCTTAGAAACCCACGGACTTGCATCCTGTCGTGGAATGTAAAATAGACTCATTTCGTCAAACGATGCTTGACCCAATGGAGTTATATATAAGAATATAATCATTAGAGAGAGGTAATGCGCTGTTATCCATACTTAGCATTCTTGTCTCCTTGCTTGGTGTGGAAACCGTTTATGAGGACAGCGGTTGCAGTTCCACTTGGATAAGTTAATTTGTAGTCAATGACCAAAACCTGGAATATCATTTTAAGTAATGAGTGACATGGACAAATGGGACGCAAGGTATGGTTTCTTAGTGCACGACACCGCTTCCCATTTTTTTTTCAGCGAAATATTCTGTTACATTTGAAAACATAGTAACTATACTGCCAAGAAGTCAACCTTGGGACCATTTTGGACAATGGGCAAAAGGTAAAAATATTAGTCCGTCCTTCAAATTTTGAAATCTAATGGTCCTATTTTGCGTCCTATGGACCTCATCCAAGCACGCTGAATTAGGATCAAGTTTCAAGTCCTTAGAGCCATTAGTAAACACTTCGAAAACATCAAACTTGTACGTGGGAGCTTTAGCAGTTGAACCTTGCAACATGTCGTGATAGAAAACAGGGGAACACAAAGTGGGAACGAAGGCAACACGTACCTTTCTGAGGGGAATCAAGCTTAGGAGGCCGGCGAAGCTGATCGCCGCGAGGAATCCAGCCATCCAGCCAAACCCAGGATCCTTGTAGGTCCCCGGCCCGTTGGCCGGCGAGCTCCCGGCCAGCTCGTACGTCTTCTTGTCCAGACCAAGCAGCGTCGACCCGAACCCACCTGCGTACGTGCGCACGAGTCGATCGATCAACAACAGTAATAACCACATCTCTTAGTATGAACTGATGCGCCGCGCGCAAACGAGGTATATATACTGACCGCCGAACGCGATGGTGTAGCACGCGACGGCGCAGGTCTCGACGACGCAGTTCTCCTGGCGCGTGAAGGGCCGGTGCGCGAAGCCGAGGCGCTCCAGCAAGCGCGTCCACCCGCGCAGCGTCAGGAAGACGAGCAGCGCCGCGGAGACGTTGAGCGTGGGCACCAGCCCCGTGGTGAGCGCGATCTTCATGACGATGACGGTGAAGACGAACCCGACGAGCAGCGCCGTCACCATGCCCCGGAACGTCAGCTGCTCGCGCCACGTCGGCACGCGCTCGAACTCGCGCGCCTCCGCCGGGTCAGACTCCATGTCCCCGGGCGCCAGCTCGTGCTTCTCGATCCCATCTGCTGCGTCGCCAGCAGCGCGCGCGCGGTCCACTTCCATGGAGGCCTTGCTCCTCTGCCTATCCTCGACTGCAGGAAGCCAGGCCCAAATGCACTTGAAGTGCGAGCCCAAGGAGCTGGGCGTTAACTGATGGCGATATTGCAATGTCGACAGTTGCCAAGGTTTATATAGAGAAATCCTTGTCAGAATGTCAACTCTGTTAGAAAAAAATTCCAAATTCATTTTTCTAGTGTGTGCAGGTGCAGTTAGCGAATGTTTCGTGCCGACCTTGATACATCGGAACCGTATGATTGGCCTCATCATAATGTACTAACTAGTAGCCATTGTTAATCTTGTACAGTATATTCTATTCGCTGGTCTATTGCGCGCAGGATCAATTACTAGCCGAAACTTGAGAGAGTTACTGTATTAGAGAAAACGATGGAAGCGACTCGAGCAGGCTGACAGTGGCGGCATTTTTCGTGCCGTCTTCTCTACGTCAGATTTATCTCAACAGTGTTATGAAACCATAATCTAGCATTCTCCGTGCCGTCTTCTCTATGTTAGACCATGTAATTTCTGAAATAATTCTCCAGCATACAGTTTTGCTTACTGAAATACGAAGGGAAACTACCATGAAGTGTATCTAACAGGCTACCGTAATCCTTACCAGTTTATAAAAGGTTTCTCGATTTTAAAGAGCCAGTGAACAGGTTTCCTAGCAGCAACCGAAAGTTTATCTCAGAAATCAGAATCAACAAGCAGACGGACAAATTTGATGAAGAGAGCATCTACAGGCCTGCAGAAAGTCAGACCAGACACATCTAAATAAAACAAGGACTAGACGCGGCTTCGAAGTTGGCGGGGCGCCCCACTTCATGCTGCCTCGCTTCCTGATTGCAATACCAATATCGGAGCCAGACAATCAGAGCTCTGATCCGTTGACTTGGGTTAATGACGAAGAGAAATACGTAAAGTATCTGTTCAGCTTATGCAACTGGAGTGAGCTCAGATTCAATTGTGGCCACAGAAAACAGTTTACGAGCATGGAAAGGCTGATCAATGTCAATCGGCAAGGGAGTAAAGAAAGATTTAGGAATTATGTAAGATCACAGTTTGTCACTGATTGATGCTAGGGAACCAGTCGTGTCTCCATGTTTGCATTGGGTAACCTGCCAATTATAAGATACTGGATTAGCCAGCCAAGAACCAACACACAAGATTTATTTCTAGAGACTAAACTAATCACCAGTCAGTTGACTTCCAAAAAAATAAAAAGGAAATCCACATGCATGATGCATCTGTATTTGTTCTGTCGTTCGTTTGTCTCAATAGATAGGCTCAAAAGAAAATCCTGGGCCGTAATGTAATGAAAGGGAGATCTGGCCCAATATGACACAATGAGGGCCCATTGTAATCTCCAGCCCAGAACATGTTCTCTTGCCACTGGAAGCCCGCAGCAGCTGCTAAATGGGGTTTTGAGTTGTCAGACAAAATCGGGAAAAAAAGTATTGAAAATAGATGTGGATGATGAGAAAAGATCGACTGGAAAAGATTTAAGAGCGAGAACAATTATACCAATTAATGAGCTATTGAGAAGAGGTGTTTTAGTATTTTCTTCGAAAAGACAAAGAAAGGAATGATTCAATGTGGTGTATGAAAGAGTTCCTTATTTCTGTTTTTCATGTGGTATAATAGGCCATTCAGAAATAGAATGCCTAACACCTAGCCCTCGTGATGAGAATGGTTGTCTATCTTACAATGAAAAATTGCGAGCACCTGATGATAGAAGACTGAGAAATCAAGGAGAATGGAATAGTCAAGGGAATAACTCATCTAAAAAAGGTAGCACTTCAGATGCTAAAGCAAGTTCAGAAAGTAAAAGAATCTGCAACTATGATAAATGAAAACAACAAGGAAAGTGGTGAGAAAGATGAAGATGGAAAGGATGTCGAAGTGACCTCTCCGGAAAGAAGTAGAGAGCATCAAAACAATATTATTCCATCCAATTCTGCAGGTCCAAAAGTTCATCCAGCGGGAAATGAAGAAACATTAGTATGTTTTAAAAAGTGTAAGGCTGAAGAGAGGCTCATCAAATCAGGATCACAACAAAATGGAGGAAATATCATGGATATTGCCAAGGAATCTTCTACGGCCATGATTCCATTGACACGAGGAGAATTTAATAATCACGATATCTTGGTTGAAAATGAGACTACTGAAGGCTACAAGAAATTAAAAACATCAAACACAAGGAGGCAGAACAACATATCGAGCAAATGGGATCCGCGGGCTCCCTCGAGGAGTACTGCCGGGTACAAAGAAAACCTTGAGCTAGAACTGTCGTGGGATTGGCAATCCCGCAACAGTTAAAGAACTTCCTGATCTCACGAAGGATTATGCCCCCTCAGTAATCTTCATAATAGAAACTCAAATTGATAAATACCGAGTGGAAAATTTAAGAGACACATTGGATTTTGATAATGTGTTCGCTGTCAGCAGCAACAGAAGGAGTGAGGGGGCATGGGCTTATTTTGAAAAAGAGAGGTGATCGTGTCAATTCTTAAATTTTCAAAATATCATATTGATACAGAAATTCGAGAACAAGGAAAGCATCACTGGGGTATGACTTTTTTCTATGGTGAGCCAAACAAATCATTGAGATATCAAACTTGGGACATCATGAAATGAATAAAGAGTGATTCACACCTTCCATGGTTGTGTATTGGAGACTTTAATGAGATCCTTCAACGCGGAGAACAATTGGGCCCGAATGAAAGAGGGGAGCATCTTATGAATGATTTTTGAGAAGTTGTGGATACATGCCAGCTGTGTGATATTGGTTAGGTCTAAACAGGACTTTTGAGAAGAAGGTAGCAGGTTGACATTTTGTGTGTGTTCGACTAGATCGTGCTCTTGCCTCACCCGAGTGGTGTTCTTTATTCCTACTATCTGCACTTCACCACCTAATGGTTGTGAAATCAGATCACTGTAAATGATAAGGAAACTGAACAAGCTAGATGGAACAGAATGTACTAACATCAATGAGTTGCATGATATGGTAAATGATTTCTTTCAAAATCTTTTCAAGTCAGAAGGCACATATGACATGCAAAAAGTGTTGGATTGTATACCTCTCAAAGTGACTACAAAAATGAATATTTATTTAAGTGCTCCTTTTGATGAAAAAGAAGTGAAAACAACATTATTTCAAATGTTTCCAACCAAAGCTCCAGGACCGAATGGTTTTCCTGCTCATTTTTTTCAATGTAATTGGGATGCCTGTGGTGATGATGTCACAAGGATTGTGCTGGGTGTTCTAAATGGGGATGAAATTCCAACTGAAATTAACAACACGATCATTGTTCTAATCCCAAACGTTCAGAATCCAGAATCCTTAAACCAATTTCGTCCCATTAGCCTTTGTAATGCGATATATAAGATTATATCCAAAGCATTGGCTAATAGATTGAAGAAGCTTCTTCATGATATCATCTGTGTAGAGCAGTCATCATTTGTTCCCGGAAGAATCATCACAGATAATGTCCTGGTGGCATGTGAATGTTTACATCATATGCATGCAAACAGGTCCAAGCAGAATTCATATTGTGCTCTCAAGTTGGATATGACAAAAGCTTATGACCGGGTGGAATGGAACTATCTAGAAAATGTGATAATGAAACTCGGGTTTACTCGCTCATGGGTAGAGAAAATTATGAAATGTGTCACAACAGTGTCCTTCTCAGTTTTATTTAACGGTGAAAAGCTACAAGAATTTAAACCATCACGAGGCATTAGACAGGGTGACCCTATCTCTCTCTACTTATTTTTGCTTTGTGCAGAAGGTCTATCTTGTGTGCTGAAAGGAGACAAAATGGATGGAATTGTCCAAGGGATCCAAATATCACGCACAGGTCCAAAGGTTAATCATTTGTTATTTGCTGATGATAGTATTCTATTTTTCAAGGCGACACAGAAAGTGCTTGTGCTGTACAACAATCCTTGATTGAATACTGCCAAGCTTCAGGTCAGAGGGTGAACTTGTTAAAATCTTCTATATTTTTTAGTAAAGGTTGTCGTCAATCAATCCGTGAAGAGGTGAAAACTATCACTAGGGTGGTGAATGAATCTCTCAATGAAAGATATTTAGGGCTACCGACTAATATAGGGAGAACTACTAATGGTGTTTTTAAGTATATTAAGGATAGGGTATGGAACAAAGTCCATGGTTGGCTAGAACAAACTCTTTCAGCAGGTGGAAAGGAAGTGTTAATTAAAGCTGTGGCACAAGCCATTCCCACATATACTATGAGCTGCTTTAGATTGTCGTGGGGACTTTGTGAGCATATCAACTCCTTAATAAGGAAGTTCTGGTGGGGAAGTGCAAATGGAAATAGAAAAACTAATTGGGTGATGTCGAAGGTCGTAAACGACACTTCCCCAGGACCTGCCTAGAGAGCAGCCCGCGGAGGTTCTTTGGATTCACGAGGGCTAGTCCCAGGAGATCAAACACAGCAGAATGATGGACACCGGGGATTTACGTGGTTCGGGCCGCCGGAGCGTAATACCCTACGTCCACGGGAGTGCTGTGTATTGCCTTGCTTTCGCGTGTAAGAGTCTTGGTCTAATTTTCCGATCCTTTTCTATGGACGTCTACAGAGCCCTTTTATAGCTTAAGGACTCTGCAGTCACAAGATGGGCTCCAGGACCCAACAGGTGGTCCCGGAGAGAGCCAAATCCTATACAAGATCTATGATTAAATGCTATCTACTCCCATTGTCAGGGGCGTCAATGCGTCGTCCCGCCGCGTCGTGCGCCAGGGCTACACATAGTTGGTGATGATGGCGGTGCATGTCCCGTCCATCTTGTCCTTGCGGCCCATTCGTCCGTCTTGCGGCGTGGGTCTGTACCGGCTACTTGTACAAGACAGGACACTGGGGTATTGACTTTAGCATGCGCGGCATAGCTTGCCTGGGGAAGGCGCGCACACTTAATGCCCGTCTGAGCAGCGCACGTCTCCTTTACTGCGGCTTCCTACCGCACTGAGTTGGCCGTCCGCCACGTGGTTGCGCTGGGGCCTGCCTCTGCGGGGAGGCGAGCACTTAGCGGAACAGGCCACGTGGTGCATTCGGAGCCCACCCCTATGGAGGAGTGGAGGCTCAGCCCTGCAGGCCACATGGTAGTTCCGGTGCCTTTCCCTACGAGGACGCGGGCCTGGCCCCGAGGTCCCGATTGACCACGTGGCGGCTCCGGAGCCCACCTCAGCGGGGAGGCGAGCACTTGACGGAACAGGCCACGTGGCGCGCACGGAGCCCACCTCAGCGGGGAGGCAAGGGTCCAGCTCTGCCGGCCACGTGGCAGCTTGGGAGCCTCCCCCGGCGGAGAGGTAGGACCTGGTCCTTCCCTCCACGACGTGGCAGCCTCAGATTCGGCCTCTTAGTAGGGGCAGAGTCCTTAGCGGTTTTCTTCCTGTGCGCGGGGGTACCCGGTCTGCGGGGTACCGACAGTGGCCCCCGAGCCCACCTCGGGAGAGTCGTCGATACCGCAGGTGGGGTCTTCTTCCTTTTCTTCCCGCGCAACTTTTTTGGCTCCACTTCGGGGCAGTTCCTCGGGCGACACGCCCCTGCCGTCATGGCGACGTGTCCCCTTCCAGTAAGTGGAGGTTGCTGAACAGGCGCCGCGCGACATGACTTCTGCCTTCAATCGTGCTTTAACTGCGGTGGTTCCCAAGGTGGCTCTTGCACTTCCGCTGCTTTTGCCCTTTCGGAAACCACCGAGTTACCTTCCGCATAGCTAGTCACCCGACTCGCCTTCTTTGTCAAGCGACCCGGGCCCTCATGTCATTGCCTACGCGGGACCATTGCTCTTCTACTGGAGCTGTGGCGATTCACACTTTTGTGCCTGTTGGCCTGCAGGGGTGCATAAAAAGAGAACTTTCCCCCTGAGGGTTCTTTCTCCCGCCTCTGCACTCCTGCGCTCGTGTTTCCGCCTCAAGCCCAGATCTTGCGCTCTAGTTCCCAGTCTCCCCATCCAGAGCTTCCAACCTCAGCCCTCATGGCGAGCGTCTTGCCCAAGTCCAGGCTGTCCAGGCCCGCCGACCTGGCCCCTATGCGTCGGCTTCTTGGCTGGCACACTCCTGAGCGGGAGTCGTGGCTCCGTCCTGGGAGGCTCCCGCTGAGCCTCTCCGCCGGGGAGATGGTTCTATTCTCGTCGTACGTGCTGGCCGGCTTTGTCCCGCCGACATCCGCCTTCTTGGTCATGCTCCTGGAGACCTTCGACCTCCACCTCCACCACCTCGCACCGAACTCGATCGCCATGCTGGCGGTCTTCGCTCACTTCTGCGAGATGTTCATGGGGGTGATGCTGTCGGTAAAGCTCTTCCGGTACTTTTTTGTACTGAGGGCCACCGGCAGGAGTTCGAAGGAGCACCTCGGCGCCTACTACTTCCAGCGCCGGACTAAGGTCCGCACGAGGTACATTGCTTCCTTCAGCTCGGCAAGGTGGGAGATGTGGCGCGAAGATTGGATGATCGCCAAGGTCGAGGCCCACGACCGGATGTGCCTCCCCACCGGGATCCCCTACTCCGAGCGATCATTCTGGGAGGAGCGCCCAGAGCTGGAGGAGGCGTTCAACCTGGTGCTGGAGAGGATCCAGATGCTGGCGGACCACAGGATGTCGTCTGCCATGTTGCTGAGGGACTTCATGTCCCGCCGCATAGCCCCGCTTCAGCACCGTGCCAGCCCGGCGTCGATGTTCACCGGCCTGTCGGACTGCACCCGGCTCGAGATCGGCCCCAGCTCCAACCTGGACGAGCAGCAACTGCTCGACATGCTAGCCTGGGTCTGCCCCGACGACATCTCCGCCGAGGCACTCTCTCTTCCGTCAGCCTACCGCCCCTTGTGCTCGAACTCCGAGTTGAGGAGGCAGCTGCTGAAGACGATGCCGACCCTCGACGAGTCCGGGCTGGCGCAGCATCAGATCGGGGACCCGTTCCGGGGGGTTAGCATTGCTGACGACGCTGAGGGAGGCGAGGATCCCTTAAGCGACGCTGGTTCTTCAAGCAGCGACTCCTCGAGCGGCCCCGAGCACCATCCATGGGGTGGCGTCGTCGCCCCCAGCGACAAGGGGAAGGGGAAGGTGCCGGTTCCGGTGCTGGACCCGTCCCCTAAGAAGCGCGCCCGGTCGCCGCCGCCAGCCCCTTCTGCCCTTCGTCAGGGCTCCGGAGCCCTGCCGCGCTCGTTGCCAGGGGGCGCCGATGGCGCCACCTTGCCGCCCGAGTCTTCCACACGCAAGAGGGGGAGGCTCCTCAACGCCGACGGGACCCCAGCGTTCCCTCTCCGTTCGGAGGGGTGCCAGACCTCGGGGGTGCCGCCGACACCGCCTCCACAGGGGCCCCCAGCACATTCAGCGGCCCCCGCCGCGGGTTCGGGGGGTCCGAACCTCTCCAACCCTTTCGGGAAGCGGTGGAGCTTCAGCGTCCCCCGGTAAGTTTACACAGATTTTACCTTGGGTGCTCTTTGCTGTGTGCTTGCCCTGTCATTTTCTTATGATCCGGGTTTGCTTGATTTCAGTGCTTCCACAGCTACTCCACCACCTGCGGGCACTTCTGCTGGAGGGTCTGCCGCTCCAGCCGGCTCGCGGGGATCGTCTGATGCCTCGGGCCCTGCTTCGGTGCCCCAGGCTGCTGCCGCTGGGGTACCTCGGGCTCCCGTGTCTGAAACCCCCGCAGCGGCTGCCGGAGCCCAACCGCGCGCGCCGATGACCGCCGCCGCGCCTACCAACGACACCGCATCCACCGGTCACTCCGTGTCGGCTGACGCCGCCGCGCCCTCTGACACTGCTGCGCCGGTTGGCGCCACTGCCCCTGGTGCTGCCGTCAGGGAGGGGGCCCTGGTCCCTGTCTCCCCAGTGTTCCTCCAAATGGAGGACGATATTGAAGAAGTGGGGAGGCAGGGACCCGCTGCTACGGTGGAGCCTCTCCCCCTGTCTGAGGCCATGGCCGTGGCCCACTATGGCTTCTGGCAGGCCCAGGCGGCCCTTGCCCGGGAGAAAGAGCGGCTCGAGGACGAAGACGACCGGCTCCGGGAATGGGCGAGGACCCTGGAGGCTCGAACCCGGCTGGCAAGGAGCCGAGCAGCCCAGCGGGAGGCGGTCGTTCGGGAGGAGATAAAGATCCTCGAGCAGGAGCGCGACCTCATCGCCCAGCTGGACGCCATCACCCAGAAGCTGAAGGCTGACACCGAGGCCATCCACGCTGAGGCCAGCTCCCGCCTCCAGGCCTGCGAGGACCTTCAGCACCTCCTGTCCCTCCGGGAGGCTGCTCTAGCCGAACGGGAGCAGGAGCTGGCGGCGAAGCAGGCCGAAGTGGAGGCGATCTGCCGCAGGCTCATCCTCCAACAAGAAGGGGCGAGGGTCCGCGCCACCGAGCTGGATCGCCGGGAAGCCGCCGTGGCCGAGGCACAGCAGGCCCAGTCCATCGAGCGCCAGGCCCTCCTAGACCACGAGTTCAACGTTGCCCTCAAGGAGGGTGACTTGGACCGCCGCGAGGCAGGGGTCGGCGAGCACGAGAGGTCCCTGGCAGCTAAGGAGAAGCGGTTCCTGGACAGCGGACCCCGAGCGCCGGCAGCGGCCCAGCATGAGGTGGAGGAGCTCTGGGCGGCGCGCTCCGCCAAGGCCTGGAAGGTCTGGGAGTTCCTTGGCGGTGCCGACTCGGCTCTGGTGCCGCTCGGCTTCAGCCCGACGCGCGTAGGGGAGCCGGCGCAGGAGGTGAGTCAGGTGTTCCCGGCGCTCGACTCCACCAGCTCGAGGATGCGCTCACTGGGGGCCATCCTTGACAACCAGCTGGAGGCCGAGGGATGGATGTTGGTGAAGGAGGTGGCGACACACATCCTGTCCTACTACCGGAGCTGGTACCCCGACGTCTCCCTGCAGCCGGTCCTCGAGGGGCCCATCGCCGAGAGGGAAGAGGCCGCCAAGTGTGAAGTTTCGTATGCGGTGGCACTCATCGCCTCAAGGTTCCAACGGAGCGGATGAGGGCTCCCCGGGCGTCTGTTTGAGTTTTTGTCTTTCTGTCTTTTGTCTTGTGGTTGGCTGTGATGACAAACTCTTTATTTGTGTGATAAAAAATCTGTCTGTGGTGCCCTTTTATACTCAGCTTGCTTTTACTTCCAGCAATGTCTTCCGGCTGCTTGTTGTTCCTTAACTTCCAGGACCTGCCGTCCCCCAAAGTATGGCCTCCTGACAGGCGTGGCCAGTTGTTATGGGCACACCTGTCATATACTTAGGGCTTAGGGCGGACCGGTGCAGGAGGAGCCTAGGATTCGTAGGTAGCATTGTCGTAGCTGAGTATGCAGGTATATCAACAGCGGCCCCCTTGGGGGTGTCGCCGGAGCTTCAGTTCTGCAGTGGCCACCATCTTTATTGAGAGGTCGACAGCGGGCCCCCTGGGGGTGCCGCCGGAGCTTCAGGCCGGCGGTGCCCGCCATTCTTCAGTGAGAGATCGACAGCGGGCCCCCTGGGGGTGCTGCCGGAGCTCCAGTCCGGCGGTGCCCACTGTCTTCGCGGGTACTTCGACGATGGTTGGTGGAATACCTTCCTCAAAGACCTGTACATAGATAAAAAAAAAGAGAAGTAATTATGTCCGCTGGTCACTTCACCCCTGCTTGTTTTGTAGTGTCGCTTGACTTACGATCCTGGGCTGACTCGTGGGGCTTGGGTAATTCAGTGCTTCTGCACCCAGGGCTCGTTGTCCAGAATACCCAAGGGTGGTCCATCTGGCCCCCAGCACTTGGCTGTAGCGCTGGGGAGGCAGAACACACGGGCTTAGGGTACGGGACCAGGCTAAGCAGGTTGTGGCCCTGGACCTCCCGCTCGGCGTAAGCCGTTTCCGGGGGGGGGGGGGGGGGGGGGGGGGGGGAACCATCTGGAGACACAGGCCCCCGAGTATTGGAACAACCGAGGCCCCAAGCGTATCGCAGGTACCTCAAGCAACCCCACCTGCAGTCCAGATAGCAAGGCTCCCACTACTATTAAAGCAGGGGAAAAACGACAGCGCTCATGATAGATCACGAGCTATGGCGGGCTTACAGCAATATCATAAAAATTAAAGATAATTTTTGAATTGACAAACCCTATACCAGGCAGGACAACCTTCTTTCATTGTAGTTTCTCATAAGATGAAGCAGACTTTACAAGGGGAATAACCCGGCCTGGGTGTTAGGTGGAGCCGAGTGCACCTACTTAGGGTTCTGGGCCAGGCTAAGCGGAATGTGCACTCGGGGCCCCATCCCCGATACTAAGTGCTATCCTAAGATAATGTGTAACCTTTACAATGAAATAGCATTGCCCCGACCCTGGTCTAGGGGTAGAACTTACGGAGGTGTTCGATGTTCCATGGGTTGGGCAACCGCTGTCCATCCTCCGTAGCTAGGCGGACGCATCCTGAGCGGCAAACCTCTGTTACCCGGAAGGGACCCTCCCAGCTGGGGGAGAGTTTGTTATACCCTTCCCGGGAGAGTATACGGCACAACACCAGGTCGTCTACCTTTAGCTCCCTACTCCGCACGGTCCTCTGATGGTAGCGCTGGAGCGCGTGCCTGTACCGTGCATTTCGGAGAGCTGCTCGCACTCGTCCCTCATCGATGAGGTCCAGGTCTTCACGCTGAAGTTGGTCCTGCGCGGCTTCGTCGTACCCCCGGGTACGGGGAGAGCCCATGGTAATTTCTGGGGGGAGGACGGCCTCCGCCCCATACACCAAGAAGAAAGGCGTTTCCCCTGTGGCTCGACTGGTTGATGTCCGGCTAGCCCACAGCGCACACGGAAGCTCATCCACCCAATTTACACCATGCTTCTCAAGGTGCGAGAACGTGCGAGTCTTGAGGCCCCTGAGGATCTCTGCATTGGCTCTCTCGACCTGCCCATTGCTCTCTGGATGAGCAACAGATGCATAGCAGACTTGGATCCCCAGGTCCTCGCAGTATTCTTGGAACGCTGCACTTGTGAACTGGGTCCCGTTATCAGTGACGATTCTGTTCGGGACCCCGAACCGGCAGACGATCGACTTAATGAACTTCACTGCTAACTGCTTGTTGATGGTGACAACTTGGGCGGCCTCCGGCCACTTGGTGAACTTATCTACGGCGACGTAGAGATGCCGGAATCCTCCGACGGCTCTGGGAAAGGGTCCCAAGATGTCCAATCCCCATACAGCGAATGGCCGTGAGGGAGGGATATCTGCAGCGCCTGAGCTGGTGTATGGATCTGCTTGGCATGGAACTGGCACGCCTTGCATCTCCTTACCATCTCGGCGGCATCCTGGAGTGCTGTCGGCCAGTAGAAGCCATGCCGAAAGGCTTTACCGACCAGCGTGCGGGAGGACGCATGGTTCCCGCACTCGCCTCCATGGATCTCTGCGAGCAGGTCGCAACCCTCCTCCCGGGTAATGCAACGCAGTAGGATGTCGTTGGCGCCACGCTGGTAGAGATCCCCTTCCACCAGCATGTACCTTTTAGCCATGCGAACAATCCTTTCTGCCAAGGCATGTTCTTAGGGAAGGATATTGTCCTTCAAGTAGTCCCGGACCTCCGAGATCCAGGCATCAGGACTTGCTTGAGCTTCTGGATCTTGGGCGCCCGGTAGCTCGGAGCCCTCGGTGGCACATGCGATCCTTGGCGGACTCCATGGTAGCAGGGTCACCGGGACTGCCAGATTCGAGGTGTTGTGCTCGCCCCCTTCGCCCGGCTTGGCTGCTCGGGCGGTTGGTCACGGGTAACGTCCTTGCAAAGACTCCTTGGGGCACTGGGGCCCCTGTGGAGGCCTTCGTTGACAAGTTGTCTGCGACTGAGTTGTCGGCTCGGGGTACATGGCACAAGTCCAAGACTTCAAAGTCCTTTTCCAGCTTCTGGACGTGTAACAGGTATGCAGCTAACTGAGGGTCGTTGCAGCTGCACTATCCTCTGGCTTGCTTGATGATCAGTTGAGAATCACCTTTAGCCAGGAGCTGTCGGATATTGAGGGTCAGGACATTGAGGGAACCTTTAGCCATGATTAGGGCTTCATACTCTGCCATGTTGTTTGTCGCCTTGAAGTCGAGGCGCACCATGTACTTGAACTGCTCCCCAGTCGGGGTGAGAAGCAGGACCCCAACGCTGGCCCCCCTGCTTCCGCCAGGAACCGTCGAAGTAGAGCGTCCAGGGGGTCTCAGTGAAAACTGGAGCCTTCGGCACCGTTTCACCGTTGTCTGCCCCCCCCCCCCCCCCCCCCCCCCCCCCCCCCCCCCCCCCCACCCCCCCCCGGGTTGCTTGGTGATGGGGTCCATTCAGCCAAGAAGTCTGCCAGTGCTTGGCTTTTGACTGCATGTCGAGGTAAGAACTCCAACTCGAACTCAGCCAACTCCGCCGCCCACTTGGCAATGTTGCCAGTCGAATTGGGGCTGTGGAGTATGGTTTTCAGTGGGAAGGAGGTGACCACTGAAACTCGGTGAGCCTGGAAGTAATGCCGGAGCTTCCTCGATGCTATGAGCACTGCATACAGTACTTTGTGTACCTCCAAGTATCTCGTCTTTGCTTCATGGAGGACCTCACCGACGTAGTAGACTGGCCGTTGGCAGGTCCGAACCCTTCTTGGGGGGTCCGGGGCTCCTTGCAATGCGTCTGTCTCCTGGGGTATGTCGCTCCCAGGGTCTGGCTGGGCCTCTGGGGGCTGGGACCCGTAAGGCACTTGGTCACTGGAACTCACAGCGTGGGGGGGCTCTTCTGGGTTCGGGCCTTGAGGCTCGACCTCCCCCTCTGGGGCTCCTTCTGGTACTTGTTGCGGTAGTAGCTCTGTCCGTTCTGCAACCAAGACCATGCTGACCACTTTCATTGTTGCGGTGATGTACAACAGGAGCGGCTCGTCGGGTTCTGGCGCCACCATAATGGGTAGCGTCGTCAGGTGTTTCTTGAGCTCCTGGAAGGACGCTTCAGCTTCCTCAGTCCACTCAAAGGGGCCTGACTTTCGCAAAATCTTGAAGAAGGGCAGGGCTCGCTCAGCCAGTCTTGAGATGAACCGACTAAGGGCTGCCAAACATCCTGCAAGCTTCTGCACGTCTTTGATGCGGGCCGGCGGCCGCATCAGCTCTATCGCCTTGATCTTCTCTGGGTTAGCTTCGATCCCTCGGTGCGATACCAAGAAGCCAAGGAGCTTCCCTGCGGATACCCCAAAGACACACTTGTCGGGGTTCAGCATCGTGCGTGTCGTGCGCAGCTTGCTGAAGACTTTGGTTAGGTTGTCTAATAGGGATGTGTTGTCCCTGATTTTTACCACGATGTCGTCGACATACACCTCTACCAAGTCTCTAATGAGATCCCCGAATGTCTTATGCATTGCACGTACAAAGGTGGGGAGGGCATTTTTGAGACCATAAGGCATGGAGACATAACAATACAGGTCGTCTACTGTTATGAAAGCAGTGTGCTCCTCATCTTCCCTAGACATAGGTATTTGGTGAAAACCGGAATACACATCTAGGAAACACAGAAGGTCGCAACCTGATGTTGAGTCTACTATTTGATCTATCCTAGGAAGAGGAAATGGATCCTTGGGACATGCCTTATTGAGATTGGTGTAGTCGATGCACATCCAGAGCTTCCCGCCAGCCTTAGGAACGACAACAGGGTTGGCCAACCACCGTGGGTGGTGAACCTCCAGGATGAATCCAACATTGAGCAGCTTCTTGATTTCTTCACGGATGAAGTTCTGCCGCTCGATGGACTGTTTCCTGGGCCTCTGCTGTACCGGCCGGGCGTCGGGGTAGATCTTCAGATGGTGCTCAATCACCTCCCTGGGGATCCCGAGCATCTGTGATGGTTGCCATGCAAACACATCGACGTTGCCCCGGAGGAAGGTGATGAGCGTGCATTCCTATTTGTTGTCCAGGTTCCCCGCGATTCGGGTCGTCTGGGCAGCCTCAGGGCCAATCTTGACGACCTTCACAGGGACGTTGTCGTCGTTGGCGGGTTGCACACGAGGTGCAGCAGTGGAGGCTCGCTGCACCGGGCCTTGCTCTGGCCGACTCTCCATCGAGCCTCCTGGGACCAGAGCCCTCCTTGCTGCAAGTGCTTGGAGATGCTCCAAGGCTGACACTGCGGCTGAGCGGTCCCCTCTGATCCTGAGGACACCGGAAGGGGTCGACATTTTCAGGATGAGGTAGCCGTAGTGGGCTACATCCATGAACCTGTAGAGGGCTGGCCTCCCGATGATTGCGTTGAAGGGGAGGTCGACGTCTGCCACGTTGAATAAGACACTCTGCGTACGGTAGTTCTCCGGGGTCTTGAAGGTCACCGGGAGGTGTATGTTACCATACGGGAGGATTTGCCCAGGTCCGACACCCGAGAACGGGCTCGAGGGTGTGAGCTGGGACATTGGCAGTTGCAGCTTCCGGAAAACCGCAGTGGAGATGAGGTTGAGGCCCGCCCCTCCATCTATCAATTCGTGAAAGACCTTCACGTTGGCGATGGTCGGGGACACCAGCAGCGGGAGCACTCCTGCCCCTGCCATGTTCTTCGGGCAGTCTGAAGCATCGAAGCTGATCGCCGTGCTCATCCACTTGTGGTGGGGAGCCGGACTTGGGGCGGGGGGCCACTGCGGCCACTGCCCGACGCAGGGTTTTCACTACATTTCGGGACGTGGGGTCGGTGGCTCCCCTGTAGATGACATGGAGGGTCTTGCGGCACTCCTTATCACTGCTGGAGTCGGAGTCGCCACCCTCGAAGACGACTTTGACCGCCCTCTGGGGTTCCTGAAACCCCATCTCGCTGTCATCCTCTTTCTCAAGATCAACCTTCTGCTTGCCCTCCCTCTGGCGGGGGGGGGGGGGGGGGGGTGCACCCTCCTGGCGCTGCTGCCTCTGTTTCTGTTCGCGGAATCGTTCCGCGAATCTCTTCACTTCCCGGCACTCGCTAGCACTGTGGCTATTTGTACGGTGTACCGGACACTTGAAGTCAGGCTCCTCGGGATCAGGCGACTGCCTAGGGCGCTTGTCTTGGCGCGACGCTCGGGCTCCGCCGGGCGCCGCAGCTGCCACTGCCTCGGCTCCGGGCTTTGGCCTGTTCTTGCCACTGCCTTTCTTCTTCTTGCCGCTGTTCCTCGCATAGGCCCCTTCCCCAGTCGGGGTGGTTTCCCTTGCTTCTGAGGATGGCTGGGAGTGCCAGTTGCGCCCCTCAGCTGCCCTAACACATATGTCTGCCAGGGAGAACAGCTCGGAGACATCACACACCTCGTGCGTGGCTAACTTCTCGAGCATCTTATTGTCCCTCACACCCTGTCTGAACGCAACGATAACATATGCGCTAGCAACATGAGGGATGGTGTTCCGTACCTGGGAGAACCGCTGGATGAACGATCGCAGCGACTCTCCGGTGCGCTGCCTAACAGCGTGGAGGTCAAGCTCGATGCCAGGGCGCTTGTAGGAACTGCCGAAGTTAGCCACGAACTGTCGGCACAACTCATCCCAGGAGGTTATGGACCCCTGTGGCAGGTTCATGAGCCATGACCGAGCTGGGCCGGTCAGGACGACGGGGAAGTAGTTAGCCATAATGGCCTCGTCGCCTCCTGCAGCTAGTATCGCAGTGGTGTAGATCTGCAGGAACTCGCTCGGGTTGACACTCCCATCATACTTCTCCAGCATGTGTGGCCGGAACTTTCGTGGCCAGACCACGAAACGGAGGTGAGGTGCTAGCGCCGCACACCCTTGGCTAGGGCTGACTGGTGCTGGCGGCGGCAGCTCATACCCTGGGTGAGCAGGCGGGCCTACGCACACCTGGGGCTGGAGTGGTGTTGCGTACGCCTGTACAGGGGGCGCGGCGTACGCCTGGTGCGGTGGAGGCACGACGTACATCTGGTGTGGTGGAGGCGCAGCATGAGCCTGGGGCACGTGGCCCGGCGAGCTGTAATCGGCCTCGAGGTTGCGCCGATGTTCCCTCTGGCGCTCGATGGTGACTCGGCAGTCCTCTCCAGCCCTGCGGCGCTGCAACCCGGTTCTCGGATCCGTTGGTTAGATCCTGGTTGAGCGCGAGTCTGCCGTCCACTGGTCAACTGTCGGCGTTCGCGACAGTGACACATGCACCGGCTGGGCATGTGTTTCCCTCGGCAGAGGCGCATTGACTGCAGCGGTGACGAGGTGGTCGACGTCATTGATCCACTGCTGGGCTGCTCCCTGAGGGGCATCCCCAGCCGGAGGGTTGTGGAGTAGTGCGCGCGCTGCCGCAAGCGCGCTCTCCGAGCTTGCAGCCGGTGGCGCCATGACCGCTGTCACGGCAGGAGTACGCCGTGGAGTGGCGTGTCGGCCTACAGCTGGCGAAATGACTGCGGGGCGGCGTGAAGGTCCTGACCTTCCTGCCCTAGAGCGGTAGCCTGCTCTAGAGAGGGATGACGCCTGGTCCTCTGCCACAGTCTGTCGCCGTGACTGCGCCCTGGATGATCCAGTGTTGGATTGGTCGTTCACCATTGCTGGTGGTGGAGATCTTGACGGGGAAAAAGCCCCCTTCCTGGCGCGCCAAATGTCGAAGGTCGTAAACGACACTTCCCCCGGACCTGCCTAGAGAGCAGCCCGCGGAGGTTCTTTGGATTCACGAGGGCTAGTCCCAGGAGATCAAACACAGCAGAATGATTGACACCGGGGATTTACGTGGTTCGGGCCGCCGGAGCGTAATACCCTACGTCCACGGGAGTGTTGTGTATTGCCTTGCTTTCGCGTGTAAGAGTTTTGGTCTAATTTTCCGATCCTTTTCTATGGACGTCTACAGAGCCCTTTTATAGCTTAAGGACTCTATAGTCACAAGATGGGCTCCAGGACCCGACATGTGGTCCCGGGGAGAGCCAAATCCTATACAAGATCTATGATTAAATGCTATCTACTCCCATTGTCAGGGGCGTCAATGCGCTGTCCCGCCGCTTCGTGCGCCAGGGCTACACATAGCTGGTGATGATGGCGGTGCACGTCCCGTCCATCTTGTCCTTGCGGCCCATTCGTCTGTCTTGCGGCGTGGGTCTGTACCGGCTACTTGGACAAGACAGGACACTGGGATCTTGACTTTAGCATGTGCGGCATAGCTTGCCTGGGGAAGGCGCGCGCACTTAATGCCCGTCTGAGCAGCGCACGTCTCCTTTACTGCGGCTTCCTACCGCACTGAGTTGGCCGTCCGCCACGTGGTTGCGCCGGGGCCTGCCTCTGCAGGGAGGCGAGCACTTAGCGGAACAGGCCACGTGGTGCATTCGGAGCCCACCCCTATGGAGGAGTGGAGGCTCAGCCCTGCAGGCCACGTGGTAGTTCCGGTGCCTTTCCCTACGAGGACGCGTGCCTGGCCCCGAGGTCCCGATTGACCACGTGGCGGCTCCGGAGCCCACCTCAGCGGGGAGGCGAGCACTTGACCGAACAGGCCACGTAGCGCGCTCGGAGCCCACCTCAGCGGCGAGGCAAGGGTCCAGCTCTGCCGGCCACGTGGCAGCTTGGGAGCCTCCCCCGGCGGAGAGGTAGGATCTGGTCCTTCCCTCCACGACGTGGCAGCCTCGGATTCGGCCTCTTAGTAGGGGCGGAGTCCTTAGCGGTTTTCTTCCTGTGCGCGGGGGTACCCGGTCTGCGGGGTACCGACAGGTGACATGGGAGAAAATAACTGAACCAAAATATTTGGGAGGATTGGGTTTTAGAGCTTTCAAAATGTTTAATCTTGCTTTGCTTGCTAGGCAGGCATGGCGTTTACTAACTAATCCTAACTCCCTACGTGCTCAACTTCTAAAGTCTATTTATTTTCCATCAGATGATATTCTTGATGCTACTATGGGATGTAATCTGTCGGTACCCTGGGTACCATATACTCTTTGGGATTGCAAAGATCTCAAGGGAAACTCATCTACTTGATTTGAAGACCTTCGGAGGCCCACATGTCAGACATGTCCGAACCCGCTTTTCCAACATGGTTAGTCCCAGGGTCACCACGTGTACTATCAAACCGGAGCTACCGCCCGCAAGGGGGAAGCTCCGGGCTATGTACCGAAATGGCACCCCCGGACCTAACCCCAGACCGAGGGAAGCTCCGGTGCTGACACGTGTCGGGTAACACCAGAGCCATATGTTCCCCCACAGTGTGCTCCGGCGCTGCCACGTGTCCAACTGTCAGATCTTCAGCCTCTAACCTCTGGAAGACTCCACAACGGCTCCGGATCTTCAAAGGGGAATCAAGGATTTCATGACCTGATCAAGTGTCATTAATACTATATTAATGACACACGATCGGACGACCTTAATTACCAGTAACGGTGCTGTCAAAGCCCATAACTCGGTCATTAAGGTCAATTAAACGTGTTGAATGTGTATCAATATCAGTAACCGCCGGGGCCACATGTCGGGCTAGGCTAACTTGTAACGGCCTGCCCTTGTACTATAAAAGGACAGGCCGACGATACATAGGAGACTCTCTATACACACACTTGAACACATACGAGACAGACGCTCTAGACATACATCCAATACAACATCAACACACCCCGTGGAGTAGGGTATTACGCTCAGGCGGCCCGAACCACGTAAATCTTGGTGTCTCTTGTGTCACTCGACATCTCACCTTCTTGAATCTCCGCGCGCCCATACCGAATCTCAAACTCCTCTAACACTTTAGTAGTGTCAGGAGATCTGCCGGATCAAAACTACCGACATAATCCATCTAAGACATGAAGAGCAATCTGTGATGGGGTGGAGGTTCTCAAACAAGGACTAATAAAGCACATTGGAGATGGTGAGAGCACAAAAATATGGCAATGAAACTGGTTACCAAGAGCTGGAATAATGCGATCTTTACACACAAAAGAGAAAAATCCTCCAACCCGAGTAAGTGAGCTTATTGATCATACCACGGTGTCATGGAAACTTGATGTGATTAATCGATTCTTCATGCAGCTGGATATTGAGGATATTGTAAAAATCCCATTAAGCAAAAAAACAAAATGATTGCTGGGCATGGCACCATAAGAAGAATGGCATTTTCTATGTTCGATCAGCTTACAGGATGTTGATTCATTTACGAAAAGCGAGAGAAGATTATTTCGAAGAACGAACAAGATGTTCTAATGATATAGCAAGGAAAAAAGAATGGAAACGCCTATGGAATTTAAAGGTTCCATCAAAAATTAAATTATTTTGTTGGAGATTAGCTTTAAATTCTATCCCTACTGCTGCTGTACTCAAGAGGAGGACCATGTTTGATTCTGCAACTTGTAAAATTTGTGGACATCATGAGGATGACTGGAAGCATGCAATGTTATAGTGCACAATGTCCAGGTGTGTTTGGGCTTTAATGGATAAAGATGTTATTGAAATGATTTCAAAATTAAATATATCTGATCCAAAACACTGGATTTTTCATGTGTGTGACAATATACCAGAGGAAGATAGCATCAAAATCTTAGTCACTTGCTGGGTAATATGGCATGCAAGAAGGAAGGCCATACACGAAGGTAATTTTCAAAATCCATTAACAGCTGTTGAAGTTTTAAATCGACTTATTGATGAATTTCAGATGCCCAGAGTGTTTCAGAGGAAAAAGAGCAATATTCAGGATCAAGTTAGGAATGCTAATGGATGGGTTACACGTGATCCGTATATGCACAAGATTAATGTTGATGCTGCTATTGGAAGTGTAACCTGTGTAGGTGCTATAAGTGTAGTGTGCCAAAATCATCGAGGACAAGTTATAGCTTCCAACTCCATGGCTTGTCCATATGGTAAGTGTCGAAGGGTCAATGCGACACTTTCCCTGGATCTACTAAGGAGCAGCCAGCGGAGGTTCTTGTTCGGCGGGGCTTAGGCCTCAAACTAGTGTTCTAGCGGAAGAGTATGAAACAATTGTATTTACGTGGTTCGGGCCACCAGGAGCGTAACACCCTACTCCACGGTGGATTTGTATTGCTTGGTGAGTGTGTATGTATATGTGTGTGTATCAGGGATTCCGAGTCTGGTCCTGGTCCGAGCGGACCAGTGAGCCTATCTAAGTCGATGGCAATCCAATCCTTTTATAGATAAGGCCGGACGCCTTACAAGTGGGGTCCGGGCCAGACAGGTGGCTCCGGGATGATCTTATCCTAAAAGATCTATGCTTCTCGCACAAGCTTCCTCTGGTCGTGGCTTTGAAGACTTGTCATCTTGCAGCTTGAGTCGCCAGTGGACCATGCGTCGTCGTTGAGGATGGCAGGGGATGTCTCATCCGTATGTCTTATTGCCGTAAGCTACCCACTTGGCAGAGCGGGGTAGGCCTGCGGTGCCTTCACTGCGATGTGATTGGATGCAGCGGTACCTGACAGGGGGTGTGCGCTCCACCGTGCGCCAGAGGTAGGCATGTGCCTTCAATGTGCAAATGGACATCACACACCGTCCTTTACTCTTTGGGGCTCACGACTTATTGCAGGTTGTGGGACACACTCCAGCTCCGTAACCCTCCTTAGTGGGAGTGTGGGCTCGATGCCAGAGGGCGCGCGACAACCCCAGATCCCTCCTCGGTGGGAGCAAGGGTCCGGAGCTGGAGGACGCGTGGCAGCTCTGGAGCCCTCCTCAGTGGGAGAAGGGCCCGGAGCCAGAGGACGCGTGGTAGCTCCGGAGCCCTCCTCGGCGGGGAGGCCGTGTCTGGAGCTTCTTCTTGTATGCGGGGGTACCCGGTCTTGAGGGTACCGACAGTGGCCCTCGGGCCCACCTCGGGAGAGATGACGATCCCGTAGGTGGGGCCTTCATCTTGTCTTGTAAAAGTGACGCCAGTGGGCCCCCTCGGGGGGCGCTGAAGCTCGGAGAAGTGACATCGGCGGCCCCCTTAGGGACGTCGGAGCTTGGAGAATCGTTGCCAGTGGCCCCCTTGGGAAGCGCCAGAGCTCGAGAAGTGATACCGGCGACCCCCTTGGGGGGGGGGGGGGGTAGAGCTCAAAGAAGCGTCGCCGGCGGCCCTCTTGGAAGCGCTAGAGCTCGGAGAAGTGACGCTGCCGGCCCCCTTGGGGGCACCAGAGTTCGGAGAAGTGACGCCAGTGGCCCCCTTGGGGGCGCCGGAGCTCGGAGAAGTGACGCCAACGACCCCCTTGGGGGTGCCGAAGCTTCGAGAAGCGTCGCCGGCGGCCCCCTTGGGAGCGTCGGAGCTCGAAGAAGTGATGCTGGCAGTCCCCTTGGGGAGCACTGGAGCTCGGAGAAGTGACGCTGACGGCTCCCTTGGGGGTGCCGGAGCTCGGAGAAGCATCGTCGATGGCCCCCTTGGGGATGCTGGAGCTCGAAGAAGTGACGTCAGCGGCCCCCTTGGGGGCACCGGGGGTAAGAGAAGCGTCGCCGATGGGGCACCGAAGCTCGGAGAAGTGACGCCGGCGGCCCCCTTGGGGACGCCGAATCTTGGAGAAGTGACATCAGTGGCCCCCTTGGGGGGCGCTGGAGCTCGGAGAAGCGTCACCGACGGCCCCTCTTGGAAGTGTCGGACCTCGAAGAAGTGACGCCGGCGGCCCCCTTGGGGGGCGCCGGAGCTCGCAGAAGCGTCGCCAACGACCCCCTTGGGAGCGCCGAAGCTCACAGAAGCGTCGCTGGCAGTCCCCTTGGGAGCGCTGGAGCTCGAAGAAGTGACGTTAGAGGCCCCCTTGGGGAACGCCTGAGCTCGAAGAAGTGACACAAGCGGCCCCCTTGGGTGCTGGAGCTCAGAGAAGTGACACCGGCGGCCCCCTTGGGGAAGATGGAGCTCGGAGAATCGTCACCGGCGGCCCCCTTGGGGGGCGCCGGAGCTCGAGAAGTGATACCGGCGACTCCCTTGGGGGGCACCGGAGCTCGGAGATGCATTGCTGGCGGCCCTCTTGAAAGCGCCAGAGCTCGGAGAAGTGACGCCAGCGGCCCTCTTGGAAGCGCCAGAGCTTGAAGAAGTGACGTCGGCGGCCCCCTTGGCGGCGCAGGAGCTCGGAGAAGTGACGCCGCCAGCCCTCTTGGGGGCGCAGGAGCTCGGAGAAGTGACACCAGCGGCCCCCTTGGGGGTGCCAAAGCTTGGAGAAGCATTGCTGGCGGCCCCCTTGGGAGCACCAGAGATCGAAGAAGTGACGCCAGCGACCCCCTTGGGGGGCGCTGGAGCTCGGAGAAGTGACGCTGGCGGCTCCCTTGGGGGTGCCGGAGCTTGGAGAAGCAGCGCTGGCGCCCCCCTTGGGGACGCCGGAGCTCGGAGAAGTGATGCCAGCATCCCCTTGGGGGCACTGGAGGTCGCAGAAGCATCGTCGACGGGGCACCGAAGCTCAGAGAAGTGACGCCAACGACCCCCTTGGGGACGCCAGAACTCAGAGAAGTGACACCAGCGGCCCCCTTGGGGGGCGCTGGAGCTCGGAGAAGTGTCACCGGCGGCCCCCTTGGAAGTGCTGGACCTCAAAGAAGTGACACCCGCGACCACCTTGTGGGGGGGAGGCGTCAGAGCTCGCAGAAGCGTCGCCGGCGGCCCCCTTGGGAGTGTCGGAGCTTGGAGAAGCGTTGCTGTCAGTCCCCTTGGGAGTGCTGGAGCTCGAAGAAGTGACGCTGGCGGCCCCTTTGGGGGGGGGGGGCGCCGGAGCTCGAAGTAGTGACGCCAGCGGTCCCCTTGGGGGTGCTGGAGCTCGGAGAAGCGTCGACGGCACCGGTGGCCCTCTTGGGGCCCACTGGAGTCGAAGAAGTGATGCTGACGGCTACGACAAACGTGTAGAATGTCGACGACAGCTCCCTGTATGTCCTGCACGTACGATAGACAAAAAAAGTAATTTTGCTCGTCGATCACCACTTCCATGCTCTTTAGTTTCGTTATGGCTTATGATCCTTAGCTAAGATAGGGGGCATGTGTAATTCGGTGCGACAACATCTAGGGTATGGCCGCTGCCTTGCTCAGGGCATGAGCCGTCCAGCCTCCTACTCAGCTGTTAGCACTGTGAGGCAAGGGGCACATGCTTAGGGTATAGAACCAGGCTAAGCAGGCTGCACACCCTGAACCTCCAGCTCGGCGTTAGCCTTTCAGGAGTTAGAACCATTCGACACCATGGACTCCGACCAAGAAAACGATCATTAGATCCCAAACACATTGCAGGTACCTCATGCGGATCTGCCTTTAGTAGGATAGCACAACTCCAAATAGGACGAGATAGGAGAAATGTAACCAGGAATATGGTAGACGATAGGCGAAAGTAAGCAAAAAAATAAAGTATAATGTAAATAATTTTGCTCGTCGGTTACTCCCTTCCTGCTTTTAGTCTCGTTATGTCTTACGATCCCGAGTCGGGCTTATAGTATGTGGGTAATTCAGTGCCACAGTATGCGGATTATGATTATCACCCTGCTTAGGAGTGTGTGCCGTCTGGCCCCCTGTACTCAGCCGTTAGCGCTGAAGAGGCAAAGTGTACACGCTTTGGGTGCAGGACTAGGCTAAGCAGGTTGTACACCCTGGACCTCCCACGGGCGTTAGCTTTAAGGGGAGTGAACATTCGGCGCCACAGGCTCCCGAGCAGGAAAATAATCAAAGAACCTAAATACATCACATGAACCTCAAGCAGACCCGCCAGCAACAAGATTGCATAACTCCACTAGGCACGAGACAGTGAGAGAGTGCCACTGCATATGATAGAGAATATGGAAGAACGAGCATAATTTGATGATCATAAAATTAATGCGTAATTAAATGAACATAAACGAAGCATAGGGCAAGACATTGTTTCTTCTAACTTGGTAATCATAGGGGGAGGCAGACTTTACAAAAAGGCAACGACCCGCTCCGGATTACAAGGGAGGAAAAATGTACAAGCTTAGGGTATGGAACCATGCTAAGCAGGTTGAACACCCTGGACCGGACCCGCTGGAGCTTAGTTGCTTCGAGCGCTTCTTCTAGACACTATGACACCCTTTTTAGAAGAAAAAAAAACTATCCTACCACTATGCCCAGGGTGAAGCTTTATCGAAGTGGCGCTGGGGAGGCAATGTGTACACGCTTAGGGTGCAGGATCAAACTAAGCAGGTTGCATACTCTGGACCTCTCACCGTGCCAAAAGTAAAACTTACAGCGGATCTTTGGGTCGAACTTACCGTAAAGCCTTGGTGATGTCGTTGTGGCTGCGGTGGCGGGAAACCGCTTGACGTCCTGCCCATGAGACCCCTTGGAGGCCCCGTGATAGGTGTGGCAAACTGGTTGGGCAAGCCTACCACTTAGTCGCGGGATGTCATCGGCGAGCCCCCGGCGGAGAGTGGGAGCTTGAATAGTTGTTGATGCCGGCGGGCTCCCTGGCGAGTGTCGGACTTGAAACGAGATGTGTGGTCATCGTCGGAGAAGTCTCCAGCGGTGATGGCGACGAGGTAGCCACCAGACCGAGGTAGCACCCACCCTCAACGTGCGGAACATTGACGGCGGGCCCCCTGGGAGGTGCCTCAGCTGGATGCTCCGATGTAAATGTCAATTATTAACGAGAAAAACGTCGACGGTTGGCCCCTTGGGAGGTGCTGAAGATGGATGCTCCGGCGTCGCCCATCATCAACGAGAAGAACGTCGACGGTGGGCCCCCTTGATGGTGTTGGAGCTGGATGCTCCGGCAGTGCCCACCATCAACGCTGAAAAACGTCAACGGCTGGCCCCCCTGGGAGGTGCCGGAGCTAGATGCTCTGGCATCGCCCATCATCAACAAGAAGAACGTCAATGGCGGGCCCCCTGGGAGGTGTCGGAGCTGGTTGCTTTGGCAGCGCCCACCATCAATGTTGAAAACATCGACGACTAGCCTTTTGCAGCTTGATCTTGTCACTTCTTGCAGGCTTGATAAACATCATGTCGGTGAAATGCGCTACAACTTTTTTGAGGGAAAACACCCCTACCTGGCACGCAAAATGTTGAAGGGTCAATGCGACACTTCCCCCGAATATACTAAGGAGTAGCCTGCATAGTTTCTTGTTCGGCGGTGCTTAGGCCTCAAACTAGTGCTCTAGCGAAAGAGTATGAGATAATTGTTTTTACGTGGTTCGGACCGCAAGGAGCGTAATAACCTACTCCACGGTGGATTGTATTGCTTGGTGTGTATGTGTATGTGTGTGTATCCAGGATTGTGAGTCTGGTCCTGGTCCGAGCGGATCAGTGAGCCTATCTAAGTCGGTGGCGGTCCAATCCTTTTATAGACAAGGTCAGACGCCTTACAAGTGAGGTCCGGGGCCCAACAGGTGGCCCCGGGATGCTCTTATCCTAAAAGACCTATGCTTCTCGCACAAGCTTCCTCTGGTCGTGGCTTTGAAGACTCGTTGTCTTGCCGCCTGAGTCGCCAATGGCCCATGCGTCGTCGTTGATGATGGCAGGGAATGTCCCGTCCGTATGTCTTATCGCCGTAAAATACCCGCTTGGCAGAGCGGGGTAGGCCCGCCTTCACTGCAATGTGATTGGATGCAGCGGTACCAGACAGGGGGTGTGCGCTTGAAAGTTGCCTAGAGGGGGGGGGTGAATATGCTAATCGACCTGAAATGACTTAATAAAACGAGATCAGTACTCAAGGGGCGGACTAGTCCGGTCTAGGGGCAGACTAGTCTGGTCCACCTGTAGGGAAAACCTAAAAAATGTTTTCTAACAAGTTTTAGTTTGATTTTCATGATGCGAAAAGTGTTTGGATGATTCAGTGAACCTTAAAAAGTTATATAGCAAGTATGAAGCTAAGGATCACAATGAAACAAGAGCGATGAACAAAAACGGTAAGGCTAACCCTAGAAGCAATGTGCGATAAATGAAAGTGAAGTACACAAAGGACACAAGGATTTTATCCTGAGGTTCGATCCTACACAAGGATCTACGTCCCCGTTGAGGAGTCCACGAAGGACCGGTGTCGGTACCCCGCGGACCGGGTACCCCCGTGCACACGGAGAAAACCGCTAAGGACTCTACCTCTACTTGAGAGGCCGAATCCGAGGCTGCCATGTCGTGGAGGGAAGGACCAGATCCTACCCCTCCACCGGGGGAGGCTCCCAGGTTGCCACGTGGCCGGCAGAACTGGACCCTCGCCTCCCCGCTGAGGCGAGCTCTGGAGCCGCCACGAGGTCAATCTGGACCTCGGGGCCAGGCCCGCGCCCTCACAGGGAAAGGCACCAGAACTACCACGTGGCCTGCATGGCTGAGCCTCTACCCCTCCATAGGGGTGGGCTCCGGATGCGCCACGTGGCCTGTTCTGTCAAGTGCTCAACTCCCCACAGAGGCAGGCTCCGGCGCAACCACGTGGCGGACGGCCGGCTCAGTGCGGTAGGAAGCCACAGTAAAGGAAGGCGTGCGCTGCTCAGATAGGCATTAAGTATGCGCGCCTTCCCCAGGCAAGCTGAGTCGCGCATGCGAAGGTCAAGGCTCTAGTGTCCTGTCTTATCCAAGTAGCCGGTACAGACCCACGCCGCAAGACGGACGAATGGGCCGCGAGGACAAGATGGACGGGACGTGCACTACCATCATCACCAACTATGTGTAGCCCTGGCGCACGATGCAACGGGACGGCGCATTAACACCCCTGACAAAGGGAAGTAGATAACAATTAATCCTAGATCTTGTATAGGATTTGGCTCTCCCCGGGACCACCTGTCGGGTCCTGGGGCCCACCTTGTGACTTCAGAGTCCTTGAGCTATAAAAGGGCTCTGTAGACGACCTTCACGGAGGATCGAAAAATTAGACTAAGACTCATACATGCTCAAGCGAGGCAATACACAAATACTCCCGTGGACGTAGGGTGTTATGCTCCGGCGGCCTGAACCACGTAAACCCTTTGTGTTCATCATCCTGCTGCATTCGACCTTCTGGGACTAGCCCTCGTGAATCCAAAGAACCTCCGCGGGCTGCTCTCTAAACAGGTTCAGGGGAAGTGTCGTTTACGACCTTCGACAACCAGGTTCAACAACCCTTCCCTCACCAAGTTTACCACAAGGGCCTAACTTGGTTCTCCACTATCACAAGGGTGAATACAAGATTCGTTGGGGCTTCTCACAATCTGAGGCTCCCACCACAAATATGATCACAAATAACAAAGAACAACTCAAGCCACAGATCATAAAGATTCAACAAGCGCAAGAGATCAAACCGAGAGCCTAGAGCGGTGTTTTTCCTCTTCTTCACCTCACCAAACCCTAATCCACACAAGAATTAGTTTTAGAGGGAAGGTAGGCAAGAACGAGGCTTTTGGAGGCTCAAAGTTTTCTATGGCGGTGCTAGGGTTTCAAAGTTTTTAAGAGTTGGTTCAAATGAACCCAGGGGTCCTCTATTTATATAGGAACCAGGCCCATACTGCTGATCTCAACAGATGGGCGGACTAGTCCGGCCTACGGCCCGGACTAGTCTAGCCTTTGAGACCACTGACGTCCCTGACAACTGCCACACTGCGCGGCAATCGTCACGCTACCCGCCAAACTTCAAATTCAAACGGTCACTTCATAACGGACTAGTCCGATCCAAACCGGACTAGTTCGATGTCACACATAACCTTTTGTTCTGTGTAAAAACGGACTAGTCTGGAGACCACGGACTAGCCCGGCCCCCAGGGCGGACTAGTCCGGCCTCCCAGACATAGTCGCTGAAGCACCTAACTCTCACAAATCCGGACTAGTTCGGCCCCCAGGGCGGACTAGTCCGATCTCAGTCAGGACCTCTTGGTCCGGACTAAAATGGACAAGTCCGTGGTTTTGGGACTTAGTCCCGAAAACCCACTCCATGACTACCCCAGACTGGTCCGTCCCACTACGGACTAGTTTGAAGGCAGTCAGGCCCTTCTAGTCCGCCTGAAAACGGACTAGACCGACCAGGAGCGGACTAGTCCGGCCACCAGCACGGACTAGTCCGACCTCTCCTGCCAGACCACTCTAACACTCTTCTCTCAATAGGTTTTAATCTCTAAACCACTTTGAGCTCCCAACTTGATCTCAATGCACTTTATGCACACACCCTCGCACATATACGACTAGTCTAAACTCGACACATTAGAAACCCTAGTTTCTTCTTTTCGAGTCGACGCCGCCGTTTTCATCCTTTTCCTTTTTGAGGGTTTGTGATTCCACTTGAGTACACACCTGTGCTTAAGATCACTGAGCTTATTAGTTACTTAATTGTCATCATTAATCATCCAAAACTCATAGGGATCCTAGATGCACTTTCAGCGTTGCACCGTGCGCCAAAGGTAGGCATGTGCCTTCAATGCGCAACTGGACATCACGTGCCGCCCTTTACTCTTCAAGGCCCACGACTTATTGCAGGTCGTGGGACACACTCCAGCTCCGTAACCCTCCTTAGTGGGAGCGAGGGCCCGATGCCGGAGGGCGCGTGGCAGCCCCGGAGCCCTCCTCGGTGGGAGCAAGGGTCTGGAGCCGGAGGACGCGTGGAAGCTCCGGAGCCCTCCTCGGTGGGAGCAAGGGTCCAGAGCAAGAGGACGCGTGGTAGCTCCAAAGCCCTCCTCGGCGAGGAGGCCGGGTCCGAAGCTTCTTGTATGCAGGGGCACCCGGTCTTGAGGGTACCGACAATAAGGATGCAGAAACACTTGAAGCTATGGTATGCTTAGAAGCACTGGCTTTAGCTAAAGATTGTGGTATTCGCAAAGTGATAGTGGCTTCGATTGTCTAAATGTTATTAGGAATATTGAAGAGAAGTCGAGATGCTCTTATATCATGATACTTCAAGATATTCAAGACAGGCAAAAAATGTTTGATTATGTACAATTCGTACATGAGGATAGGGAATGTAATATGCAAGCACATAGTCTAGCTAAAGTAGCACGTACTTGGGAGGTTGGACCTCATGTATGGCTAAATTCACCTCCTGTATGCCTGAATGTAAACAATGCTATCAAAAATAAATAAACACCCTATCTTCCTCTAAAAAAAATTGAAGCCCGCATCAGCTGTTATTTGACTGACCAACCAGGCGGCCAGCAACCCCAGTTGTCAACTCTCCTAATCTGGCACAGCAACCAATGGATCAACCACCCGAGGATCAGTCGCGGATCCCGAGAAGCAATTGGATCTCCCGTTGGCCGCGTTATTTCCCGTTTAATTCTGTGGTGGCTACTGCAGATGACCGTGGAGGAGCAGAATGTGGTCGGGCGCGATGGAAGGGCTCGTGAAGTGACTGCCGATCAATGACGTGGAGGGTGCTGAGACTAGGATGGCCCGACATGCAGCTCCAGTGGAGGGGGACCACGAGGAGAAGCCCTGGTCGATGTGGGCCGAGGTGATCGTTACCTGTTCGATACAATGCCGTAGTGAAATAATGTGTGGTTAGAGAGACATGTCTCAGCATCATCTAAGGGTTCCTGGATATGCAGGCGGTATCTGAGGAGAAGAAAGAGGATCAAGAGCGAAGGCAGGAGCGGGCGGAGTATGAACTAAAGCAGCTGCATTTCCCTGCACTCACTCAGTTGCTTGTGTATGTACCCTGCGTACCGTATACCCTATGGGACTGCAAAATACCAAAGGAACTTCATCTGTCTGAGTTGAATACCTCTGAAGGCCCCACATGTCATACTGGACTGGACCTACCTCCCTTCTATGGTTAGTCCCGGTGCTGCCATGTGTATACTGCAACCGGAGCTATGTCCCGCACATGGAAAAGCTCCGGGCTAAATACCAGCGCGGCACCCCTGGACCTAACCCTCGACAGAGGGAAGCTCCGGTACTGACACATGTACAACTGCGCCGGACCTACCCATCACAGACGGTAAGCTCCGAAGCTGCCACCTGTCCAGCCGCCGAACCTTCAGCCTCAACAATCAGACTGGTGAACCCTCAACGGCTCGGACCTTCAAGGAACAATCAAAGACTTCAAGACCCGATTAAGTGTCATTAATACCATCTTAATGACACACGATCGGAGGGTCCTTAATACCAGTAACGGCACTATTACTACACTATTAAGTGTAATTAAGCTCATTAATTGTGTATTAAGCATCTGTAACCGCCAGGACCACATGTCGGGTCAGGCTAACGATGTAACGACCAGTCTTTGTACTATAAAAGGACTGTTCGAGCAATACACTAGGGTCTCTCGACTTCGGGGCTTCCTCCAGGCTCTTATACTCTTTCATACTCGGCTCTGACACACGCTCACAAGTGCTCAGAAGCTCAATACAACAACTACACATCCTGTGGAGTAGGGTATTACACTTAGGCAGCCCGAACCATGTAAATCCTTGTGTCAACTTGCCATCGTGTTCTGAATCTCTACGCGCTCACTAACAAACTACAAACTCTACGGGCTGCCAACGGTAGTACCGGGAGAATTACCGGAACCAGACTCCGACAGTTGGTACGCTAGGTAGGGGGCGCCCGAGATTCAAGGATGGTGAACTCTGCTGTTGGATCGTCCAACTGTAATCCTGCTGCGCAACCTGCTGGAGGCAATCCCTCCAACATGCAGCAGCCATCAGGTGTTATGGCTCCAGCAGGAGTCATGCCACCGCCGCCACCGTACGCACCGGCGAATCAAGCTGGGCAGCGAGATGGGGCGTCTGCGTCAGTCACGACATCGGCGGACAACAACCCTCAACACACGCTCCATGCTACGCATGCTCTTCTTCAACGTCCACCGCCTCCAGGAGCATCCCAGGGTGCAATGGAGCAGTGGAGGGCTGATGTGGAACACTTGGTTGCAGTAGCAGCCGATCACATCAGTAATCAAGGTCCTCCCCCCTCGGGGCGGGCCCCATCATAGCATCGGACCGTGTCGAGTAGACTTGGTCCGCACGGTTCACAACACATGAGGCGTGTTGCGTCTCAACAGGTGACATCGCTGCCTTCCAGGGCGCGACGCACCCATACGGTAACCAGACTTTCAACTCACAACCTCCGGGCGGAGCTTGATCGCCGTTACCGTCAACAGGACGGTCGCGTCCATATCGAGCGTGCTCGTGAGAGGCGAGAGACTCGGGACAGTCCTGCTCTCGAGGGAGTAGGAGGAGGATGTTATGCTCTGGCCATGCACCTACGCATGGTCAGATGGCCGCAGAAGTTCCGGCCTCACCTGCCGGAGAAATTTGACAGGACTGTCAATCTCGCTGAGTTTCTCCAAATCTTCTCCACCGCAATCCTTGCGGCTGGAGGCAATGAGGTCGTAATGGACAATTATTTCCCCGTAGCTTTAACTGGAACCGTCAGGTCCTGATTCATGAGCCTTCCGCCCGACTCCATCAACAGTTGGGCGGAACTTTGCCAACAGTTCACTGCCAACTTCGGAAGTTCATACACCCGACCAGGCACCAAACTTGACTTTTTTGCTATCAAACAGAAGGGGGGAGAGTCCCTGCGATCCTTCATCCAGAGGTTCTCCTAGGTACGAAACACCATACCTTCTATCTCAAGCGCTTCTATTATTCTGACATTTAGACAAGGCGTACGAGACAAGAAGATGCTGGAGAAGCTGGCGACCAAGGAAGTCACCAGCGTCACAGAACTCTTCAGCTTGGCAGACAAATGCGCCAAAGCTGCAGAGGGCCGTGAAATGCACTCACAACCACCTCCGGAGGACAACAAAAAGTCCTCCAAGGGAGGAGCCACTACCTCCAGGAGTGGCAAGAAGAAGAAAAAGTCCAACGGCAAGAAGAAGCCGTCGGCCAACACACCTACTGCTGCAGCTGCTGCAAATGCGGGTGGCTGTGGGCCACGCCCCGAGAAATGACTTCGGCCGTCGTCTGAAGACGGTGACAGCTCCAAGATGTGGTGTCCCATACACAAGTCGAACAACCACAACCTGGAAGGCTGCTCAGAGGTCCAGAACCTTGCCGAGCGCTACAACAAGCGCCGGAAGAAGTTACTTTCCGTCAAAGGGAAGGAAAACAGAAAGTCGACGAAGCTCCGGCTGAAGAGGAGTTAGGATTTCAGGACCCTAAAAAGGTCTTGAAGGTTGTGTACACCTCCGTCGACGATGACTCCGATGTCTCCGACAACAAGCGTCGGAAGACCATGAATACCATTTTTGGTGGTTCATGGGATATCACCTCCCGCCGTGTCCTCAAGACAATGCGGCGGGACATGGCCTCAGTAGCTCCCACCACCAGGGCAGAGCCGCACCGGAAGTGGATGGACACTGCCATCACTTTTGATGCTTCAGACTGCCCTCGGAACATGATCAGAGCTGGCCAAATCCCATTGATGGTATATTCGACCATCAACAACATTCAGCTCCACCATGTGATGCTGGACGGAGGTTCGGGGTTGAACCTCATAAGATTTGAAGCTTTCATCAAGCTTCAGCTCTGACCTTCGGATCTTCACCCCTCCCGACCTTTCTCCAGAGTAGGTCCGAGGGCTATAACTCCACTCGGTGCTATTACTCTCCCGGTGACCTTCGGGACCCGGGAGAATTACCGCACTGAGAAGTTGGTCTTCGACGTGGTGCAGATCAACTTGCCATTCAACGCCATTTTGGGCAAGCCAACCTTGTACAAATTCATGGTTGCTGCTCATTATGGCTACTTGGTGTTGAAGATGCCAACACCAGCAGGTGTTCTCCAGATCCGCGGGGATCGCACCGCCGGAGTGACTGCTCTAGAAAAACTCCATGCGCTTGCTACAGTGCAGGAGGAAGAATACGGAAAGGAGCAAGCTCCAAAACCCCCCGAGCATTCGTCATCGAGGCTCAACCTCTGCACCTCGCGTGCAACCAAGCGGCGACACCGACATTCCTGTCAAAGTCGTCCAAATCGGTTCCGACGCCGCCCAGACCACCCGTATATCGAGAGGTATGAATGACAAATAGGAACTCGCGCTCATCACTTTCCTCTGGGCTATTGTTGACGTGTTTTCCTAACAACCGTCACAAATGTCTGGGATCCCTAGGGAAGTGATCAAGCACAATCTGAAGATCTATCCCGACGCTCGACCTGTACATCAGAAGCCTCGGGAGCAATCAGTAGAGCGACAAAACTTCATACGTCAAGAAGTGAAGAAGTTGCTTGAAGCTGGATTCATCCGAGAAGTCTTCCACCAAAAATGGCTGGCAAACCCAATCGTTGTACCAAAGGCCGGCGGGAAGCTTCAGATGTGTATCGACTACACTACACTGAATAAGGCATGTCCAAAAGATCCATTCCCACTACCTAGGATAGATCATATAGTGGATTCCACCTCCGGGTGTGAATTACTGTGTTTCCTAGACGCATATTCTGGGTATCATCAAATCAGAATGTCTAGGGAAGATGAAGAACATACTTCCTTCATCACAGTAGATGGATTATATTGTTACACTGCCATGCCATTTGGTCTCAAAAACGTTGCTTCAACGTTTGTATGAGCTATGTACAAAACCTTTGGAGAGATCATCAGAGACGTAGTGGAAGTGTACGTCGATGACATCGTTGTCAAGATCAAGAACAAGGAGTCATTCCTTGACACCTTGCAAGCTATCTTCGACAAGTTGTGAGTCATCGCACGAAGCTAAACCCAGACAAGTGTGTCTTCGGGGATAGCTCCATAAAACTTCTTGGTTTCTTGGTGAACCACCGAGGAATAGAAGCAAATCCAGCGAAGATTAAAGCTATTGAAGACATGCGACCACCAGCCCGCATCAAGGACGTTCAGAAGCTGACTGGATGTCTAGCATCCCTCAGCCGGTTCATCTCAAGACTGGGGGAACAGGCGCTACCCTTCTTCAAGTTATTGAGGAAGTCCGGACCATTACAATGGTGTGAAGAAGCAGAAAAGGCATTCCAGGAGCTGAAGCAGCTCCTCACCACTCTACTAACCTTGGTAGCTTCGAATCCTGGTGAGCCACTTCTGCTTTACATTTCGGCAACTAACAAAGTTGTCAACATGGTACTGGTTGCAGAAAGACCAGAACCACTTCTAGTTCAGGAGTTCAGACCCCTCCGGGAGAGTCCGGAGCTACCTGAAGACGAGTCTGGGTCCCAACTCCCAGACCCTGATCCTCAAGGCGAGACGCCGGAGGGTCCTTTTCCTTCAAATGAAGGAGTCACTGCTGTAGAACAAGAAGATTCGGATCCCTCCGGGAAGGTCCAGATCACTTCAGAAGAAGCTCCAGGTTCCTCCAGCCGGAACTTGGAGGTCCCCGAACAAGGTTCGGACCCCTCCGGGAGGGTCCGGGTTGATGAGGAGGAAGCTCCAGGCCCCTTCGGGAGGGTCCAAACATCCCAACGCCCTGTGTACTTCACCAATGAAGTACTACACGATGCCAAGACTCGATACCTAGAGGTGCATAAGCTGCTCTACGCAGTTCTTATTGCCTCTAGGAAGCTTCAACACTACTTCCAAGCTCACAAGATTTCAGTGGTAACCTCTTATCCACTGCGTGCAATCTTGCATAACCCCAACTCCAATGGGAACATTGCAAAGTGGGCAGCGAAATTGGCCGAGTTCGACCTTAAATTCGTCCTAAGACAAGCAATCAAGAGTCAAGCATTGGCGGACTTCATGGCAGAATGGACCACCTCTCCATCAAATCCCGGGGGCCCCAGTGAGCAGAAGTCAGAACCCATGGTTCCGATCTTCACTGAGCCTCACTGGACTCTCTACTTCGACGGTTCGTAACGGAGACTTTCCGGATCCCTCAACCTCCTATCGGTATGTATGAGGCTTCGACAACTTAGAAGTTCTGTGCAGAAGCAAAGGGCCGGAGCTGGAGTCTTTCTCCTCGCTCCGACCGGGGAGAAGGTCAAATACATGGTTCACCTTGACTTCAAGGCGACCAACAACATGGCGGAGTATGAAGCACTAATCTATGGGCTCAAGGTGGCACTGTCGTATGGTGTCAAGCAGCTGTTATAAAGGGTGATTCACAGCTTGTTGTAAAACAAGTAAAAGGTGAATGTTGCTGCAACAACCCACAACTAGCTGCATACCTACTTAAAGTCCAGAAGCTTCAGAAGGACTTCGACATCCTGGATCTTTGCTATGTCCAGTGCCTCAACAATGCTGAAGCCGACTAAAACTCGACGAAAGCTTCAACCGGAGCTCCGGCTCCTAACGGAACCTTCGTTCGGAGATTGTCAAGACCAACAGCTCAGCCTGCCGAACTGAGCGAAGGGGGCGAGACCAACACCTCGAAGCTGGCGGTCCCGATGGCTCTGTTACCAAGGCGTCCATCAAGGGTCGTAGGTGCTGCAGGAAGCTCCGAGCAACCCAGCACGCAAGACTCAAATCCTCAAGTTAGATCCGATGCATGGATCTCGAAGATCCGTTGCTACTTGAAAGACAATTTCGTTCCTGAAGATAATGTATCCGCTGACTGGATAGTCAGATTGACTAAAAGATACACACTGGTAGAAGGGGATCTCTACCGGCGTGGTGCCAACGGCATCCTAATGCGGTGCATTACAAGGGAAGAAGGTTGCGAGCTCCTCGCAAAAATCCATTTAGGCGAGTGTGGAAACCACGCGTCTTCTTGCACGCTGGTTGGTAAAGCCTTCCGGCATGGTTTTTATTGGCCTACAACGCTCCAGGATGCAACTGAGCTAGTGAAGAAATGCGAAGCATGCCAGTTCCATGAAAAGCAAATTCAAACACCAGCTCAACCTCTACAAATGATACCTCCTACATGGCCATTCGTTGTGTGGGGGTGGATATCTTGGGACCTTTCCCAAGAGCCGTCGGGGGTTACAAGTTCCTGTACATGGCCATTGACAAGTTCACCAAATGGCCGTAAGCAACTTCAGTTGTGACAATAAACAAGCAATCAGCTATCAACTTCTTGTAGTCCATTGTATGCATATTTGGAGTCCCAAACAAGATCATAACTGATAATGGGACCCAATTCACAGGCTCTGCATTTCAAGGATATTGCGAAGACCTCGGCATTCAAGTCAGCTACGCCTCAGTAGCTCACCCGGCAAGCAATGACCAAGCTGAGAGAGAAAATGCAGAAATCCTAAAAGGACTCATGACACGCACATATGAGCGCCTGAAAAAACATGGAGCCAACTGGATCGAAGAGCTTCCGCCCACACTGTGGGCCAACAGGACAACTCCAAACCAGTCAACTGGAGAGACACCCTTCTTCCTGATGTACGGAGCTGAAGCAGTCCTTCCTCCGGAAATTACCTTGGGGTCGTTCCGGGTCCGAACCTTCGATGATGCCACGCAGGACCAGCTCCAGCGTGAAGACCTTGACCTCCTTGAAGAGGGAAGATGCCGAGCAGCTGTTCGGAATGCCCGATATCGCCAAGCTCTTCGGCGCTATCACCAAAGGCATGTTCACAGCCGACAGCTCGAGGAAGGTGATCTGGTGCTACGGAGAATACAAAATCGAGAAGGGTTAAACAAACTATACCCCAGCTGAGAAGGACCCTTCCGATTGATCAAAGTATCACATCCCTGATGCGTTTGCTTGGAAACCGAGGATGGGACACCTCTCCCTAATCCTTGGAACATTGAGCACCTCCGTAAGTTATACGCTTAATATCACGGAGGTGAGTCTGTAGTTACATGTGATGTATGTTATAGAGTCATTGTATAGAGTCGGGTAGCTCCTTCGGGGGAACAAGCGAACCTTCTCCGGAAGGTCCGCAAAGTTCAGGCAACACTTGTCACAGTCTCAGAACTAAAAGTGTAGCTAGCTACCTTGGGTCAAACGAGGAATACAACACACTTAGCCTGGTTCCGTACTCTAAGAGTGTACTTGTTTCCCCTGTACCCTAGACCTATAATGAAAGACATCATTGTGAATACAGACTCCACGTGCATTTATTTTGTACAGGCTCAATATTTTTATTTTTCTCTTTCTTGTCTATAACAAAGTTGTGCAATTCTTAACAAACTTTAGCTCGACCAATTCATGTATAATTCAAGTTGCATTGTCAATTCTTCTAGGTCTGAACATTGTTAATGGTCTACTCGTCTGAATGCCACCAATCCAATCTAGGTCCGGAGTGTGCTATCGACTTAGCTTGGTCCTGCACCCTAAGTACGCCACTCTACCTACACCCCGGCAGGCCAAAGTAAGGCGAGTCCAGAAACAATCAGACCTGGAAGAAACAAGTCAGTGCACTTGATTGTATGTAGAGTTGCGTTCGACCTAAAAATTTCTTTCGGGAATAGTAAGTCGCAAACGAGTTATAGATAGGAAATGGATTTTACTGTTTTTCTTGACTTCGGTGTGCAGGAAAAATAAAGATTTAATGATGATGGTGGATGAAGCCGGAGTTATCAAAGCTCCAACACACCCTAAGGTGGTCTACTGTCGATGTTTCAAATATTGATAGTAGACATCACCGAAGCTACAAAGTTCTGGCAAATCCAGGGGGCCAGCCGTCAACGTGAAGAAAAGATGGTGGGAAAACTCCCCAGTGGGGTATGCTGTCAACGCACTGCGTGTTGACAGTGGTCGCTGCCGGAGCTACCATGCTCCGACAACCCCAGAGGACTGATCGTCAATGCTCTACGTGTTGACAAGGGTCACTGCCGGAGCTACTAAATTCCGACAACCTCAGGGAGCCCCTACTATCGGCGACTTCGGACCTACAAACTACAAGTTCGAAGCACGCAAGTCTTCAACAAAATGCTACATCCTCTTGGTACATGTTCACAATCAAATTGTGTACATCTACTAGGGGGCCAAGTGATACAAAGGTGTTGAAGACAAAAAATGAAATTCATAAAAAACTTAGATTTCATTCATCTGGAGACAAGAGATTACAAAATTGGAGAAAAAGAAGAGAGGATACCAGCGGGAGCTACAAAGAGAGTGTCCTAGACCCTATGGAAGAACGAGGTGACCTTCTGGGCAACCTCCGACATGCTGGCTTTGGCGGCTTCTCCCTCTCTGTCGATGGGGCCTTCAAGCACCGGGTCCAAGGGGAGTGAGGGGCTCGACTTGTGTAGCACGTTAGAATGAACTCTGCGACGTTCTTCGCCAGGGATTGTCCCTCGGTTTCCAGTTGGTCTGCGATGATATCGCCCATCTTGGTGAGCTTGTTGCCCGCCGAGGTCAATGCCTGCAACACCCGGTCCAGCTCCGGCTCCGGATCATCCGGACGCATGGGACTAAAACCCATTGGCATCAGCGCGTCATTGGCTTTTCCCAAGAAGTCCAAAACTTATTGGGACTCTGCAACCCTTGAACCTCTCATCTCTTCCAAGGATCTTTTGGTCGCCGCAAGCTCCGAATTCTCCCGAGCAAGGCGCTCAACCTCTTTGGCGTTCTGATGAATCTTTTCAGCAACCTGCCTTTCGAGTTTACCGAGCTCCTCCTCCCGGAGGTGGATCTTGTTCCGGCGGTCGACCAGGTCCTTCTCCCGGCCCCACACTTTCTTCTCTCTGGTAGCAATTTCATTCTCTCTCTTGTGGAGGTCCTGTCCTCGCTGCCAGGCCTTCTTCTCCTCTTTCTCGTAGCGCTCCTATAGCTTCTTGGTGCGCTCCGCGAGACTCTTGTCACCCAGAGTTAGCCTCTGAGTAAGCTCCCCCTCCCTCTTCATGAGGTCATCCTGCAGCTCCAGAAGTTTTTGCTCTTCATCTTCGAGCTTTTTCTCCCGCTCTTCAAGAGCCTTCCGGCGCTTGACGAGGCTGTCATGGATAGCGCTGAGCTTCTCTTCGCGATCATTTGTTGCATTATTAGCAGCTACGGCCTGTTCGTGGATGGCCCGGGATTGGTTGTTGAGGGATCGCACCATGCTTTCCCTCTCGTCCAACAGCTAACCCCAGTACTCCAGCCGGACTTTCTCCTTTTTCACCCACTCCTTGTCGTCGGTCAGCCTCGACTGCGCCAGCTTGGTCTCGAATTGGAGCCGGTTGCGCCACCTCCTAAGGGTTTGGCGCTCCTCCTCGAGGGCCTTGCTGTCGTGGTAGAAGGCCAGCTGGACCAGACGAAGACTGGAGCAGGCGTTGTCTATAGACAGTGACAAAGGGATTGACTCCGGACCTGCCGAGGTCTTCTCTGCTGGCTCCAGCGGGTTCTCCGTAACAAAAATCGGGTCCCACTCTACAAGAGCGGTCCCCTGAGCTTCCACGGCACTAGGGCCGCCCTCCGGGATAGCCTTAGCTGCCGCCGAGGAAGGTCCTGTAGCAGAAGTTCCTACCTCCAGAGTCCGCTCCGAAGGTCCTGTCGCCTGGTCATCAGCAACCGGTCCCTCAGGCGGGGGACCAGCAGCCTCCTCTTGGCACCCTGGCTCAGGCGCGGGCACCTCCGGAACCACTACCTCCGGGGCAGGCGTTGAAGGTTCGACCGGAGCTGAAGCCACTTTCGGCTCCGACGCTGGTACCTCCTCCACCGCCGGTTCAGGCACTGGTGCCTCGACTGCCATTGGCTCGGGCGCCGACACTTCTTCAATAACCGGCTCAAGCGCTGGAACTTCATCAAGACCGGGCTCTGTCGCCACAACTTCACCAACACCCGGCTCCACTGTCGGGGCTTCTTCAACCACCGGCTCCGCTGTCGGGGCTTCAACAACATCCAGCTCTAGGGTCGGGACTGCAGCTACCTCCAGCTTTGAGGCCAGAGCGTCCATCATCTCAGCATCCAAACCCAGAGCTTCAACCTCCAGGGTTGGTGCCGCTGGTACATCTTTATTCCCGTGGTCCGGCGCTACCACGAGAGCTTCAGGGGATGACTCGAGGTCAAGGACCACGACAACTGGTGTTGGAGCTGCCGCGGCCTCAGCCACCTCTTGGGGCGACGCTGGAATTGGAGTCGGAGCCTCCGCGTGCATAGCTTCAGCTGCTGCTGCAGAAACCAGAGCTTCAGTCCCTTTCTTGGGTACCCTGTGGATGAAGGGCGAAGAAACTCAAAATATGATTACAACAAAAACAATCAACTGAGGTAAAAAATCAAACTTACCTTGGAAAGCTTTCGCTCCAGCTAGTGCGGAACCTTTTCACCGGACGCTCAGGACTGGAACCTGTCGCCACTGGCGTGGTAGCTCCAGAAGGTTCCCCGGAGCTTGCACCCGCCATCAGCAACATCTTGGTTGAGGCCCCTGTCGGTACCCCACAGACCGGGTACCCCCACGCACAAGGAGAAAACAGCTAAGGACTCGACCTCTACTTAAGAGGCCGAATCTGAGGCTGCTACGTCGTGGAGGAAAGGACTAGATCCTACCTCTCCGCAGGGGCAGGCTCCCGGGCTGCCATGTGGTCGACAGAACTGGACCCTCGCCTCCCCGCTGAGGCGGGCTCCGGAGTCGCCACGTGGCCGATCGGGACATCAGGGCCAAGCCCGCGTCCTCGCAGGGGAAGGCACCGGAGCTACCACGTGGCCTGTAGGGCTGAGCCCCCACCCCTCCATAGGGGTGGGCTCCGAATGTGCCACGTGGTCTGTTCCGTGAAGTGCTTTACTTCCCGCAGAGGCAGGCTCCGGCGCAACCACGTGGCGGACGACCTACTCAGTGCGGTAGGAAGCTGTAGTAAAGGAACGCGTGCAATGCTTAGGCAGGCATTAAGTACACGCGCCTTCCCCAGGCAGGCTGAGTCGCACTTGCGAAAGTCAAGGCTCCAGTGTCCTGTCTTGTCCAAGTAGCCGGTACAGACCCACACCGCAAGACGAACGAATGGGCCGCGAGGACAAGACGGACGAGACGTGCACGACCATCATCACCAGCTATGTGTAGCCCTGGTGCACGACGCGGTGTGACGACGCATTGACACCCCTGACAAAGGGAAGTAGATAGCAATTAATCCTAGATCTTATGAATGCAGAGTCCTTGAACCACCAGTCGGGTACTGGGACCCACCTTATGAATGCAGAGTCCTTGAACTATAAAAGGGTTCTGCAGACGACCTTCACAGAGGACGAAAAATTAGACCAAGGCTCATACACGCTCAAGCAAGGCAATACACAAACACTCCCGTGGACGTAGGGTATTACGCTCTGGCGGCCCGAACCACGTAAATCCCCTGTGTTCATCATCCTGCTGTGTTCGATCTCCTGGGACTAGCTCTCGTGAATCCAAAGAACCTCTGCGGGCTGCTCTCTAAGCAGGTCCGGGGGAAGTGTAGTTTACGACCTTCGACATTTGGCGCGCTAGGAAGGGGGATTTTCCCGGCAAAGATCTTCACCAGCAACATGGTGAACGCCCGTTCCAAGGCTAGCTCCTCCAGGCCATGCTCGTTCCCGCATATTCTCCGTCATATGCTAGGGCACTCTCTTCTTGTCTCGCGCCTAGTGTAGTTATGCAATCCTGCTGCTGGCGGGTCTGCTTGAGGTTCCTGTGATGTATTTGGGTTCTTTGGTTGTTTTCCTGCTCAGGAGCCCGTGGCGCCGAAAGGTCACTCCCCTGAAAAGATAACGCCCGTGGGAGGTCCAAAATGTACAGCCTGCTTAGCCTGGTCCTGCACCCTAAGCATGTACACTTTGTCTCTTCAGCGCTAACGGCTGAGTACAGGGGGCCCGACGGCACACACTTCTGAGCAGGGCGATAACCATAATCTGGATACCTTCGCACTAAATTACCCACGCACCGTAAGCCCGTCTCGGGACCATAACGATACTAAAAGCAGGAAGGGAGTAACCGACGAACAAAATTATTTTCATTATGCTTTAATTTTTTGCTTACTTTCGCATATCGTCTGCTGTATGCTCAGTTACATTTCTTCTAGCTCGTCCTAGTTGGAGTTGTGCTATCCTGCTAAAGGCGGATCCGCATGAGGTACCTGTAATGTGTTTGGGGTCCGATGGTCGTTTTCTTGCTCGGGGTCCATGATGCCGAATGGTTCTCACTTCTGAAAGGCTAACGCCAAGCTAGAGGTCCAGGGTGTGCAACTTGTTTAGCCTGGTTCCGTACCCTAAGCATACACACCTTGCCTCCCAGTGCTAACAGCTGAGTACAGGAGGCCGGACGGCTCATGCCCTGAGCAAGGTAGCGACCATACCCTGGATGTTGTCGCACTGAATTGCCCATGCCCCGTATCTTAGCTAAGGACTGTAAGCCATAACGAAACTAAAGAGCAGGGAAGGGGTGGCTGGTGAGCAAAATTACTTTTTATTTACCGTGTGTGCAGGACATACAGGGAGCCCGCCGCTGACGGTCTACGCGTCTGTGGTAGGCGCCGACGTCACTTCTTCAAGCTCTGGCGCTCCCAAGGGGCCCGCTGGAGACGCTTCTTCGAGCTCCGGCGCCCCCCAAGGGGGCCGCCGATGTCACTTCTTCGAGCTCCGGCGCCCCCCAAGGGGGCCACCGACGTCACTTCTTCGAGCTCCGGCGCCCCCCAAGGGGGCCGCCCACGTCACTTCTTCGAGCTCCGGCGCCCCCCCAAGGGGGCCGCCGACGTCACTTCTTTGAGCTCCGGCGCTCCCAAGGGGCCCGCTGGAGATGCTTCTTCGAGCTCTGGCGCTCCCCAAGGGGGGCCATCGGTGACGCTTTTCCGAGCTCCAGGGCCCCCCGAGGGGGCCCGCTGGTGTCGCTTTTACAAGACAAGATGAAGGCCCCACCCACGGGATCGTCATCTCTCCCGAGGTGGGCCCGGGGGCCACTGTCGGTACCCGCAGACCGGGTACCCCTGCGCACAAGGAGAAAACGGCTAAGTACTCGACCTCTACTTAAGAGGCCGAATCTAAGGCTGCTACGTCATGGAGGAAAGGACCAGATCCTACCTCTCCGCGGGGGCAGGCTCCCGGGCTGCCGCGTGGTCGACATAACTGGACTCTCGCCTCCCCGCTGAGGCGGGCTCCGGAGCTGCCACGTGGCCAATTGGGACCTCAGGGCCAAGCCCGCGTCCTCGCAGGGGAAGGCACTGGAGCTACCACGTGGCCTGCAGGGCTGAGCCCCCACCCCTCCATAGGGGTGGGCCCCGAATGCGCCACGTGGTCTGTTCCGTCAAGTGCTTTACTTCTCGCAGAGGCAGGCTCTGGCGCAACCACGTGGCGGACGACCTACTCAGTGCGATAGGAAGCTGCAGTAAAGGAACGTGTGTGCTGCTTAGGCAGGCATTAAGTACGCGCGCCTTCCCCAGACAGGCTGAGTCGCGCTTGCGAAAGTCAAGGCTCCAGTGTCCTGTCTTGTCCAAGTAGCCAGTACAGACCCACGCCGCAAGATGGACGAATGGGCCGCGAGGACAAGACGGACGAGACGTGCACGTCCATCATCACCAGCTATGTGTAGCCCTGGCGCACGACGCGGCGGGACGGCGCATTGACACCCCTGACAAAGGGAAGTAGATAGCAATTAATCCTAGATCTTGTATAGGATTTGGCTCTCCCCAGGACCACCTGTCGGGTACTGGGACCCACCTTGTGACTGCAGAGTCCTTGAACTATAAAAGGGCTCTGTAGACGACCTTCACAGAGGACGAAAAATTAGACCAAGGCTCATACACGCTCAAGCAAGGCAATACACAAACACTCCCGTGGATGTAGGGTATTACGCTCCGGCGGCCCGAACCACGTAAATCCCTTGTGTTCATCATCCTATTGTGTTCGATCTCCTGGGACTAGCCCTCTTGAATCCAAAGAACCTCCGCGGGCTGCTCTCTAAGCAGGTCCGGGGGAAGTGTCGTTTACGACCTTCGACAGCCCCCCTCGACTGGCAAGGACCTCTGGACCTAGAGCCTTCAGCTGGCCCTGGTAACGGAGCCACAAGGCCGGAGCTAGCGTCCTGAGGAGATGCTGATGCTGGAGTGGTCGCCGCCGTTGAAGACCTCCTCCGCCGGGGAGAAGGGGCCGTCGTGGAAGGATCAGGTCTGACGGACCTCCCGTCAGCATGCTTCAACTTCCTCTTGCGGCTCGAGGGCTCGGCCAACTCCTTGCCCTTGCCTATGACTTCGGTTCTTGGCTTCGGGCGGGAACGAAGCCATCCTCCGAACCTCCGGGGATCGCCACCCCGGAGGTTGATCGCCTCTCCATCAGGCCCAAGTCGTCCAATAGCCGCATCTTCCTCCGGAGCTCTCTGCACTCCTCTGGTATCATATTCAGAGGCAGGAAGGCCGCCGGTGGAGACACGTCGCCAGGGCCGATGTTCCCAGGCTGAAACTTCTTGAGATGGGTCTTCAAGGCTTCACCGGCCAAGTTGGTGTCCAAGCCGACTTCAATGTGGTTGGTATCCATCTCATTGTTGAAGGCACAAGCAGGCCGACTCCAAGCCCTCAGCGGGGCCCACCTATTCGTCAAGAAGTTGTCGAAGACCATCTGCAGGGTCACCCCACCTTCGACACATTCTTAGATTCTGTCCAGGATGGGCATGTTACTCCCTCGACAGCTCCTACACGTCACTCCAAGTGTCAGTGTCGATGAGAGGAAGGCCTTCAGGTAGCTCCAGCCTCTCGTGTCCCTTGACGGTGATGACCACCCAGTCTTTCTTCCAGTCGTCCCACTTGCCAGAAGGGAAGGACCTCAAGTACTTGAGGGGAGAGTTTTTCCGCTTCACGAAGTAGTAGAAGCCAATGAACTCATCACTCTTCCCGGTTGGATGGACAGTGAAGAAAGTCCGGAACAACTCCACGCAAGGGGCACACCCACCCACATCTCGCAAAAGTGGATGAAAGTCGCCACCAGCAAGATTGAGTGGGGGCCCAGATGGTGGAGATGCACACCATAGAAATCTAGCAGCATCAGAAAGAAAGTGGAGAAAGGCGGGATCAAACCCGCCATGGCGTACCCAAGGAAGTACACCACATCTCCGGCTCGCTCCTTCTCGAAGGGAAGCTTGCTGCAGCGAATGTCGTTGTCGAAGGAGTCACTGGACCATCACATGTAGGTACGGACCCTAGACAACTCCTTCTTGCTCCCGATGCGGCTCTTGGGGAGTCCCAGCTTCATCGCGGCACAGAGTGGCGAGAGAGGAAAAGTGAGCGAAAGGTTTGGAGGATTTGAGCGCAAGTTCGAATGAAGGCGTAAAGAATCCCCAAACGGTGCGTGCTTTCCTTCTTAAGTAAGCTCTCGCAACGCCTGGATGGAAACCGAGAGGAGCTGACGATACAGTTCAAAAAGTTCACCCTGCCAATGATAAGGGGGCTCGGGGCCACCCCGACGATCAAGTCGAGGTCCTCACCCCAGGTGAACGGTTGTCATCATGAAAGGCGGAAAGCCCGAGGGCGATAGCGTGACAAGGCGCGCGGAACCAATACGGTTTTTGTATCAAGAACCGGCAACCTTCAATTGCGTTATATCCACACGCTCAGATCTCACCTACCGCATCCTGGATATGCCACGCAACGATGGTTTAACTGCAAACTACCGCCAACGGCACATCCAAAGACCCTTGAAGACACAAATCAAAAACCGAAGGATGGACTCACCTCCGTAAGAACAACTTCATCCAAAAGGTCTCTCCCAGAGGTGGGCCTAGGGGGCCATTGTCGGTACCCTACGTACTGTATACCCCATGGGACTGCAAAAAGACCAAAGGAACTTCACCTGTCTGAGTTGAAGACCTCCGAAGGCCCCACGTGTCATACTGGACCGGACCTGCCTCCCTTCTATGGTTAGTCCCGGTGCTGCAACGTGTATACTGCAACCGGAGCTACGTCCCGCACATGGGAAAGCTCCGGGGCTAAATACCTGCGCGGCACCCCCGGACCTAACCCCCGACAGAGGAAAGCTCTGATACCGACACGTGTACAACTGCGCCGGACCTAGACGTCACAGACGGTAAGCTCCAGAGCTACCACCTGTCCAACCGCTGGACCTTCAGCCTCAACAATCAGACTGGTGAACCCTCAACGGCTCAGACCTTCAAGGGACAATCAAATACTTCAAGACCCGATTAAGTGTTATTAATACCATCTTAATGACACACGATCGGAGGGCCCTTAATACCAGTAACAACACTGTCAGGGCGCTTTACTACACTATTAAGGGTAATTAAGCTCATTAATTGTGTATTAAGCATATGTAACCGCCAGGGCCACATGTCGGGCCAGGCTAACGATGTAACGACCAGTCTTTGTATTATAAAAGGACTGGTCGAGCGATACACTAGGGTCTCTCGACTCCGGGGCTTCTTCCAGGCTCTTAGACTCTTTCGTACCCGGCTCTGACACACGCTCACAAGTGCTCAGAAGCTCAATACAACAACTACACACCTCGTAGAGTAGGGTATTACCCTTAGGCGGCCCGAACCACGTAAATCCTTGTGTCAACTTGCCATCGTGTTCTGAATCTCTGCGCACCCACTACCGAACTACAAACTCCGCGGGCTGCCAACGGTAGTACCAGGAGAATTGCCGGAACCAGACTCCGACAGCTTGCATGGCCAGATTTGAGGGGTTTGGGATTTCTTTATTTCTTTTTCCATTTTCACAGGCACCAAATTTATGAATCATGATTGCGTTATGACGTATTTTCCACTGATGGACAAGGGAGAACATGAGGGGAGGAGCGGAGGGGAAAATAATATACCTCATAGAAAAAGAATTTAATATAAATAACTCAAGGAATGTCAAATTGGCAAAAATGACCCAACTTCGTATGAGTAAAATACGAAATTCAAATTTCGTATGTGGCTCATACGAAATGTTCATTTCGTGTGTGCCACATCAGATGCTGCATGAACGGTGAAACAAATGTTGACCACGGTGGAACCAATGGACACATACGAATTTCGTATGTGCCACATACGACGTGCACAGTACCTCGTCTGTGACACGTTTGACGATACCGGTGGGCCCTATCGCTCGAAGAATTTTGTATGAGACACATAGGAAATTCTCGGTGGGCCCCATCGCTCGGAGAATTTCGTATGAGACACATAGAAAATTCTTACCGAGGGTGAATATCGTATGTGTCTCTTACGAGATTCGCCGTGGGACCAGCAACCTAGGGAATCACTCGACTACCTCGGGAACCACTCGACCGCGTGACACGCCACGTCGAATTTCGTGGGAGGCACATACGAAATTCATGGCATGCGTGTCATTTCGTAAGAGGCACGTACGAATCTGGGTTACTTTTCAAATTTAATTTTTCAAAATCGTAGGTTATTTATATTAAATTCTTTTTCAAAAGGTATATTAATAAAACAATTCAAGGGAAGGGGGACCGACATCCCCCATTCGCTCCGTGTTCCTCGCTGCTATTTATTTGCCTTTTGAACTCTTTTATATGGAAACTTCATGAGATACATGCACATGACAACTGGAGAGAGTATGAAACTGATCATCCGCAACCAGAAACTCGGTGGGCTGAACTGGTATACAGAACGACACATATGTTGTAATTATACTCGGACACTGACAAACGGGTCCACGTCATAAAAGAAGGAACTCGGTCCCGCAGCGCATGCAGGCCGCGCAGGTTCGGGTCACCCAGCTTCAGCAAAACAACGCCTTTCCACACCTCGCCAGCTATAACACTGCCAGAGCACGAGAAACTTTTCCTATTCCATCCATCGTTTCCAATTCTACGAGCGCGCAGAAAACCCACTCATCGCCATCAGCCCCTCGCATCTCCACCACTCCGCCCCCCAGCCGCCGGCGATGCCCAAGCAGCCCATCACCGGGCTCTCCCTCGGCAAGGCCAAGACTCACATAGAAATCTACAACGACAAAGATGACGAGAGCGGTGGCGGCGCGCGGGAGAAACACCCCATGATTGCTGGCAACAGTGAGGGCTCGAAGTCCGTCAAGGCGGCGCCTCCTCTGCGGTCAGGGAATCTTGTCTTGTCGCCTCTTCTTGCCACTGCCCTCTCCCCCGGCCAGCCTCAACCTGAGGTCATCATTATCTCTTCCTCCTCCGATGACAACAAAGAAGAATTTGTCGGATTTCATGTCGAATCGCCGCCCCGTAAGGTACTTCTGACCAAGGGAAGTGGCCATAGGAAGAGGCATGTCAAGGAGGAGCCGTTCAGCGCTTCGGGCTCTCGTGCGCGTTCAGCTTGGGGAAGAAGCTCTGTGTTGGGGGATCATGCGTCAGGAAGATCCACTGCGAAGGGGAAGAGGAAGAGAGTGTGGCGCAAGGCGGAGATGAAAGAGGAGGCCGGAAGCTCAAGGGAGAAGAACAATGAGAAAAACATAGGCGCGGGAAGGGGAAGTGAGGTGGACCAATCACCCCTGGCCAAGGAGGATCTCATGTCCAGCAAGCAGTCCTGGGGTGCTTCAGGCAAGGAGGGATGCGACATGGAAAGCGATGAGAGATCTAGTGGTTCACCGTCAGTCAACCTTGACGATGTAAAGATCTGGTCACACGCGCATCAGCGGGGCCGAATGCAGCAGGCTTCTCACTCTCCGTGCCAGGTGTTGGATGACAACAAAGACGATGGGGTTGCGGAGGAGCAACATGGGCGAGTGAGGAATCCTTCGTACTCTGCTTGGGTGATGGACGAAGGTGGGGAAGAAGAGCAGCGACGTGTGGTGTTCGATGACTTCAACATCGATGCTGAGGCAGACGAAGAGCAGCACCAGGTGGTGTTCGATGACTTCAACAGCGATTCAGACGAAGCACAACAAGAGAGGGAAAGGGAGGAGATGGTAGAAGAGGTGGCGGTAGAGGTAGATGGAAAGGGCAGCGAAGGTGATAGTGAGGGTGAGCAGGAAGAGTATCTGGTGGGTGAGAACGAAGAGAGTGACAATGGTGATAGCCACGGTCAAGAAGCCCAAGCCGCCGCTGCTGCTGCTGATGATTATGATGTTGAGGAGCAGCAGGAGATGGAGTGGAACAATGAACTCGAGGAAGAGGAATCCGGCTCTGAAGAAGGTAGATATAGCAATTACGAAGCAGATGATGAGGAATCAGGAGAGGACGATAGGGATGGTGAGGAGGAATCAGGTGAGGACGACGAGGAATTTCATGGAGCAGGGGAGGTGCATTCAAGTGCGTCGAGCAACACCATAGCTGCTGGAAGTGCCCGGTCTGAAGGCGATAGCACTAAAATCTTTAAAAACAAGATATTTGAGGAGATATACTTTTCTAAGATACCAGACAACACCGCGGGCGAGGGTATTGCAAGTCGGACACGATCAAAGCGAAAGTGCTCAGACATGAAACTGCTCAAACGAGGTTTTTTCAGTAAACCTATCAAAATTGATATAGATTCAACATCTGAGTCAGAGGAAGAGATACTGCCGCAGGAGCCAATGGTGCAAGGGTTGCATTCATCAAGCGAATACTATAGTAATGAGACCCGTCAAAAGAGTAGCAGCAAAATAAAGAATAGGAGACGGAAAAGGAAGGCAAGCACTAGTCCTGATAAACATGAGGTGGTCAGGAAATACCGGAGGCTGAAGAAAGGACCGTCCAATGGGCAGGTTGCCATGAATGATTCGAAGCAAAATGTGCAGGCTTTCAAAAATGTTTCACACAAAAATGTGCATGCTGCCAAGGAAGGTGGCAAAACTCATAATGATCTCAAGCACAGTGGTCCGAATGGAGAGCGTCCTATGAACAATGCACAAGATGACCTTTCTTTCAAACAACATGCAAATCTTGCTAAGATGAGAAAGCATCAAGCATCTAAAGAAAAGGCCGCTTATGATGAACTGCTCGATGCCATGTTTGCCGAATGGGAGAACTATACAAAGGCTTCCATTCCTGCAGATCGACAAAATTCCATTACCATGCCTCTGACATTCTCGTTTGGAGACGAGGATGGAAAGGATAAATCCGATGATGAAGAGTCTCAGAAAGAATTGTGGGGGGAGTATGACGCTGCCATAGAATCCATCAATGTGGAGGAGGTATTTAACCTTCTGTTACACGATTATCATTCAGTTTTTTGTTGAAGTTTTTTTTGTTTCATGAATACAAAATTTGATTCTAAATAGTTGTTGTATCTTTGGCATATTGAATTTTCAGACACAGAAGCTTTAGGCAAGCACCATTTCGCATAATGTTTGACACTACTGGAATCTATCATCCCTGCAATATTTCCTTTTTGGAATTTGATATTTATTGATTTAAATTTTTATTAGAAAAAGTTAGTGTTGTTACTTGTGGGTATGAATTAAGCCTTATTACCATCCAAACAGTCTTCTATCCATGTGCTGATTGCTGAATGGACCAAACACTAATCATTTCATTTCACTTATATGGTGGAGATAGTGAAAAAGCAAGATATGTCCTAGAGAGATTGGTGTCTAATGAAAAAAACTTTAATTTCGGTCTGCATATTCAGATGAATTTAGACACCTCCTTATGAAGTTTTTGTTGTTTGCCAACTTCTACAAATACTAAGTCAATGCTTTTGCTGCTTTCAGGATGATAACTGCGGCAGGCAAAAGGTTCCACCAGAGGAAGCCCCTTCTTGCGAAAATGGGAGGCATAAATTCATTATTGATGAGCGAATAGGAGTTCGGTGCGAGCATTGTAATGTTGTCGATCTTGAAATCAGATATGTACTGCCATCTATGGTAAGCAATTGTTCCTGTAACATTTCTCAGTAACCTAAATATACTTCACAAAGTCTTGTCAATTCTATTATTGTTTTTCTTTCGAAAGTTCTGGCCTTGAAGGCTCGTCTTATATTCATAAGAAGAAAGAAATTACAACGATATGTTACAGGGCGACATGAGACGCTTCAGTCTAAGTTAGGATTCTAACATAGGGGTAGCTTGAGAATAACCCCGAATGCTAGAATTCTATTATTATGGCCTAAGTATTTTTCCCTCATCAAACAGGGTAAATTTACTACAGAAAGGGATTCCACAAGTCCTAGGTTGGACTTGTTTAAGGAAATGGTCACATTTTTTGAGGAAAATGATTTGTTCATACCAAATAGACCTGAAGGAACTTCCCGTATTGGTGCTCGGAAAGCTGGTTCTGTTTGGGATCTCATTCCCGGAGTCAAGGAAGGTATGTTCCTTCACCAGCAGGATGCATTTGAATTCATGTGGAGGAAACTGGCAGGGAGTACTAAAATTGAAGAAATTGAAGAGCGGAGGTGCACAAAGAACACCGATATTGGAGGTGGTTGTGTGATTTCTCATGCTCCAGGGACAGGCAAGACTCGACTAGCAATCACATTTGTTCAATCATACTTAGAGGTTTTCCCACAGTGTTGCCCGGTAATCATTGCTCCAAGGGCGATGCTGGCGACATGGGAGCAGGAGTTTAAAAAATGGAAGGTGGAATTGCCTTTCCATGTATTGAACTCCACTGAGATCAACTGCAATGATGATAAGACCATCCAAGAAAAGATTGAAAAAGATGGAAGTTTTGCTCGGAGGTTATTGGCAAATAAAATGGATCAAAATTACAGGCGGTTGGTGAAGTTAGCATCCTGGGTGAATGGTACTAGTATAATTGGTGTGAGCTACTCACTTTTCAGGAAGCTAGCAAATGATGATGGCATGGATGGGGACAATGTGAGGAAACTACTACTCGAGAGACCGGACCTGCTTGTCCTTGATGAAGGGCACACACCAAGGAACAAGACAAGTCTTATTTGGAAAGTTCTCTCACGAGTCCGCACGGAGAAGCGAATAATTTTATCAGGTACTCTATTTCAGAACAACTTTGAGGAGCTTCATAACACCTTGTACCTAGTTAGGCCAAAGGATGCAATGCTTTTGGAGAAGGATGGAGGCAAAGATTGGACTTCTTTCAGATTGAGTAACATAACAGAGGAGAACATAGATAATGTCCGCGCAAAATTGGAATCCATTGTGCACTACCATAAGGGTAACTTCCTTGAGAACTCTCTCCCTGGTCTGAAGGAAACCGTCGTAATCCTGAACCCTCTTCCTCGTCAGAAGGAGATCATGACGAGTATTGAGAAGACTGCATCAATGGGGTCACTTGATGCAGAATACAAGATCTCCCTAGCTTTGGTGCACCCCTCCCTCATCACTTGCGCAAAATTGTCTGAGCAAGAGGCATGTTTGGTGGACCATACTTTGTTGGAGAGTATTCGGTCAAATCCGTGTGAAGGAGTCAAAACGAGGTTCGTCGTGGAGGCCATCCATCAATGTCAAGCGTTAAACGAGCGAGTGCTGGTATTCAGCCAATATCTTGAACCTCTATCCTTGATCATGGACCAACTAAAAAGACAATTCAACTGGACTGAAGACAAAGAGATCCTGCATATGAGTGGCAATGTCCAGGTTAAACAACGTGAAGCCATGATGGAGGCCTTCAATAACATGAAAAGTGAGGCCAAGGTTATGCTTGCCTCAACCAAAGCATGTTGTGAGGGCATAACACTTGTTGGGGCATCACGTGTGGTTCTTGTTGATGTAGTGTGGAACCCTTCTGTAGGAAGGCAAGCAATTGGTCGAGCTTACAGATTTGGACAGAAGAAAATTGTATACACATACAATCTGATTGCGGCTGGAACGAAGGAGATGGAGAAATACAGCAGGCAGGCAAAGAAGGAGCACATGTCTAAAAGGCTGTTTTCAAACGAAGAGGAACCTGAAGGAGGCAACATATCACCAGAATCAACATTCAATGATAGGATTCTGGAAGCGATGATAGCACGTGAAGACCTTAAAGATTTGTTCGTGCAGATTCGCATTGAAAATCAAACCGACGGATCAACCATGTTAGTGGAAAGATTCTAATACTTTAAATATTTGTAATCTTAATTGTGTGATTTTTTGTGTTTCTGCTATGTTCATTTGTTTAACTGAGGCTTGTTGTTTGCGGAAGAAGATATCCTTTATCAGTGTGCGTTGCAGATGAGTACTTGTACTCTATTGTATAATCATGCCATTTGTTATTCTTAGTGTGGAAGGGAGTAAACTATCAGTTCGCCGCCATGCATGCCTACTCTAACTGTGTACTGGGGTCAGTTCTAATGATGTTTTATTTTCCTAGGGATGTACTGGAGACAGAGCAAGAAAATGAAAATCCAATAATATGAAAGAAGCATGACACAGCACCAGCTCCAGATGACAAAATATCAAGATACTATTGTTGTCAGTTAATTTGTTTGGTTGTTTGTGCTTCCAAGTCTTGGGATGACCTCGAAGTGTATTATCTGGATTCAGGCTTTAAAAAAAAAAGTGTATCATGTGCACAACACCATTAGATGTTCCTTAACTTGCAAAGTGGATATTGCCATGTTGGTTCGGTTGTATTGTATCATTCCGACGATTCTCTGTCTTTGCGAACAATTGTATTTGATATTTAAACTTTTTGCAATCATATTGCAAGACTTGGATGACATAAATTTGTTTGTTGATTTCTGTAATATGTATTGGGATGGATTTGTTGTATACTTCTACCTATTCCTATTTCTGTAATATGTACTGGGATGGATTTGTTGTATACTTCTACCTATTTCTCGAAATTTTAATACCCAATAGTTACTCACTATGCAGGTTTTTTAGCCCACATGCGGAACTTTTAGCATATGAATAAATATTTGTAAATAGGCCACGTGATACCTCTCTCTACTCGGCAGTACATGGGATGGGAAGATTATATTTCAAACCTGGACGTAGAGGGATTGAGGAAGCATCAATTGTATTGTCTTTCAAACTAAGGAGTTGTTTGATTCATATACTAAAGTTGCCACTATTTACCATAAAAAATTGCTACACTTGACTAACCTTAGATGTTCAAAATCTTAACCACAACTTAATAAGTCTAAGAGAATATTGCCATATTTTTTTGAATCAATGACATGTGGAAGTGGAACCTAGTTAAATAAAAAAAAATCTTACCACACTTGTAGCTATGAAGCAAACAATGACTAAGTTGGTCAAGCTTGACTGACGTTAAGCATAGCAAAATGTGGCAAGTTGGAGCATCAAACCAAACATTCCCCAATTGCCACGGTCCCTAGCCAGATTGGTGACCATGTTCGAACATCTTCAGCTAATTACGATATGATCAAGTATCTACTGTTTAATATCCAAAACCAAATTACATGTGTTGGCCATTCCAGTTCGAGTAGCCAGATTTATTGGGGTAATATTGTCACTCATTACCTCTATGGCTCCGTTCTGCGTTAGCATCATTTTGTAATGCCATTGAAGCAGAATATTCTGTTCATCAAGGATGAAGAGAAGTTGAACATGTAGCTTGAGAAGTACATGAATAAGGCGTGTACCTACTCAAGTATTCATCCATGACATCACATATACAGGTTGGGGTCAAGAACGAAGTATGTTTCGATGGTCATCCATGACATCACATAAAAGACACACTGTTGCCATGGCAATTTTTGACATAACAAGCGATGTTCAGTAGTTCAGAGCTTCATAGTACACAATAAAGCAATTTCAGTCTGCAAGTCTACAGATATCATACATCTTCTTACCTACTTTACACACTACTCGACTGAACTTGCATCGAACGTTACATTTCTGAGATGAGCTCATGGTGCTTTGATATTTTTCAATATCCTTTATTGTTTGCTTCAGTTTGCAGCTGATATCACCCAGTGCCCACGCCAATGATATATGTGGCCGTGGATTCTGCCACATATGACAAATAAAAGTTAAACAAATTTGTCCAAATTTCGCAACAAGCAAAAGTGTTTGTGTGAGTTATAACATGACAGTGATTAGTGATTACTTCGCGGGTTGAACTACTACTTTGGTTTACATTAAAAATGCATGCTCACATTTTCCAATGCCATTAGCCCTAGTCTAAATATTAGATGGCTCCCTTGACGAATTATCAATTGAAATTCTTCTCTTCTGTTCTAAAGCAAAGTGCTAGATTTACTGTTAAAGGTTGCAATTGTTTTACCAACGGTTTGATGCAAAATCAAGATATACTTATGCTCCCCATGACCTCTTGTGCATTTTTCCTGAAGACTTGTACAATGCATAACTCAAATTACCTTGTAGAACTCAGGTAGACCATGCAATCGATACACTTCATCTACCATAAGTATCTGCTTGCTTATCTGCAAAAAGAATGACGATAATAAGCAAAGAGTGAGGATCATTAACGACATATACCATCTTATCATGGGGGTACATTTCATATAATGAGGTTCTCATCATGAAAATTCAGTATGAGATAGAAACTAGGCAGGCACATCGGATCATAGTCCCATAGAACCTTAAGATTACTGATGCACATCATAAGGTTCATAACACTAGATATTGTGAAGGTGGTTGTTAAAAGGGTGATTGTTGAAGTGTTCTTGCGACACTTTCTCTGAACCTGCTTAGTTGCAACCCGCGAAGGTTCTTTTTTAGGCGGAGGCTAGTCTCTGGTGAGGTCGCGCGTCTGAGGGACAGTGAGATGACGGTTTTACGTGGTTCGGACCGTCGGAGCGTAACACCCTACTCCACGATGTGAGTTGTATAGCTTGTGTTGAGTTGTGTCTGAATGGCGTATGTGAATGTGAGATTGGGTCTGAGTTTGGCTGCCCGATCTTTTTATAGTAAGGTTGGACACCTTATAAGTGGGGTTCGGGGACCGAGGCCCTGGGACGATCTTATGCTTGTACAAGATATAATGGCTTCTTGCATACGCTGACTCTGACCGCGGCTTGAAGATTCGCCGTCTTATCACGTCGGACGTCAGTGGCTAAGCATAGTCGTTGATGATGGTAGGAAATGTCTCGTCCGTATCACCGCAAGCTACCCACTTGGCACCATGGGGTAGCCCAGCGGCGCCTTCACTGTGATGCAATTGGACGCAACGGTACTTGACAGGGGGTGTGCGCTGCGTCGTGCGCCTGGGAAAGGCGCGTGCCTTCAAAGCCCGACTTGGACAAGGCGCACCGCCCATTACTCCCGCAACCTACCGGTCAGGGCAAGTTGCAGGACGCGTAGCAGCACTAGAGCCCGCCCTGCGAGAGAGGTCGAGTCCTGCGCTGCGGGCCACGTGGCAGCCCCGGAGCCCAACTCTACAGGAAGTCGAGGGTCCGGGACTGCTGGATACGTGACGGTTCTAGAGCCCGCCTCTGTGGGGGAGGCCAGCCCGGAGCGCCAGGCCACGTGGCGGCACCGGAGCCCACTCCTGTGGAGGAGCGAGGTCCCGTCCCGCTGGACACGTGGCGGCCCGGGAGCTCGTCTCTTCAGGAGAGTCGGGTCCCTCGTAGAAGTCGACGTGGCAGTTCTGGAGCCCACCTCTGAGGAGGGACAGGTCCTGGTCTGTTGGACACATGGCGCCACCGGACCCTGCCTCGGCGGAGAGGCAAGCACTTAGGCATTTCTATCCTGTGCGCGAAGGTACCAAGTCTGTTGGGTACCGATAGTGATAATAATACAGAATTTTACCACTAGATAGCCAATGGTAGGAAAAGAAAAAACACTATCTTTCTCTTAAAAAAGATGGGGATACAATCTCTGGAACTAAAAATCTTTTGCCTCATGCCACTGAATTTTATAAAGAGTTGTTTGGGAAGCCCAAGGATAAAGTGATTGAGATTGATTCAGTAATTTGGCAGGGTGTGGAAATAGTTTCTGATGATGATAACAATAAGCTTTCTGCTCCATTTGAATAGAGTGAAGTAAAACTAGCTCTCTTTCAAATGGAGGGTAATAAAGCACCTGGCCCTGATTTGATCCAAATTGATTTTTTCAAAAAATGCTGATATATTGTCAAAAAAGATATTATGGACATGTTTAGGGATTTTCATAAGGGTGTGTTGGATATCAAAAGTATTAACTATGGCATTATTACTTTGATTCCTAAGGTTAAAAATGTGGAAAAAATAAATCAATTTCGTCCTATTTGTTTATTGAACTATTTGTATAAATTGGTCACCAAGGTACTTACTTTGAGACTAGAACAAGTAGCTAATAAGTTGATTCATAGGGAGTAGACAACATTCATCCTAGGAAGAAATATTATGACTGACATCTTAGCTTTACATGAAGTGATTCATGAAACAAAAAGAAAAAAAGAAAGAAGTGATTATTTTAAAACTAGATTTCAAGAAAGCTTATGATAAAATTGATTGGAGTTTCCTTTTCAATTATTTGAAACTTAGGGGCTTCTGTAGTACCTGGTGCGTGTGGATTAGCAGTGTGTTTTTGGTGGTACACTGAGTGTCAGACTTACTGACCAAACTGGTCCCTATTTTTGCAGCTTTAGGGGTGTGAGACAGGGAGATCCCCTGTCTCCTTTGATTTTGAACCTAGCTGCAGATTGTCTGACGAGGATGGTACATAGAGCTCAGGGTAGTGGTTTGATTTTGGGCTTAGCAAGCAATATTATTCCGAAAGGGGTTGTGATTCTTCAATATGCCGATGCCACAATTGTTTGCATGAAACATGATCTAATGTTTGCTTATAACTTGAAGTTGTCGCTTGCTATTTATAAACAAACTTCGGGACTTAGAATCAATTTTGATAAGAGTGAAATGGCCTCTTAAATATCTTGGGGGTACCAGTTTCGGCCAGGAGGATTACCTCTGCAGATTAGAAAAAGCTTAGAAAATAAAATGTTAAAGAAGATTGAGTTATGGAAGGGTAAAACCCTATCCATGGCTGGTAGAGTAGTTTTACTCAATGCTAGTCTTAGCAGCATCCCTGTTTATCATATGTCAATGAATTTGATGTTGAAAATAATCTTGTTTCTAGAAGGAAAATCGCGTCCAAATTCGGGCGTGCCTAATAGAGATAGAAATAGAGTCCAAATAATAGATTAAAGAGTCCAGAGAGTAGTTTAAAAAGTCCAAGTCGTAGTTAAGAGAGACTCTTATTTGTAATAGTCTATATAAGACCGGGTTTTCCGAGGAATAAACAAGTATTTTGAGTCACCGGAATTCCAACAATTGGTATTCAGAGCTTAGGTGATAGATCCAATCCGGCCGCCCTCAGGAGGAGATGCTTCTGGGGGCGGGCTAATCCCGCGAGGGCACGGTTGCTAGATGGGCACGGGAGCTGCGATTGAAGAAGTCGTCGGGCGGCCATTAGCTTGAATCTTCAACTCAGGCGGGACACGCGAATTCTTGAGGTGCGCGGAACCGCAGGCGCCAGCGCCGATTTCTGCGGGTGTCAGGATCTGGCGGAAAAGGCACGGATGTGAAACACCAGTCGTGCTGGAGTTTCAGCGTCTAACGGGAACCTCCGTCCTAGCGGAATCGACGAAGTATGTAGGAGGGAATTGATCGGGAGTCGCGCGCGGGTGGGAGATCGGATCGGGGAGCATCGTGCTGGAATTGATCACACTTGTACAACAGGTCAACGCTGGGCTGTTCTGGCAGGTGGGATGTGGTCCAAGACAGTGTTCCGGCTCAGGAACAAGCGGATCGAGGTGGGCAGGGGGGTTGGCAGGCTGCCGGTGCTGTTCGGTGCTGTGTCCGAAGCAGCCGCATGTGACCTTGCTGCTGCGTGCAGTAAAAAAGAAGTGCTGAGGTGGTGTTATCTTAAGCACCACGTACTTGTGGAGACTACGTGGATGAGCAGGTGCCAGATGCTGCTTACGTGTGAGATTTTTTCTATGCTCACGTGAGAAGGCAGAGTTGGACCGTTGTTGGGTCTAGTAATCTGGTCAGAGGTGTTGGGCCTGACCCCAAGTGTGGATGGACTGCGCTGCAAGTGGATTGAATGAAGAAGAAGAGCACAACTGGTGGGTCTGGTTTGTGCAGCAACAGCGGTGGTGGTCGTGAGGGAAGGTGTGCCCGAGATGAAGATGTGACCATTTCGAGTGTGTAATTGGAATGAAGATGTGCTCATTCCGATGTAGAGTGCAGTTGAAGATGTGCTCAACCTAAACTCGTGAGCAGGATTGAAGATGTGCCCAACCCGAAGGTGCTCGGGGTGTAGAGGTGTCCATCCCGAGGTTGTGTGCAGGATGAAGATGGGGCCATCCTGAGGTTGAAGATGCGTCCAACCTAAATTTGTATGCGGGGTGAAGATGAGCCCATCCCGGAGATGAAGATCAGTGTCATCCTAAACGGTAAACGGTAGACAGTCGGTGGAGCTCTGTTTACCGTTTAGAAGGTTTAGACGGTGTTTAAACAGTGTTTAAACAGATTAAACAGTGTATATTGCAGCAGTAAGAAAAAATATTTTTACTGTCATGTGCTACGGTAGATGTTCAAATCAAGTTCAAACTCATATTTGAGATCAATTTAACTTCGACATCATATAAAATTAAATAGACGATCACAATACCACACCATCAAATAATAATATTGAGACTGAAAAAAGTACATGTGGTGTCCTAAACAAATATTTTAAACTTCTGCTGCTAATGGTTGTTTTATTATATTTTTTGAAACACGAGTAATATTACTTCTGATGTGTTTAAGTGTTTAAGTGAAGCTTAGAAAATATATTGATTTTAATCAATTTGGTGATATTAATTTTAAACTTGCATCTGACTTAAAAGTGTAAGTTCACTTTGCCTAAACGGTTCTAAACACGTTTAAACATGTTTAAAATCCGTTTTGTTTAGCTCGTTTAGCCCGTTTAAACGGGCGTTGACCCGTTTAAACAGGTCAATCGTTTATTCCACCGTTTAGGGGCTAAACTATGCAGTTGCCCTCTGTTTAGCGTTTAAACGCGTTTAAACAGACCGTTTAGGCCTTTAGGATAACACTGATGAAGATGTGTCCATCCCAAAATTGTGCAGGGTGAAGATGTGACCATCCTGGGGTGTAGTTGCGTCCACTCCAAATTAGATGGTTTGGGATGCAGATGTGTCCATCCCGGGAGTGTAGTTGTGTCCACTCCAATTAGGTGTGTTGGGATGTAGTTGTGTCCATCCCAAGGGTGTAGTTGTGTCCACCCACAAAGTGTGTAGGATGGATAGGTGTGTCTCCGTCCTAAGTGTGTTCTAGAAAACAAGATTAGGGGTGTGTTGAAAATAATCTTGTTTCTAGAAGGAAAATCGCGTCCAAATTCGAACGTGCCTAATAGAGATAGAAATAGAGTCCAAATAATAGATTAAAGAGTCCAGAGAGTAGTTTAAAAAGTCCAAGACGTAGTGAAGAGAGACTCCTATTTGTAATAGTCTATATAAGAACGGGTTTACCCGAGGAATAAACAAGTACTTTGAGTCCCGGAATTCCAACATTTGATGCCCAAAACTCTAATTGAAAAGTTGGATGTGCATAGAAAGAAATTCCTGTGAAGTGGGAGATCATTTGTAAAAATTAGGGGGGGGGGGGGGGGGGGGGTGAAAGCTATTAGTAAAATGAATATTAGTTCAATAGCTAAATGGTGATGGAGATTGGAAAAGGAAAATGGGTTATGACAAGATATTGTTAGGAAATAATATGTGCAAAATTCTCCTATTTAGGGCCCTTAGACAAAGAATATATGATTCTCCAGTTTGGAGGGACCTCCTTAAAGTTAAAAGAATGTATACCAAAGGAAGCAAGTTTATAGGAACAATTGTGTTTTGACCACGATTTTATAACCCAATTGTGTTTTAGACCCAAATTTCTAAATTTTGTGATTTAGCCACGATTTTTTTACTGCCAATCTGTCGCTAGCCATTGATTCCTACCTTCGTTAATCAGCTTGGTAAAAGAGAATTAAAAAAGGTAAGACTCTAAAAAGGACTAAGCTGCCCCTCCCTCCCTGTTCGGCCCTCTCCCACAATGAATCGATCCACCCGAGTCGAGGCCTGCAGCAGAAAACCTAGAGCGAGCGACGCGCAACCACAAGGCGCGGGCGAGCGCGTGCGAGCCCCGACCGAGCGGAGCGCGAGCGAACGCGGGCGAGAGCGAGGCGCCGCCTCGAGGCGCGGGCGAGGGCCGGCCGAGCACGGGTTTGCACAAGGCGCAGACCCGGGGCACGAGCGAACACGGGCGACTGCGGTCGAGGCGCGGGCACGGAGGTTGCTGAAGGAGGTAGCCGAAAATCTAGCACTTCTTATGTCCTGCATTCTAAATTGTTTAATTTAATTCCCCAATTTCACGATCATATTGCTTCACTACATGACCAGAACAAGCACACAGTACAAGATTCACAATCCAAAATAGATGGAGTGATTGTGACTTTAGAGGGTGACACAGCACAAGATTCACATGACACTAGGTATTTATCTCAATTTACTTTGCTTCTACTTGTCGATTAATGAAAGTTTGAGTTTAAAGAACAAAGTCAGTAGAGTCTGTAGGCCATTTAGTTGATTCGTAACATTCTACTTTGTAGGTCAATTAACGGAGAATTGAAACTTGTGGCTAGAGTTGATTCTTATTTTAGTTTACTTGATGGATGTCCAAAAAAATTCTTGAAGGGCAGACAATTACCACAAAAAAATATTGACATGAACTATGAGTTAGTACAATTAGTTGATTTCGTAGCCGATTTCTATATGTGTAGTTCTAAGCAATACTTAATTTTGTGGCGTGAAAATGATTCCAATGATGATCGTGTTGAGATAAAATCCGACTAACGACTACAGGAGTGGCATCATCTTAATATAAAAAAGGGAGTGGTGTGTATCTATGTCCAAATAAATGATTCTGATGGTCCATTGTAGTTCTCACCCACAAAACGTAGGTTTCATCCTACAACAAGAAATAGAGCCCCTACAAATGAGAAAGATGCATCCAATTCAGCCACATCCTCAAAAGAGAGATCCAAAATGATTACAAAAAAGAGTCAAAAGGTCCAAAAAATTGAGTAATGATGATGATGAGCCAATAGGAGTTGATGAGGAGGGTACCTATTTTGAAATTGAAGTTTGAAATGATAACAGTTGGGATTCTGATTTAGCTGCATCATCAGACTCTGATGATGATGAATATGATCTTGATGATGAAATTGTTGATGAGGATGATATTCCTGCCTTTTTATATGATGTAGATAATCCAAATGAGTGTCAATCTGCAGTTACTCAATGGGCTATTTTGTATGATCATGCATTCTAGAGAGTGAATAAAGATAAAACAAGATTTACAGCCAAGTGCAAACGATGGGATCAAGGTTGTCAGTGGAAGTTTTATGCATGTGCTGGCAAGAAGTACATTGTATGCAAGGTACATTATTTTCTTAGTTTTAATTCAGCAATATAATTACATTTCTACATGCATTATTTCACTTCACATGTAACATTCTTTTTTGATTTTTTTGTTGCAGGTTAAGACAAGTAGTTGTAAGCACACTTGTGGTTCAGTCAATAAGTGTGGAGATACAATGACTTCAAATAAGTGGATAGCCGATAGAGCTGTAGACATGTTGGAGAATCCATCAATGAAACCAAAGCAGATACAAACTGAGCTTAAGAAGCTGTATCAAGTGGAAGTTCCATATGATCGGATTGTCAGAGGTAGAGACAAAGCACTTGATAAGATACATGGAGCATGGGATGAGAGTTATGATTTACCTACATATAAGGTTGAGCTTATGAGAGCATTGTCTGGTAGTGTTCTTGAGTTAGACATCGAAGATTGGAAGAGTCAAACATGTTTTAGGAGCTTCTTTGTTGCTCTCAAACCATGCATTGATGGCTTTTTAGAAGGATGTAAGCTATACATAGCCATGGACGCCACTCACTTGACAGGAAGGACAAGAGGTTAGTTGGCATCTGCTGTTGCAATGGACGGTCATAATTGGCTCTATCCGGTGGCTTTTGGTGTGATTGAGACAAAATCGAAAGAAAATTGGACTTAGTTTGTTGAAAATTTGAAGAAAGCAATTGACACTCCTAATAATATGTTGACCATTCATATCACTTTGTTTTTCATGCCACATCTTCATCTATCTAGTTGTACCAGCTTATAGTTCATGTATTTCTTTTCTTTTCAGATTTAGTCATAAGCACAGATGCAGGCAAAAGAACAGAAGTAGTTGTTCATGAAGTGTACCCTACTGTGGAACATAGAGAATGCATGAGATATTTATGGAAGAACATGAAAAAACACTGTGGTAGAACTTTTTTTTCTCAACATATGTGGGCAGCGGCCAATAGTTACACAATTGATCAATACAACTATCACATCAGAAAGATAGAGGAGAAAAATCCAGCTGCCATGACATGGATGGATGAAAATCATCCATATGTGTGGAGTAGGAGAAAATTCTATAAAGATTGCAAGGTGGATTACGTCAACAATAATCTCTCTGGGAGTTTCAATAGTTGAGTGTCAAAGGAAAAGGATAAGCAAATTGTGGACTTGTTTGATAAGATGAGGAAGATGATTATTGAGAAGTTTGATTTGAGAAGAAAGATTGGAGAGAAGATGAATGGTAAAATTATCCTAAAGATCATCAGACTCTTAATGCAAGAAGCAAAGAAATCAAGAACCATGATGTATTGCCATGGTATGACAGCTGAAATAACTGTATCCTTGGTTAGATATGCAGTCAACTTGCAGGAACAAACATGTAGTTTCAGAGCTTGGCAAGTGATTGGAAAGTCTTCTAACCATGCTTAGCTTTCATCACCACACTTACAAGAGAGGTGAACATGGAGGATTTCGTCCATAAATACTACTCTATTGAGAGGTTCAGAAAGATATGCAGGTATTTTCAAACCAATGACTTCAAAATATCAATGGAAACGTGTCAATTTAGGCTACAAAATCAACAAGTCAAAATCAAAGAGAAAACAGGGAGACCTAGTGTAGCTAGAATGAGACCATTTGATGAGAGCAGCACTACCAAGAAGAGAATGAAATGTTCTGAATGTCATGAAAGTGGTCATACAACTAAGTATTGTCAAGATGGTCTCACGGCTAGTAAAAAAAAGGAGACAGTCAAAACATGGAGAAGGATCAAGTGGAGTACGCACAACAAAGTAAGTAATCGTTGTTTTTGATAAATTTGTTTACATCTTTCCATGCATTAACCTAATTTTCCTCTTTCAAGTGCAAGTGCAAATGTAAGTGTTGGTATGGATGATATCGAAATGGGAGGAGGAAGACCGCCAAGTGGAAGGGGAAGAGGACATGGAAGAGATGGAGGACTAGCAAGAGGAAGGGGAAGAGAACAAGGAAGACTTGCTCATTTGCCTTTCATGGGGGGCCGTCTGGCACCACAGGACCGCAAACAAGAGGACGGCTAAAAACCCTTCGGATATGCCACAGGTACTTTGAATAGACTAGCTCGCTGCCCGCGCTCGCAGCAGACGGCATCGTTGTTGCCGTGGCGACCGGAAACCACTTGACGTCCTGCCCATGGGACCACTTAGAGGCCCCCTGGTAGGTGTGGCCAACTGGTTGGGCACGCCTACCACTTAGTCGCAGGATGTCGACGGCGGGGCCCTGGTAGAGTGCGGGAGCTTGGGTAGTTGATGCCGGCGGGCCCCCTGGGGAGCGTCGGACTTTGACTTGAGATGCGTGGTCGTCGTCAAAGAAGGCTCCGACGGCGATGGCGACAAGGTAGTCGCCGAACCGAGGCGACGCCCACCCTCAACGTGCGGAACGACGACGGCGGGCCCCGGGGAGGTGTTAGAGCTGGATGCACCGGCGGCGCCCATCATCAACGAGAAGAACGTCGACGGTGGACCCTCTGGTGATGCCAAAGTTGGATGCTCCGGCGGCGCCCACCATCAACGCTAAGAACGTCGACGGCGCGTGAAGGCGCAACTTCTTGAGAGAAAAAGCCCCCTACATGGCGCGCCAAATATCGAAGTGTTCTTGCAACACTTCGTCGGACCTGCTATGCGAGCAGCCCGCGAAGGTTCTTGATCGGTGAGGGCTTAGTCCTCAAGTGAGGTTACGCGTATGAGAGATGGGTGAGACGGTGGTTTTACGTGGTTTGGGCTGCCGAAACGTAATACCCTACTCCACGGTGTGAGATGTATTGCTTGAGCGTGTTATCTGAGTGGTGAAATGCGTGTCCTATTCCGAGCGGACCAGAGAGGATGTCTAGTAACGGGTGTTGCCCAATCCTTTTATAGTCAAGGCCGGACAACTTACAAGTAGGGTCCGGGGCCCGACAGGCGGCCCCGGGATGATCTTATCTTGTACAAGATCTAAGTCTTCTTGCGTACGCTACCTCTGACTGCGGCTTGAAGACTCGTCGTCATGCTGCATCGAGCGCTAGTGGCTATGCGTAGTCGTTGATGATGACAGAAAATGTCCCATCCGTCTTGTCGTCATAAGCTACTCACTTGGCAGAGTGGAGTAGGTCTGCACCGCCTTCACTGTGATGCGATTGGACGCAACGGTACCTGACAGGGGGCGTGCGTCGCACCTGTGCTCCTGAGGAAGGTGCATGCCTTTAATGCGCGACTAGATAGGACACGCCGCCCGTTACTCATCGGGGCCCACAGCCCATTGCAGGTCGTGGGACACATGCCAGCTCCGTAGTCCTCCTCGGTGGGAGCAAGAGACCGGAGCCGGAGGACGCGTGGCACCTCCGGAGCCCTCCTCAGTGGGAGCAAGCGCCCGGAGCCAGAGGACGCGTGGCAGCTCTAGAGCCCTCCTCGGTGGGGGCAAAGGTCTAGGGCTGGAGGACGAGAGGCAGCCCCAGAGTCCGTCTCAGCGGGGAGGCTGGGTCCGGAGCTTCTAGCTTGTACGAGGGGGTACCCGCTCTACAGGGTACCGACAATATGTATTGTTGCTTTTGTTGGACCGTATGTTGCTTATTTTGTTAGACCATGTATTGGTGTTTTTGTTGGACCATGTGTTGTTTATTTTATTGGACAATGTGTTGTTGGATGTGTTTGTTGAACAAATGATACTACGTGCTTTTATTTGGATATGATTGTGAAATTATATTATGCATTGTTATGTGACATATTATGTGAGAGAGATATGGAAAATGTTGTCGAATTGTTGCTAAAATTATGTTCATTTTTTAATTTTTAATTCCTGCTCAAATTTTCAAATTTGGCAAAAAATTATTGAATTCGTTTACATTATGTTGTTGCTGATTTTTTAATCTTTTAAGTCAAAATTATGGTAGAAACAAAATAGCGATATGAAAACAATGGTAAAATCACAAAGGGTATATTTGTCCATCATAAAGTTAACACCGTTAGGGGCACTTAACGAATTTGTGGTAATGTTGAGCTTCAGCTGAAAAAACTTGTGTGGCTGAATCACAAAATCTGAAAAACGGGAGCTGAATCACAATTAGACTTCGAATATGTGGCTAAAACACAATTGGCCCAAGTTTATATTGGGAAATGGGAAAAAGATTAGCTTCTGGTTGGACTCTTGGTTAGAGGTAAAACCTCTAGCCAAGCTGTACAATATGTTATATGAACTGAGTACAGATAAAACCATCACTGTAGCTCAATGTCGTGCAAACAACTGGGTAGTGCAATTTAGATATCCTTTGCCTTTGCCATTACATAATATGTGGTACAGTGTACTTCAAAAACTGAATAGATTAACTTTGCAGCAAAGTAAAGATGCAGTGGTGTGGAAATGGAATAAGTCAGGTGTTTTCTCGGTTAATTCAATGTATAATAAGTTGATCAAGTCTGATCACGGATGTGCTTATAAACTGATTTGGAAAACTCAAATTCCTTCCAAAACCAAAGTTTTCATGTGGCTGGTGGAAAATAGTGCAATACTAGTCAAAGAAAATATGACAAAAAGAAACTGGATGGGTGATGTTTCTTGCAGGTTTTGTCAAGAACTGGAGACTGTTAATCATTTGTTGTTCTGTTGTGATACAATGAAAGTAGTGTGGGGAATTATAGCATCATGTTTTGGGAGTAGCTTTAGACCTTTGAATACTTACCAGTACTGGATGTGGATCACCAGACTGTTACCCGGTGGGGGTAAAGTTTATACAATTGGTTTGTCTTCCATATGTTGGGCTGTATGGAAATTTAGGAATATGGTTGTTTTTGGAGGCAAGACTATAAGTCATCCATGTGAAATTATCTGTTATGCCTGTGCACTTATGAATGTTTGGGCAGATTTATATGCTGGAGAGGTGCAGCAGCTGGTGAAAGAAGGTGTGGATTCGTTGCTGAAGATGGCCCTGAAATGTGATGAAAAGCCACAAAAATATTATGCTGATCCCGGCGTCTGGAAGAGTGGACATTGAAGAGGAGGCGAATAACTGAGGAAAAGAAAAAAGCCCTAGAATGTTTTGCGAGACAGTAGCCCTGAGAAGGATGTCGAAGAATATTTAGTTTGTTGCTCTTTTTGCTGATGCTGAAAATACTGTGACTTTTGGCCTGGTTTCCATTTTAAAAGTAGTATGTTTTGGCCTTTTGGGTATGCTGGACTCTTAACCAACAAAACTAAAATGTTGCAGTTGCTATCAGATGAAAAGATGTTTAGGTGAGTAGTGCTCTAGTCTATAGAATAGGCTCAGAGTTCTGGGATCGTTGATCCTCTACTGCTACTCAACCTTGTAGTTGAACTGATGTATTTTCGTTTCTGATGGAATGAAAGTGGATGATGGTCTGTTTCAGAAAAAAAAAATATTGTGAAGGTGTATACCTCTGCCAAACCAGTTCTTCTAACTTCTAGTGAAAGAAATGATCGTGTACAATCATCGTTGACAAAATGCTCCCATTGGTTGAACTCCATCCAATACCTTTGTTCGAATGTATAAAATCATCTCCATCAGTGAAAATCGTGAGACAAATAAGCAAAGAAAAATCACGGTACAAGATAGCCACACCCACCAGACCACCAGACTACCCTAGGGAGAAAAACCAAATTGAAGCAAGCAGAATAAAGTTATTCGAGATGACTAACCGATTTTGTGACTGGAACTTCTGGCGAAGCATTGCAATAAAAGAGTCAATTTGATGCACCTGAACAGCAACAGGTCTTCCTAAACTTACATGAAACTCCCTACTCAGAAGCACTTTCTCAAGCTTCTGTTCATCTTTGCACAATTCAGAAAGTGCGTAGTCTGCATCAACAGCATATAGATCTGGCACAAGCGATGCAGCTCTTTTCATAGCAAGGGCCAGCTGTTTCCTTGCATCAGAAGGTATGATAACTGCATAAGGGGTAGCCCTATATATATGAGAACAACAGTTTTCAACCGAAAATTTTGCATGTCTGGTTCAGCCGTGAGAAAGTGAATATTCAGCCACGCACATACACAACCACTGAATTTAAAAGGTTGTTGCCGTTCCAGCTTTACATATGAAGTGAGCATGGCAGTAGCAGAAGCACATAGTGGGCTCAGTGTGCATGTAATAGCATGTTGTTCCCCTTTCTGTAGTAATTTTGGTAATAAAATTCAGCTAACACCCCCCCCCCCCCCCCTTTTACTACTGAACTTCAGGATTATTATTTCCACATAAGTATGATGTTTGTTGAACCAAGATCATATCTCAAAAGTACGTTCATCCTAGTTGTCTTCCACCAAACCTATGCAACCACAAAGTTTGGACCAAGTGATATATCTGACACATTTGGCCTTGGATTCTATGCAGTCACAACGAAGAGAAGCAATATTTGTAGGAGAGCAACAACAAAAAGAAACGGACCGGGGATGCAGACGTGCAGCGCGTAATTGCCTTCCACGTGGGGGAAGCTCCGGACGCGACTCCCCTGCGGCATCGCCGGGTAATCTGCAACAGGTGATGTCCAAACACCGTCAACAGTTGAACTAAGGATATCCACGGGAAGGATTCAAGTAATATGGGGGACAAGAAATCATGCCTACGAAGCCGGGGGGCTGGAGAAGGTCGAGGGGCGGGGGAGGGAGCAAGGCCGAGGCTTCCGGATGGGCGGGAGCGCCGCTGGGGACGGCCGCCGGCTCACCACCGTCAGAGTCGGAGTCGGACGCGTAGTTCGCCATGAGGGCGTCCATCGGTGCCTGGAAGGCAGGCGCCCACGGTTGTCCGATCCGGACCGGCGGTGGATCTCCGGTCGGGCGCCTCGGATGCAGGGCGGATCGGTCAGGTCGATGGCGCGGCCTCGCGAACGGAGCGATGGTCGCGGAGCGCTGCGCTCAAAGGCTCCGAGAGCGGGCGCGCTTCTTTTTGGATGGGAGATGGCGCCGGAGCGGAACTGGGGAACCCCCAATACCCTGACCAGAGAAAGAGCAAGCCCATCCTCTGTCAAATTGTCAATCATATTATCATAATAAGCTAAAACTGACGAGTGTAATTCCACGCGTAACAGACTCATAAGCTAAAACTGACGAGTGTAATTCCACGCGTAACAGAACTCAAGGGCCCTTCAGAAAAGAGCACCGACAAATTTGACGTCGTAAAAACACGGTGAATGCGTAGATGAAATTGAACTCATCATGGTACTGAATCGCCAGACAAATACTGTGAACTGAAGCACACATTTTATTTCTTTTGACAACGAGTACAACATGCATCTCTGCATTCTTCAGTACATCCAATTCGCTATACAAAGATACGGCCTCCAAACATCAGTATGTTGTGGTGCTAAACACAGCAGCAGTCGGTTCGGATTCACTAAAAAACTGAGAGCGGGCCTATGCATAAAACATATGTGGATACACTATTATCTACAAACAGCTTACACATGGTACAAGATTTTCTGGACTAAAAAGTGACTTGGATTAGTCGAAGGGGTCGATCCGGGGGTCATGCTCACTAGCCATTGCCATCCCGGTGCAGAGACACGTTGGGCACATTACCTGAAATATCCATGAATTGTTTCGTTTGGAATAAGAATCTAGATAGAGAACCTCATACATGAGACTATTTAGCAAGCGTGAAACTGATTTACCTTTCCAGCGCCCGAGCAATTTGGGCATCTCTCTGTTCTTGGCGCTGATAAAGGCTGATCACTGCCACTGAACGTTGAAACAGGTTCGGTCAGCACAAGAGCTCCTGTGCTCGAACAGCGGGCACAAGCCAGGTATCCTACAAGCCACAACATGGAACTCTCAATGTCCAAGCAAACAGTGCAGTATCAGCTTACAGTGATGACCTTTCGTGTGATAAAAATAATTCTCAGGTGAAGGGTGCACCACAAGTTTAGTAAGTTATTGGTAAGGTCTTAATATGTAGGACTGACTATAGACACCAAAAATATGTGACAAATGCAACCTTCCCGAGATACAATCATAGTGGATAGATATGAGGAATTTTGGATGAAAACTTACCAGTTCCTAAACAATATTTGCAACGCTTATGTTCTTGCTGCTTCACATTGTTTATCTCAACGACCATTAAAGCAGAGATAACTCCAACTGCTCCGCCAGAGAAGGAGGCCACAATAGGATCTACCTGACTAAAACACAGATTGACAGAACAAGAGAAAAGCGGTAAATAATCATGACACGTCAGTCTCAATTTGCCTAGCTAGATGGTGCAATAGACAAATAGACCATGGAACAGTGGTACTACCTCAACTGCATGGGCAAATGGACACTTCGGATAAAGTCTGCATAAGAAGTGCCTCCCGAACCAAGTTTAAGTTCCAGCTGCAAGGAAAACAGATAAACATCCTCCACGTTTTCGTAGGGCAGAAAATAACTGCAGTAATGCTGTCGATTCCACAACTAAGGATGTAACTTACAATTGGTGCAAGCAAACCCCCAAATACCATAATCCCAGCAATGAGAGTGATACATGTTGCATAATATACCTTCAAATTAGCTGCACTCTGTTTACAGCAAGTATAATTCAGTCACTAACTGCTTTCAAATTCCAAGTTCAATGTTTTATACAAGGTCTACAAAGTATGGCATGTTCTTAATGGTGCTCGGTGGATCAAAAGGTACAAAGCCACAGATACATACCAGGGGAGGCAAGAATGGGATGAAGGATGGAAAATCGGGAAGCTCCCCCAAAGGCTCTTCAACGGAAATTCCGAGTTCAGCATTTTTTATTCTTTGCTGTATTCTCAACCTGCGAATCTACAAAGAGGACAGGACAAAAAAAAGGATATAAGAACCTCAAAAAATAATATGATACAAACTTTATACTTTCACACAGAACTCATCAGAAGATAAAACCAAAGGGACCCAAACATAATGTACAGACAGAAAAAAATGCTGCCCAAAAAAGCAAATGCCTCTGAGAAAAATGTAAAACATTCCAAGCCAATCATATATTAGATTGAGCAACGGATGTTTCAGATCTCCTAATAGTTAGCTTGCAAATTTGGTCAAATATTGTGATAAATAAATTGTTCTAACAACGCCCAAGTTGTGTGGCAAGAACAAACAACAATACCAGCTCTTCAGCATTATCTCATTCGCAACAATTTCATACATGCCAAACTTATACAGCTATAAACATCACAAGCATTGATCAAGGAGAAAAAAATCAAGTTAACACACCTCCTCCATATGCAAGAATATCTTGTTTCGACGGCTCTTAATGTTATCCTGAATCTCCTGCAAGTCCAGCTTTGCAAAATCTTGGACCGTCTCAGGTCCCTCAATGATGCAAAACCTGCACAGCCAGGACAAAGCAGAGCTTACAGTTAGTTCGTTCAACACAAAATCGCTACATGTACAAGACTACTCCCTCCTTTCTCAAAAGATTGTCACCTTCTAGTACAAAAATGTACTAGAAGGTGACAATCTTTTGAGAAAGGAGGGAGTACATGTTAAGAGTGCAAAAGCAACATATATTCTAGTCAGATCAAATAATTAACGCAAATGCTAATTTTCAATCCACTGAAATTTACGGTTCTTTCACATAATGTACGAGACTTTCTGATCTATTTTAAAATCCGTGTGCTTGTTGTTAGTTATTTTTTTCCTGTTTTTGTAGGATTATATATTTTCTCTGTTTTCGTTCACTCAAGATTACATATTGAGTATAGAAAAAAAATATAAGTTGTAGCAGTTAGATCTAGATCTATAGGCACTAAACCTTGAAAGTACCCCTGTTTTCGTCAGATTGAAAATTAGAATCCTACTAAATAAACTTTGATCTGAGATATTCAATCATGCTTGATCGATAGAGAAACTTCGTCAAGCAAAAACAATGCTTAATCGATGCTTGAGAACCTACTACCAAGTACTAAATCCGTAAATATACGAGCGACAGGTGTACTCGCGGTGGCAGCAGCAATCACAAGCAACGTTAACTAACAAGTACAAACACGCGGAAGACATGGCTCACTCGCACGCAGCGCGGATTGCCAGCTACAGACGAGAAAAGCTCATTTACCCTGGTGATGCGGCCGCCTGATCATCTCCGGCCCCGAACGGCGGGGTAGGAGAAGATGACGACGAGGGCAGGTCATCGGAGCCGCCCGACGCCGCGGCCGAGACCGCCACGCGCCACCTGCGAGAGGGTGACGGCGGGCGCAGCCGTTCAGCGCGGGCCCGCAGCGGCCGGAGCCGCTCAGGCCCAAGGCCGCTGCACGCGAGCATGCGCCCCGAGCAGAGCATCGCCGGCGACAAACTCCCCTCAGTAAATTGGAGATTTCGTTTCCTCTTCCGCCTTTGGATAAACGAGTCAGCACCTCGACGGTGACGGATCGGACGTGAGACCGACTGGAGACGTCGGATTTATCGGGGAGGGAGGACGCTGTGGCTGTGTGTTGTGATCGGTGGAGCGAGGAGGATGAATGAGCGTGGCGGCAGCAGGTAGGGGAGCTCGTGTTTTCTACTGGTATTTTTTCGGTCGGGAAACAAAATGGCGAGTGGGAAACAAAATCCGATAATAGTGGAGTCTGATAGCGCCATAGCGGGGCACTTGAGCTGGAGGCCACGACTCGTCGCCTCCAACTACCACCAGCCACTGAGCACTGAGATTGAGAGCGCGTTGGCCGGTGACCACCGCAAAAACGATTTTGTTAGCAAATCCGTGGATAACACTGTTTTCCCTTTGCCGCATTTTTTCATTAATGGAATACTTTTTTCGATTTTTTACATAAAGGTATCCATTAATTCAATTTGAACTATATATGAAAAGTTGGAAGGATTTGTTGTTTTTGGACTAGCATCTGAACCACGAATGATGTTATACTATAAAAATAATATACTCCTTCCGTTCCAGATTAAATGTCGCTTCCGACCCCTTTTGATAAATTAAAGAAACTGTCAATTGACCATTTTGCCCTCCATAAAGCAACAGATAGGAGCAGTTGACCACAACGAAGCTTCAAGCTCACTTTCCTCCCCGCACCAGGACGCGCAATTTTTTTTGGCCTTTGCGCTGTGAGGTGAGGGCAAAAAAGGAAAATACAATTCAAGCTAGTTGTCAGTGACAAATAAAAAGAACTTTTCTCATATGACATACTGCGACGACTAAAATGAGATAGAGGAAGTATTGAATAGGAAGACTAAGAAAATAGAATTTACATCTTTTTTGAACATATGATCAGAGTCCTCGAATCTATTTTAAAATTCTATGTGTCTTATGGTCAATGGATTTTTTATTAAATTATGTATGGTTTCTAACGTGTTTGCGATAAAAGCTTTTTATTATTCTTATAATCGTCATTGTTGTAAAATTATGTATTTATTATAAAAAAAATTGTTGTATTAACTGTAAAAAATTGTCGTCCGATCTAGATCCAATGATTTCAAGTGTAGGTTGAAAAGATATACTAATTTTGGCGGTTTAAAATTGGTATTTCCTTAAAACATTATTTATTTTGTGGATTATTAGGTTCAAAGACATCATTAAACTAACCAATCACTGCAACGAAACTGTGCACGTTTGGTCTACCATGTCTCGCTATTAATATAATATAAATTATATTTTCTTTATAAAAATCCTTATCAGAGAGGAGGGGTGGGAATCGCGAATGGTGAACATTTGCGTTTTGTTCAAATCTGCACCACGGGAACTTGTAGACAGTCGACCTGTTGACTTGTCGAGGGGATGTGGAAAAAAAGCCCAATGCACACGGGAATTTCTGAGCCCAACTCGTAGCCCAGCAAGAGTGACTGTAGGTGCAGCACCGATCCAAAAAAAGGCCGAAACACGGCCCATAGCCCACCCAGCTGCAACGGCCGAATCGTCCGCCCGCAGCACGCCGCCACCACACGGCTCGAACCCGAAACCCTAACTCACAACCGCCTATATAACCACCGCCTCCACTGCGGAATCCTTCGTCGCCGCCATCCTCTACGACTAGTACCCCTCGAGCCTTTCCCCCATCGTCGCCCGCGCAAGCCAGATCTGTTTCGTGGTGAAGTTTCTATCGATCTGCTTTTCTGTTTCGTCCGATTGGTTTCTCTTTCGCATGCGATGGCAGTGACGACTCGGTAAATTCAAGCTCAACAGACCAAATCACAGGTCTCTCTTTCTATGAGATTGATCTGTATGCCGATTATCCCGCTGAACTGAGCCATTGGATTTTCTGTTCACTTTATTGGTCCTTTTTTCATATTCTGTTTAGATCGGTTTTGTGTTTCCCTCTTTTTGTTTCGGGTGGAGGAAGATGTTGCGATGAGGATAACAAGCTCCCTCTTCTGAAAGCATTGAGGACACTTGCTGGCAGAATCGAACCAATAAACTACCGCCACTACTGAGTAACCGAAGATCCTCCCCCTATGTTTTATTTTATTTTAAGTCTCTTGTGCTTCTCTTGTTCATCTATTTGGATAGTGAGGAATAACTGATGCATAATCCAACACTTGATCCGAGGTCGGTAACAACCGTCCTGTGATGCACAAAATTTTTGCATCTGAATCCATCATATTTCAGTTTGTTTTCATTTTTGTAATTTCTTATGTTCTGTTATCTGTATCAGGGGATGAAACCTCGAAACAATCTTAGGACACCTTCTGACACAGTTCTTACCCTGCTCTGTGAATGAGAAGGAACTTCTTTCTGATGATACCATGTCCATATTTGATTTTATGTCATTGGTTTTCTATATTTTTTCGTCTGTTTTAGCAGGAGTCCTGCACTGGTATGTGGTCTTGTCAGGTATCTCTTCAACCCATCTCTAGGATGTAATTGTAGAATTAATAGAAGCCTATGATGATTAGATCTACATCTGGAATTACCGTCAGATTTCTTGTGACGAAAATTGTCTGGCTTTTCTGAGGCTTAAGTACGTCTGAACATGTGCTGTATGTCATTTTAGGTTACAACGCTTTACAGCTCTTGATATCTGTTCCCTGTGAGGAGTACGAGACCTACCGATAGGAAGTGCCGTTTGACACTGTAAACAGCAGCTGCTTCCATCCACTGCAGGTGTCCATTCTTCAACCATAACCTCTGTGGTTTGGTCTGGGATGGAGTTACCATCCGTAGTCGGCGGATTTAGCTGTGGTGCGTGATTTAAATCGGGTCTCTGAGGGATATTATGCAGTACACCATTTAGTTGTTTTAAACTGTTGTTGAATGTACTTGAATATAGTTAGGGCCTGATGCCACGTCTCCTGTAGCTACGAGCATTGACTGGAGATGCTATGATTGGGCCGATATAAAGTTTTAGGACGTCTCACATGTTGATAGGAACCTGTGAACTGCTTTCCATCAGTTCACAGAGCCGGTTTCTGTGATTACATTTTAATATTTCGATCTTTTTTTTTTCTATTGTAAATTACTTGATGATAAAATCAAGTAAATTACCTGGCGATGATGATAAAATCAAGGCTTGTTTCTCAAACATTCGCAGTTGCCGCCTAAGAGCTTTCGCCCTGCCAGGCTTGAGAGCTAATGCTGCTAATTCCTTCCTTGGATGTCTGAGCCATGCTTATTTTCCAAGATTGTTTATGTTTACCATTTTGCTTCAAATTATCCTTTTAGCCTTTTGTTGCTGTATTGCATTGCAAATGATGATCGAATCAAGGCTTGTTTCTCAAACATTCGCAGTTGCCGCCTAAGAGCTTTCGCCCCGCCAGGTTTGAGAGCTAGTGCTGCTAATCCCTTCCTTGGATGTCTGATGCAATGCAATTATGCTTGAAAGTTTTTGTTGTTCCCTCTGCTGGACTAGTGTGTTTAATGTTGTCCTATGATGATAAAATCAAGGCTTGTTTCTCAAAACATTCGCAGTTGCCGCCTAAGAGCTTTCGCCCCGCCAGGCTTGAGAGCTGGTGCTGGTAATTCCTTCCTTGGATGTCTGAGGGCAGACGATACACTTATTTTGTGCCTTTTTGGTGCCAATTTTCCGAATCTGTCATTCTGTTATTTAACTAATCTTTTGCTTAATGAGATTTTTGTGTTCAGAACACTGTATTCCTCCTTACACATGGAGGATGGATTGAAATGCTGCTCGCTGAAATGGAATAGTATTGTGTTTGAAGATTGTCATAATCTGTATGTATTGTAATGATAGTGTTCTTTTGGATATTAATTATAATTCCATGTTATAATCATTTTTTCTTTTGACAATCTTTTAACACTAAATTTAGTGTTAAAAACGACATCCTTTTAGGGATGGAGGGAGTACATTCATCACTGTCTCAGCAATAGCTGCTTGTATGGGAGCTGGGTTTTAACGCTGCGATAGGTTCGATTTTGTAAATAGCCTTGAAAGTTTCGACAGAGCTACCTTGGCGCAATGCTTTAACTAACATGCGTCACAATGATTTAATCACATTTGTTATTATCAGTTAAAATTCTCATTCGCCCTAAGAGAGCAAATTACATAAAATAAACAAGTAAAAGCATGAACATAATTAAAAGACAATTCAAATTAGCAAATTCAAAATCACCTTTCGATAACATCATGGGAAATGCAATGGAGTCACGAATCTGAAAATAAAGGATCCAATCCCTCCAGCGGATTTGCATATCCACTACAACACAGCAAGGGGCCACTAATTCAAAATCAAAATCAGCAAGGAGCTTATTCGTTTACGTACACTCGTAACACAACCTCGCAATTCATTAAAATGTCTCATCTGCTTCGTGTCAGAAGTCCATTCGTAAGGAGATAGTTTGTTATTGGAAGGTGTTGACCAAAATAACAGATAAACTCGCTCGCACCGGCCTTGCTCTTCCTACCGATCACCTCGCCTGTACCGGAACTGCTACTAATTGAAGCCAGTGCACAGCACGGTTATCCCTGGGGCTGCAGGATTTTTCCTTCTCCGTTCAGGCGATGGCTGGATGCCGTTCTCCTCCAGGCACAGCATTGCCAGCTGACTCACTCACAGCCCAAGGTCAAACTTATCTGCCTACTAGGTGCGTGCTAGCTTCAGTGCTTACCACCAACTCGGTGATGCCTGTGATCATGGCCGTGCTGTGCGTGAACATCGTCATGTGTGTGGGCTACTTTTACCCTATCCGTTCCAAAGCGTTGGTTATCGTTTTACTATTACTCCATCTCGACTAGGACATACGTGCTACACGAGTTGTACCGCGCGATTAGGTCTTATATTAAAGAAAAGAATAAAGAACATGTATTCTGTAAATTGGAGTTAAGGGAGATTATCTGGAGTTTATGCACCCCATTTTTTGAGTATTTTTCCTCATTCACGTTTGGTATAGTAACGATTCTGTTATGATAGTACTGAGTATTTCAATGCAATACCTCATGTTTTAAACAGTAATAGTATATAGAAGCAATATGGAACTACACTCTATCATGGAATTTTTTTTATTAATATACGTTTTTTAAACGTTTTTAATATAAACAACACACGAAATAAAAAATTTTCAAAACTAACCCACCTTCGTATGTGTCACATACGAAATTTAAATTTCGTATGTGACACATACGAAATTCAAATTTCGTATGTGCCCCATACGAAATTCGTTTTAAGCTGACGCAGGTATGTTTTATTGAGTTTTGAACCTCAGTTTTGAAATATTTAGAGTAAGAATTTGAAAGTGTTTACAAAATACAAAATGTAGAGTAGATTGTGAAGTTATTTATGCAATGAGGAACATATAGTTTTAGTATTGGGAATCAAACGTTATTGAATATTGAATTGTGTAATACGATCACAATCATTCAGTTTTTGTGATCGTAATACCAACTTCGAAAATCAATATCTCTCAATTCAATGGACGAAATATATTGGAAATCTATTCCTTATACTCACCAGATCTAGTACTATAATTTATGTTATAACAATTTGGAGCAATTGTACCTCTAAATATTTTAAAACTGAGGTTCAAAATTCAATAAAACATACCTGCGTCAGCTTAAAACGAATTTCGTATGTGGCACATACGAAATTTGAATTTCGTATGTGCCACATACGAAATTTAAATTTCGTATGTGACACATACGAAGGTGGGTTAGTTTTGAAATTTTTTTATTTTATGTGTTGTTTATATTAAAAACGTTTCAAAATCGTATATTAATAAAAAAAATTCCTCTATCATGCTCCATGCGCGCACTCACGGGCACGCTAGGTGCCCAGACGCTTGCGGCGCCATTGGCAGTTGTGGGCCATCATTAACCTTGAAGCGTCTGAACGTGTCCAGCCGGCGGCACAGTCCTGCGCTCAAATGTTTCTCCGGCTTTGGCAATGGCAAGCACGTCTCGACACTCACCTGTCGACAACTCGACACTAACCAGCAGACAACAGCTACCAGATTCTTGAGGTCACGGGCTCCCCGCTCACGGGTCTCGGTGCTCTTGTTGACAAGCAGCACGAACACCAAAAGAAATTCAACGGATAAACCAACGACGTCTCGCTTTCATGCAATTCCAGTGCGGTCACCGGCGAGATAAGCGTGAAAGCTACTGCCGCTGCCGCGACAGATTTTTACTTAGTAATGCCGGCGCAAAGCAGAGAGAGAGCATGCACGACGCGGCAAAGCGGATGCCAAAAGCAGCAGGGAAGAAGCAGAACACATCAGAATGGGCCGGTGGTGCACTGGTGCGCCATACCACCATCTGTTCCAAAGTTTTTTTTTCGGTCCCTCTTAGTACATTACCAGCGCATGAACGCTATAAATCAGCCACGGGACATCCACCATTGCTCGGCAACAAAGCGCGAGCCTACTTAAGCTTTCCAGAGACAACCCAGCTAGCTACAGAAGACGCGGCCAAAAGAAAAAGTGAGAGCGCGCGAGAGGCTGCACCACACTGCTTTGTTGAAGGAATTAAGCAGCTACTGTAGTAAGCAATGGGGAGGAGGTGTGAGAAATGGGTAGAGCAGGCACCGGCGCTTGCTCTTGCGTTCCTTGTCTTTGCGTTCGCGCTCGTGCAGAGCACTGGAGAGGGGAAGGGTGGCCCGGCGGAGCCAGAGCCGGCATCGGGAAAGGCGGGGCCGCCGCTGCCGCCCGGGTGGACCGGCGACTCCGGGTCCGGGCAGGGGTCCAGCCCTGACGGTTCTTGGCAGTACAGCTGGGGCTGGGCTGCGGGGCCTGACGGAAAAGGCGGCGGGTTCGGGTTCGGCTACGGAGGCAGCGACGGCGAAGGCGGAGGCGGAGGCGGTGGAAGTGGCGGAAGCGGGCGAGCTTTTGGCTTTGGCATTGGCGGATACAAAGGCCATCATGGCGGCTCTGGAGGAGGCGGCGGTGGTGGTTCTGGCAGATACGACGGTCTCGCTGGTGGCAGCGGAAGTGGCGAGACCGGTGGATACGGCGGCTTCGGTGGCGGTAACCACGCTCACCACGGCGAACCTGGCAACGGCGATGGCGCTGGATATCATGGTTTGTCCGGCGGCGGTTTCTGGAGCAAGCGTGGCCTCTTCCGCGGCAAGAAGACGGCGCCGAGGGACGGTGGCGGCAACAACTGAAGCTGCTGCCCGTCTTTGGCTGCTGGCAACCGTAATTAGTAAGCTCATAACCAGCAGTTGTGCACGATGTAAAATATAGTGCCTCTTCATTGTAATGCTCTGTTATGAACAGTATATAGCGCGCTTCATGTCGTAGGTACCCTTTTGCTCTGGCCTTTGTTTGTGAAAGCAAGCTAGCTGCATGCCTGCCCGATGGAAGATACTTCGGTGCCTGGGGTACAATAAAGAGCACAGGCTATTGCCACCTTTTGAGCTAGGCGCAAAAACTGAAAACAATCTGTAAGCCCTTCCGCTGCTTTCACATATGTAATAGTGTTTGGCACATCGACTGCACTAAATGAGCAACTGCATAACGCGAATCTGTGGTCTCCATGGGTCCACCTCACTGTCACTGTTATATGTATTACAACTAAATACTCCCTCCGTCTCGAAAAGTTTGTCGCTTTGTAGTTCATTTTTGAACTACAAAGCGACAAGCTTTTTGAGACCGAGGGAGTAAAGATTTAAAGTTAGCTTTGCCATCAGAATACGCAGGTGCAGATGGCACCAAACACTGTGCATTATTCACAAGAGATGAGAGCGACCCCGTAAAATTAAACGACTCCAGCAGGGCTTGATTAATTTACCTACACTACACCAAACAGAAAATGGAGGTAGAGTGCACATCAAGAAAGCAATGCACGTGTTCATGTACTTGCGAACCACGGATGGACAGGATCATGACCACGTACTCTACCTAGCAAGGTACGTAAACTAAATCAGCCAGCCATTACAAGCGTACCACACGCGGCGAACTTGATCATCGCTTTCGTCACGCAGCGAGCTGTTGCTGGGAGCTGTAGCCAGAGCTGGCTTCGGCGTCGTCCTCGGGGATGCAGCAGTACTGCAGCCTCGGCGCCGGCGGCGCGGGGGGAACCTCCGCGCACAGAATCTCCGCCTGCAGCACGGTGCAGTAGTCGCCGAACGTCTCCGGCGTGACGTTCAGGTCGAAACCGACGCCGAACAGGAAGTCCACCTCCAGGTAGTTCATCTCCACCAGGCTGATGCCGCCGACCTTGGCGAAGTACGCGTTGTTGTAGCATCTGCACACATCTATCCAGATAAGCCGGACTGTTGCGTTACTCAACTGAATATTTTTTTTTAAAGCCAGCTGGTTCAGACGATGAGTGGCGCTGATTTAAGAAGAAGGTGGGCACCCGGGCGAGCGGTGCTCGAATCCGGGCGGGCACAGCTCGACCGCAACCGAGCTAGCCAGTCGGCCCTACTCCACTCCCCAACCGAATAATTTATCAGCTTTATTTTTTATTTCGAAGAAAAAGGTGCTACTGAATTGCCATATTACATTTTGTCGAAATCTCTTTGAACTTGTGTCCTGTGATTGAATTTGGCCAATGGTTGACGGGACGATGGCAGTAACAGTGGATGCGTCAAGCAACTGAACAAAGCAGAACAAAAAAATTACCAAACAAGCACTAAACGTTGCAAGGACTTGTAACCTGAAAAGGATAGGTAGATGTTGGATCCTGAGTCCGGACATGAGGATCGAAGCTGAGCTAGCGGCAAACATCAGCAGAGATGGCAAGTTGGCAGTCCCAATCCCCTCCAACTGGCACCGCATTAAGGTGACGTGGGCATGGTGGAATTTTAGCTTTTATGTCTCGGGTCCACGGTGGATGTGTGGTTGGACGGAAGCTACACCACAACCGTTGGGGGCGCTTTGCTGGACATAATTTTGTCCATGTACTATGTGTGCTATGCGTGGATTGCAAGGACAATCACTTGGATCCCCCAATGCAAGGTCATAGTTTAATTTGACAGCATAATTGAAGAGAGGTTCTACTTCCGACCCCTTTACTTTGGTTCGTGATTTACTAGCTAGCAGTGCTGTCTAATGATTATAGCGTGGCAAAATATGAAATAGGGGGTGTTTTGCTGTATACTTACTCAGAGTTTCTGTATATCCTAAATGAGGCACCGACAGCTGATAATCTTATGATGAGAAGTAACCTCACTATAAATTTATGGAAACCCGAGAGGACACAATTTTGAAGTTGGGAGTGGACATGATGCTTGAGTTACTTGGAAGACACTCCCAAACTATTCCTAGCTAGCAGAATTCTGAACTAGGGGACAGCAAAAGATGCTTGTGTTGAGTTGCAGTAAAGCACTTTTGTCACGGCCACTATTTGCGTAAGAATCCACAGCTTTTGGATTCTGTGTGTTCAATCTGAATTTCGGTTGGGAGAAAAGCAAATCCATATGGCCTTATTGATTTTGTCCCTAGGAATTCACTATCAGTTTTTATTTCAACACATGAAGGACTGTGAATGAAAGACCATACCAAGAACGGAGTGAAATCGCGCCAAGTTATAGACCACCAACGAATCGAGAAGATATTGTGCAATCACGCTACGCATTTGCTGGTTACTCGATAGGATACGAGCCTTACGAGGGGCATGCAGAAGGGAGGGACTCACTCGTCGTCCATGAACTTGGCCGCCGCGAGCACGGCGGTGATGAGGAGCCGGTGCACGCTGTAGGAGTCGACGACGGCGAGGGCGAGACGCCGCCCGCGGCGCAGGACCAGGAGGCGGTCGAGGTACGCGTAGGCGGCGACGTAGCACGCGGGGCTGCACCCGGCGAACCGCGCGATGCGCGCCGTGTACGCGCGCACCGAGATGCGCGGCCTGGCCGTGGCCCGGAACGCGGACGCCGGCGCCACGGACAGGGACAGGTCCGCCGCCGACGCGGCGTCGTTGCGCTCCGCCACGCGCTCCAGGATCCCCGCGAGGGCGGCCGCCACGCGCGGCGTGTCCTCGGCGCCGTCGCCGCTCTCCACCGGCTCGTCGCAGTGCTCGGCCATGGATGCCCCCCACCGTCCCTGGCCTCTGTTAGTCTGGCGCGCAGGCACGTGTTCGAGCTCCTGGGCTGGTGAAAAGCAGATGCACAGAAGACAGAACCTGTTATATAGTACTAGAACGGAGAAGAAGGGGTGCTGTTAAAATGGTTTTCGTTAGTTTTCGTCTGTGCTGATTTGGTAGGGTTGGACCTAAATATCGTTATGTTCGGCGTCTTCGGTGAGCAAATTTAGCGGATTACTGCTTCGTCAAAGTCACCTAACTGTCTAACTCCGTAGGATTATTATACGTACTTATATATTTTGTGTTGGTTTACTGGTTCTGGTTGCTACTAGTACTAGTCCTAATTTGGCTGGTGAACAATGTCTCCGTAGTTAGCGGACACATATCCTCTGCATGTGGGCGGCCTCATGCCTCACGGGTCTCACGCTTTAGTGCGGCTGACATGTAAGCCTCATATCTCACGGGTCCACATATCAGTCGCAGGATATGGATGCGTCGTTAACATAGCCGCTGCTCCTTGTCGTTGCGCGAGCGATGGCCACTGACAACCATCAGATAGCGTTGGGCTTTGCCAGGACAACCATTTTTGAAGTCGATCTCGTGTCGGCGTGTCAAGCTGCAGTAAATTCCGTTGCCCACGAGCTTTATCTTGCCGAAACAAGTGTGCTATTGTACCGTGATCTTCCTGGCGTGGGCTACGGCCCACAAGCAGCTACCACACGGTCGGCCGGCCCGTCTGCGGCCTTGCCTGGACCTCAGGTAGCGTACACTGTGGCCCGCGGGTCTACGTCGTGCGGCCGCGGCCCGCGGCGTCTACTGCGATTTTTGCTCCGCGGGAAAGGATTGCGCTTGTACGCCACCCCGGCTCCTCGTCGTTGCGCGAGCGATGGCCACGGCCCACGGGAGACGGGGTCGGCGGAGTTGAGCCGGGACTCAATAGGACGCGGGCCGAGTCCTCAGAAACGTGGGGTCTGCGTCTTTGCGATGACAAAAAAAGGTGAAGTAGTTGACATTTTGCAGTTTCGGATGGATATATGGATTTTTTTATTGAGAACACGCGTTGGCTAAATATATTTGTCAGTAGTAACCTGCTCTCTTAGGGTGTGTTTGGTTCGAGGGATATAGTAAGACGGGACGGGACGATCCCACTTTTCTGTTGTTTGGTTTGGAGACATGTGGGATGAAGTCATCCCTCAAAAGAGAATATTCCACCCAGATGCGGGATGGAACCATCCCACCAAAAACATAGGGACGGATCCATCCCACCTCCGTGGAGACAGGCGCGCGACCTTTCAGAAGTACTCATACTCACATGTCCCTGTCCCATCCTCTCATTCAAACAAGAGACAGGACCATTCCGTCCCACACCATCCCACAAAACAAACAAGAAACAGGGATCGTCCCATCCCTCTAGACAAACAGAAAACGGGACCATCCTATCCCTAAAAACTGGGATGGATCCATCCCATCCCACTTTGACTCCCAACCAAACACACCGTTAATACAATGATTTCATCGGATCAGCCGCGACCACACATAATCTGAGGTCCTGACCAGGCCGGCCAGGTCATACTTACCTATCATGACCCGGCCGCAGCCCGTGCCTTCCTCAGGGACGTGTCTCTGCACTTGCATATCATGACCCAGCTGCAGCCCGTGTGTCTTCTCTGAGATACTATCTCTGAAGAACACCAATGCAAGTCCAAGCGCGCAGCTCGAGTTAATGGCGGTTTGTTTGGAAGCCCGTGTTCGTTTGCAACAGGCGCCTGTTCCACGATCATTAGCGCGCGTCAATGTGTACATAAAGCCGTGCCGCTCTTCTTGCATTGTTTTCTTGTCAGGTACGTGTCGCCGTGTCGGCCGCCGGGGTACGTACGGTCTAGTTACGCGCGCCCTGCACTGGATCACCAGACACCAGGTACGAAATACGTGTACTGGCGCCGGGCAACGGGCATCATTCATCTCCGCCTCCTTGCTACCTCCATCCGCGCCATTCAGCCATGCACGAACAGAACACACGCTCTACAACACATGAAGATATGGTTTCTTAAAATAAAAGAGCATGCACAAAAACACAAATTAAGTAGCTTTGTTTAATTATTCATGGACGAGTACAAGAGCACATCATAGTGCATCACTGGAGAGGATATATTCCGATTCATCAGAAGGAGCTGAAGCAGTCGGCGTGGTCGGCGTCGTCGCTGCAGGGGGAGTGCGTGTGGCGGCCCTCGTACGTGGTGATCACCATGCGGCAGTCCGTCGACAGCCGCTCCACACGCTTCTTCACCCGGCAGTTGCTGTGGGTGCAGCGGAAGTAGCTCCTGCACGTCGTCGGAACCAGCAGACGTTAATAGTCAACATGTACTAGCAAGAGACTAACAAGAGAAGTTCCAGGGAACACAAACGTTGAATAAACAGAAGCAACAACTATTGATTGATCAGGTTTGTTTGGACAAATAACATTTGAAACTTTCAGTAGTTAGCTCTAGATATCATTAGCCTTATATATGGCATGGAGCTTTAAAATAACAAAAAAGCATGTTATTTGAACCCTTACATCAAATTATATGACATCCTTCTCGCTTCTTATGATTGAGAGTTTAATGTACATGCCATGTGTAGATAAGAAAAGAACTCAAATTCAAAATAACCAGTGCCATCACACAGCCTCAGTAGAAATTTCTTAACATATACTCTTAGAGATGAGTTTTAATAGATGTGCTGTTAATCGATCGATTGCAAAAGAAAATTGAGAATTTTCTTCTGTGCAAGTTCAAGAAACGCTTTAACAAAAGTTGTCGTACATACCTGGGATGGAGGCTGTTCTTGACAAACTTCTGCCCGTACTTCCTCCACTTATAGCCATCATCCAGCACATCGATGTCGCTTCTGGTCTGGAAGCAGAACCTAGGCTCCCTCATCTTCCTCCTCACCTTCATCTTCCCCCTCTCCACCATCGTAGCCGAGCCCTTCCACCTAAACACCGCACCCACACACCACAGCACAATATGAAACCCTAAAACACATACCATGCAATGATCTCATACAGATCACGGAATTAAGGAACTCGTACTTACCATGTGCTGGAGCCATTACAAGTAGTACTCTCACTGATAAATTTGGTCACTGAGGTGCACACCTGAAGAAGATACAGAATATAAACAAAAAAGAAAGGCCGATATGAGCTCCAGTAAATGGCCACAAATCCGCCTCACCTCCTCAACGCTGGGCATGAAACCTGCCGTAAGCTTTCCACCGCTGGCGGAAGCGGCAGAGCAGCCGAATGGCAGTGACGGGTATAGTCCATACTGGTCAGAAGCGAGCATCGCGCCATGGTTTCCGGGTTCTCCCTGGGCAAAGGGCATCTGGAGGAGGCGCCTGGGTTGGCTTGTTGTTAGTGGAGGGGAAGGAAAAGAGAACGCGTAGCTATCCGACAGAACGAAGCTAGGAAGGCAAGTACTCAACTGGCCTCCCTCCATATATGCCTGCATAGGATCGAGCAAAGTGGTTCTTGGGGCAGTGAATTCTTCGTGGGATAGATAGATCTCTCCTTTTATTTGGTGTCAACTATGACAAGGTTGATGATGATGCTTTCAGACTAAGTGGTGGTGGTGGGCTATATATGGCTCTCAGCTGGAATCTGGACTGGTGAGTACTCCCTCCGGTGTACAAAATATTGTCGTTCTACACTAGAGCTAAGAGTGCACAAAAAATTGTCGTTTTACACTGCATGCCATAGAAAATAGTGTAAAAAATGGGATAGCGTGTATCTAGGAATCAAACTTGCATCAGATTGGCTGGAAAAACGTGAAGAAGACCACTCGAACCACTAAGGAGAGTTGTATTATAAAAGAAAGAAATCTATTTAATGCTTCCTTGATATGCGAGAATATGTCCAAAACGACAATATTTTGTACACCGGAGGGAGTAGTAAGTACTAAGGAGGATGGACACTGGAGTCTATAGCTAGCCAGCCCTTTTAAAGGGCATTTAGCTCAAATTGTGTCCTGCATGCGCACAGTGTTTGGTTCAGTACTCGCTGTAGCCCCCCGTCCCAGCTAGTGAGTGCTTGCTTATTCATCGGCAGCTTCCATACGATTTCAGAATCTGCTTTTTCTAGTTGATCGGTCCATGCCTTCGATCATACTAATCACGTTTTTTTTTTCTGTCAGAATCTCCGGCTAAACCCATTACTATTTAGGTAAGATCAGTCTGTAGCTCACGCTTCTGCTGCAGCTTTGCATGCTAGTTGCGGCCTCAAGTTTCAACTACTGCAGCAGAGCTTTTTCAAGCGGCAGGGCATGCATATATTATTGCAGCGATTGTTCGGCGCAGAGGATTGCGCTGATTGTACCTTTTGTCCCCCGTGCGATCGATTGCCCAATCGACGACCGATCTACACATCTCCTTCCAGGATGCGCTTCGTTCTCGCAGAAAGAGCGCTCGTTTTCAGCAGTTCTGTAGTAACACGCACATCTGCGCCCAGTCTTTACTTGAATCATTGCCGTCTTGGATACGTGTTCCGGACTGATGGGTTGAGGCAGGTTTTGCTTTCCACCTGCGCGTCCATCCAAACATTTGACATTTTGACCACCCACCTTGCATTATTGCTTTCTCTCGGGAGAAAAAAAAATCTTGTCACGCTGTTTCAAGGAGTCAAATTAATACTTATGAGTTCGCCAACTTCCATAGAAACATTTTTAACCGAGACATGCAAATAATATACATAAATTATTTATTTCCTAAAAAGAACACTGTCGAACAAAAACCCGTCACAGTGGTTCCTTGGATGAACTAATTAACTCAATAACATACTGTTTTCGTTGGCTGGTATTTTGATTCATTCTGATAATAAACCGTGATTTGACAAAAATACAGACGTCATAACACATAAGTAATGCTGTAGCGGTACGAAGTTCTGGACCGAGAAGTAGCACGTTCTACTTCATAGTGCATTTATAAATACTCCGTATGTGTTACTACCCGTTCTAAAAAATTTGTCGCTTTGTAATTCATTTTTAAACTACAAATCGACAAGTTTTTTGGAACAAAGAGAGTATTAATTTAACGGTGTGCAGGATAAGGACTACTCCGAAAGTGGGGCTGCAAAAATTGTTGACAAACCGAACACATTGCTACTGGCATCTGCTTCATGCACAACAGGCACGCACGTTGATGTCTCCAGAGACTAAACCACGGTTTTGCATGCAGCAGGCAGGGCCGCGGCGAATTCCTATCATTGCGAGCCGCTGCAAAAGCCTCTTCTTCAGGCCCCCCACTGGGCCACTGCGGCTGACACCAAATGAACTACATCAAACTCCATCCAATCGTTTGACCTTTGTAGATGCTAATTTCGCTGTGGCATGGTTAATAACTCTGATCAACTGCATATGAGTTTATAACCTAGCAAATGTCTCTGTTTGTATATACATCAAAATGATCAATGATGACTGGTCCCATGCATGCATGCATGAAGAAGGCAGAGGTTGTAATATCACGCATGTGAGCTAGTGACAGCGTACTACCGCCTTACTCGCCCAGAATGCCCAAGAACTCGCGTGGTGTGCCCTAGAAAGGGCGAGCCACAAAGAGTTGGTAGCCATGAGCAGAAACAGGGCGTATCCCTGCACTGCACCAAGGAAATCAGCGCCGGCAGCAGCAAGAAAAGAATAGAAACCCTAAAGTGGCGGCGATGCATGCGGTAGCTTAGCTGCTACCACTGCTGTATAGTTTTCCAAATGGGCTGGGCCAATTGGGCGGCCCGAAGCCCAGCACGAAAAAACATGGTCCGAGCACGGCCCGACCCGAATAGTGTCGGGTCGGCCCAGGCACGATGATCGGGCCGTGCTTGGGCCGGCTTCTCAGCACGTTGGGCTAGCCCGAGCCCGGCACGATTTTTAGGCCGATCCATAGTGGCCCGACATCTCCTCAGATCTGGCATTTGAACCGTTGATCGCCACGTCTATTTTCAGCCGTCGGATCCAATATTATCTCAGTATATAAATACGGTGCCACCTCAACTCAAAACCTAGCCGCCAGACCTGTGGCCTTCTCAGCCTCCTCACGAGGCACGCGCCTCCGCCGCCCGCGCTCGCTGGCCGCGCCGCCGGCGTCGAAGCCGCCGCCCGCGCTCGCCGGTCGTGTCGCTGTCCGCGCCCACCGCCCGTACCCGTCGACCGCGCCGCCTGTCTCGAAGTTGTCGTCCGCGCCCGCCGGCTTCGGATCTACCGTCCGCGTCGCCGGCCTCGGTTCCGCCGTCAGCCAACCTCGGGGCCGCCTCCCGCGCTCGCGCTCGGCCCCACGCCCGCGCCGCCCTTCGCGCTCGGCCGTTGGCCCCGCGATAGCGCCGCCGTCCGGGCTCGCGCCTCTGCGTTGACGCTGCCGGCCGCACTCGGATTCCACGCTCGCGCTGCCGTCCACGTTCGAGCCCCCGCGCTCGCACCAGGCGCCATGGCGGCCATGTCCAAGCTCGCCATCGGCGAGGGTTGTCTCCGCCGCCAACGGGCTAGCCCGGCACGAAGCAACAACCATCGTGCCGTGCCTGGGCCGACTCTTCGGCACGGCGGAACGGCACGGCACGGCACGGAAACGGCTTCGTGCCTGGTAGTGCCGGGCCTTACCGTGCTCGGGCCGGACGGTCCATTTGGGGTTCTATACACTGCTGTGCATGCGCGTCAAGACAGCCCGAGATGATAACATACGTGCATGGAGAAGGGGTGAAAACGCTAGGTGACAAGGAGGAAGGCGATACGCGAAATAAGCAGGTACGAATGATGGCGGCGCACGGGTAACACTGTGTTGTGTGCGGCTACTGTGTGGATATGACTCGGATCCTTTTGCCTCCTATCCAAAAAGAGATTCGCTAAAGTCAAACATTTTCAACTTTAACTGTCAATAGCGACCCATCGTGTGCTGCTCGTCTCCTTTTGCGATGGGTAATTTCTCTTGGCAAAACAAGTTAAGGCCCCGTGTTAGACCATCCGCACCAGCATACTCTAAAGCATACTCTATACACTATTCTCCTTCAGCTTTTACAGTACGTACTCTAAATTACACTGCGAAACAGTGTATCCAGTATGATTTACAGCATACCACTGCGGATGGTCTTAGGTACTTACTCTCGTCAGGGAGGCAACTGTATCTCCAGATGAGATGATAAAGACTGCAGAAATATGACGGTAGACTAGATTCGTCGTCACCATGATGGCTCGCCGGCCATTCATGTCAGAGATGAAACGACACGACCAGACCAGATCTGATCCGATCTAACACTGCACGCACGCACGTCAAATATTTTGGTTTAATCCAGACACGTCATCTAATTCAGCATGAGATTGACGACAGCAAAAAGTCCCGACCCAAAGACAGCTACATTCATAACTAGGACTCTACAAAGGAGAGAGACATCCAGAAGTATTTATCTCGACATAGTACAACATTTCGACAAATATGTAGTCTTATCAGAAGATTGGGGGTATCCTATTTGGTCGGAACTTGGAAGCATGCTAAGATTATTCTCTAGATACTACTACGACTATTAGAATAGAAGCCAGCGTAGCGATTTCAGAACAACTAGCTACAGCGTCGAACGGTCCAGGCCTAGAACCGAATCTTTGGTGCGTTTGGTTGGCTGTATTGGATTAGATTGAGCTGGATTAGATGGTCTAAGTAGGTGTTTGTTTCACGATCAGATGGACAGAGTCATCCAGCTTCAAAGAATATTTCTTTCAGATGCTAAATGAAGTGGTCCAGAAATTTTTGGTTGGATAAATCTATCCACCTTGTCTAAGTATGCTTCTTAGTAACATAATTAGTGATAATTAATTTGTTTGTTGTTGATTAATAAATATAATTATGATATTAATATTAATATTTACTAGTACTATGATATACAATATATTAATAATTAATATCTTGTGAAATTATCAATTTAAATAATTCAATCCATCCAATCTACCAAACAAAAAATTGGATCATCCAATCCATTCAATCAAACATCAACTTAGATCATCCAATACAGAAAAACATAGATGATCTAATCCAATCTAATTTTGACTTCAAAACAAACACACCCTCACTGTGGCACAGGAAATTTCCAAAGACCCGTACGATCTGTACAAGATCGAATATCTTCCAGGCTTAGGATGAGATGGCTAATTGCAGACCCTTCATCGAAACGTGTCGCGAACATTGAACATCCATCAGATCGGGGGGGGGGGGGGGGGGGGGGGGGGGGGGGGGGGGGGTCGAAGGAGACGTTGCAAGAGATTTTGGTTTGATACCTGGGAACGATCAGCTTGTCCTTGCCTTCCAGCTGTAGCCATTGGCCCTGGCAACTTGCCGAGCACACCAGGGACACGAGCTCAGAAGCGGAGGCAGCTCGTGGTGCGCCCTCTACTCACTTACCAATTGCGCCCCATTGTTCCTGCTCCGACATTGAGCGCGTCTGCCATCTGACGATCGCAGGTCACGCCGCTCACCTGATGGATAGTGGATACCTGCTAACTCTCCACTGAGAAAATCAACATTAGACCACACAGAAGCAAGAAAAAGACACATGTAACATCTTTTGCCTCTCGGTATAGAACTGCTGAAGAACAGTTTGAAGCACCCACCAGCTTTGTGCAGAGCCATGGAAATACAGTGAACAGGATTAGGCCACACATCCAGTTGATTGTATTTGTACACACCCTCTTGTCCTGATTCCTTCTTCCTGCTATCTTGTTTCTGTTCTGTTTGGAAGGCCAGGTTTAATCCACAGGTAATGGATACTGAGCTGCTGCTTTAACACAAGGATAAAAAAAAAAGGTCTAGTAGAAAAACGTCATTCATCAAAAGCTATGAACCAATGGTAACGAACTGCAAATGTATACATGACAGGGCCGGCACAATAGGCATAGTTGCTGCACACTCAAACTAGCTGCTACCATTCATGCAAATGCTTACGTTACAACAACTCAAATTAACTTTTCCATGATCCTCTCGTTTACAAAGGAAAAAACGAGGAAGATTTCCCTGTTTTGATATGACGAGCAAGACCTAGATGGTAACAAGAAACGATGAAAAAATTATCTGTCATGGCAGCTGATTAGGCACTTCAGTTACCCTACGTGGCAAGCTATCACCAAGAGACCCTACCTTTTAAATTTCAGAGCTCAGGTTACCAGAGTACCTAAACACAAGGATACAGGTGCATCTACATTTGTATGATTCCGACAGTAATACCGGTGCCCGTTGGAAACAAATGGAAACAACTCAAGCCTTCAACAAGTAGCCATGTTAAGATTTTCAATTTCTTCTAGCTATCGTGCCAGAAGCCTGTATGATGGCATGTCCTCAATCCGCTGGATATCTTCAAGCAACAGCTCCCTTTCCAGCTGCCGGCGTGTAGATTTCATGACCAACTGCAATTTATTAGTACAGACGTGAGCGAGAACTCCCAAGATATATGCATGTTTTTTAATCTAAAGTATAATAAGAAGAACATACATTGAAGTCCATGTAAGTAGCATGCATGTCAAGCCACTGCTGATCCATCAGCTTGAAGGTTATGCAGTAGAGAATGTCAAAAGCTCGATCAGTTTCTGCAGGTCAAAATATTTGGGTTAACATTCACAGACACAATGAGTAGATCATTCATGTTGCCACATTTATGTATGTTTTCTAACTTCAAAATTACAAATGCAAATCTACAAAGCAGTATCTTTATAATTTAGCAAATATGGATCACCAACAGTGTCATTCTGGCGCGTTAAAAAAAAACAGTGTCATTCTGGTCATCGAAACACAAACTTGTTTCAATGATGCATTTTGATGTGTGCTCTTCTTCTAATTGCAGTCATCTTCACAAGCAAACAAATTTAAGGCCAAACACAAACACAACTTACTGCATGATAACTCAATGAAATAAGGAATACTTGAGGTGAAAGAAACTAGTGATAAACAGTTTCGGTAGATTCCAATACCCATTTCGTGAATAGAGATTATACCTGAGAGGAACTTTAAGAAAACTGCTCCAAACAGTGACCTCGGTTTAACTGCAAATCACACCAAGATCAAGTATTAATTTAACATGAATTGAACAGGTGCTGTTGGTCCCCAACCTTTGCCCGCATTACTAAGACACTGCAGGAATTACTTTTGGATGACACACCTGCTTGAAGATCAAGCATTTGAATGAGCATGAATGTTATATTTACACCAGCCACAGCAAAAGGGTACTCCCAAATTGCACGGTCACCATTTTGCTTCCGAAGAAGTTCCTGAAAAGATTTCTGCACAAAAAAAAGTTGGTTACAATAATTTTTGGCTATTGCAAATCACAATACGACTCGAGGTTAGGGATCGAGGTAACTCCGTTAATGTCATGTCATGACAAACGCCTGACTCCATCCTTAGTCTTAGAAAATCACAATGAATATAACTGAATCTTTTGAACACTGTATTTTGTTGAATGTACTGTTTTTTTTTCTTTTTCCTTTCTCCTTCCTTTTTGCAGGGAGGTAATTATTGCTTATTAGAGAGAAACTTTCTACATCCACAAATAAGGATAGATGATGTGGTTTATGATTAACTATGTTGTTTATGACACTTTAAGCCATCTAAGTTATGACACTTAACAGAAACGCTGGAGAGTGCAGATTAACATCAGAGACTCGATCTCTCAGTACCCAGGAGAAGTGTGTAGAAACAAATGAAATATCTTTGAAACAAAAGTTTGCACTCACCGGATAGTTCCTAGCAAAGAACAACAGATTCTCCAAGGAAATGAAGCCTCCACCTCTGTAACCCCACAATGGCAAAATAATCATTAATCAATATTTTCCAGGTTAACTAAACAATACCAATACAAAAGGTATCAATTAGCAAATGGAACAGAAGGGAAGAGCCCATACCTAAAATCTGTAGACGGATCTTTCCCTTGCCAACCCATCTCTTTCCATTGCTCTGATATTAGCCCCCGAAGCTCAGTTCCAGGAAAGGAAGCAAACCAAAGGGCCTGTAGTGCTTCCTAATAGACAAGGAAGAAAAAAATAGACAAAAGGTTAAGTGACTAACTCGATTTTTTCTACTGTCGCATGTAAAGACAGTTGAAAGGAACTAGAGGATCAAGAAATGATCTGGGGCTGACATGTATAATTCCAAAATAAGTTCAAGCTTTCATCTGTGAACAACAGCAGCAGGGGATAACACCTCATTTTAACAAAGGGTAAGCAGGATAAAAACTCGGTTTCAGCTAAAAAAAATCTTCCAGGGCACACAGGAGTGTCGCGTGTCATTTCATTAAGAAGCGTACCAAGAGTGCAACACGCCTCCAACACACTAAAAGGAATCAAACAAACGTGCCATATGCAACACTAACATCCACAGCAAGGCAACAAAAACTCAGAAACTATCTACTAAGAGCCATCACTTCCCTATGGTATGGTCAGATCTATGGGCATGCTAAGTCTCACTTCTGTCAAATGTCATGGCCATTCAACTCTATAGCTTGTCCATTATCTGAATAATTAGATTAAAAATCATGACGAGAACTAGCACACATCCTCCACAAGGGAACAGCATGCATTACCAGAAGTACCAAACTAGTGCAGCATTAATAACAACCAAAACAATTACCTGATGTTCTCTGTTTGTACTATCATACTGAACTTCTATACGGTCCTGTAACCTCTGTAAGCATTCTTCCTGCAACAGGCAAAAGAGGATATGTCAAAACTTCACTATCACCAGCAAGTTGAACCAACCAAATTCATGAAACTAATTGAAGAGAATTTGAATTCTATCCAAAACAGAGCACAAAGTCGATTAAGTGAGCTATGCAGGGGTTCAGGACAGAGAGGTGCATCTGCAATTCAGATGCCAATTATGTGTCAAACCGAGAGAAATTTAAAATTTCATTGACAGGCACGAGATCGTAGTCCTGCATTTAACATCGCGAAGCAAACCTGGAGATCAAATCTAAGAAACAGGAGCGGAGTCCCACCTGTGTAGGCGTCAAATCGAAGGAAAGGCGCGCATCGCTGTCCCTCCTCTGCGCGCAGACGCAGGAGAGCCCCTTTCCGATCCACGCCGTCGACCCCGTCACGACCTCCGCTGCACCACCAGAGCACGCACAAATAGAACCATAAGCATCATCCATGCTGTCTAGGAGCGAAGGTCGCCGAAGAGGGAAAAAAATGAAACCAGATTAGGCACCGGAAGAGGAGTGGTGGAAGGCGGCGGCGCGGTCGGAGCCGGGGAGCCGGCGTACGGCGACGAAGGAGCCTGCGTTCGCGTCCATCTCCCGCGCGACGGCGGCCCGCCCGGGCTTAGCTGAGCTCTCCTCCCAACCTCTACGCGCGGCGATCCGCGCGGGGATCCATGGGCGGGCACGCCGCGGCGAGATCACACCGGACTGGCCGGCGGCGGACAGATCCCGAGAAGAGAAGGACGGGAAAGTGAAGGGTGGCAGGCCGGATCGGCGAGCCTTCGCGGCGGCCACTTCCGTCCGTCCGTTGGTTAGTTTGGTTGGTTGGTTGCGTGGCTCTCTGCTTCGTCTTTCTGGTTGGGCGCCGCGCTCGTGTGCTCCTGCTCTGCTTCGGATAAATCAATATGGATCGGGAACGTCGTCCTTGCTTTGCTTCCTCGATTCGCTTTTCAGTTTTTTTTCCTCTCCCTTTTTGATGATATTTTAATATCCCCTTGATTTTACTAGTTATTTTGTTTGATTTGGGTCCTTTACATTCCATTTTCCAGCAATTTGGTGTGTGTCGGTAGAGACCTGCGTGATTCGTGCTAATAATAGAGACGGTATTGGAATTGTTTTTTGTGTATACATGACGCTCGTTTTTTCAGCAAGCGTATATTTTCTTTCCCTGAAATTCAGATCAGGCGGTTTATACAGTTCCATATTCGAAGCTATTGTGTCTTGTGGTGGGTAATCTGTGCTGTTCAACCACTAGATCATTCAGAAAAAAGCGAAACAGATTGTACGATGCGACTCGAGCTGTCATTTCTGTAGTTTATTACTAACGAATTCGTTACGTACGTGCACATCCCTCTGATGACTCGGCGACCACCACAGCATCAGAATTCCAGGCACCGGTTCGGTTCGAGTTCGACGACAGATGGCTTACCAATTCATCAACGCTAGGTCAGTGGGTCTGGACCGAACGCATCAGCATCATACGCTGTCCGCTTACCTAATCCCACCCAACCTTTTCCTTCAAAAGTCAGGAAATGGGTCATCAGGCTACTGATCTCATAGGTTACGCTCCTGGAACCTGTGCGCTTTTTATCGACCTTACCTACTAAAGTTATATGAGTAGCGCGACACTTTTCATGTGTTGCTTCTCCTGGCATTGTTGCTTTGAAACTGTGCTCCAGTTCGCGCTTTTATCTGATGTACATGCATCGTGCGCCATCGTATGCTGTCATTCTGCGTATGAGAAGGGGTCGTGTGCTTGATGTTGATGCTACGGACAAAATAAAAGCCTAGTGATCTTATAGTATGCTACGCCCAAAGGCGGTCAGAACAAACCAGCGGCGCCCAAATCAATGCGCAGCTACATTTGCTGGTGCATATACTAGAAAAGAAAAGACGGCTGTGGGTGTGGGTATGGATGGGAAATGCTCGAGTCCTTCAGGAACGAGATTATATTAGCGACAGCGAATGCCTCCCCGAACACGCACACCGACACGCTGTGGCGTTATTGGCACAGCTCGGAAGTCAGAGCGAACAGGTGTGCCAGCCGGCGAGCGGTTAGGCTTAGGCGGCCGGACGAAACCAATGAACCCAACCGGGAGAGCGACGGCCCCGCCTATCCATGAAAAAGTCGTGGGCCGAGACGGCCACGCCTGCATCCGCTTTCCGCGGCCGCCGATCCCGTCGCGGAAAACGATGGATCGGGCGGGGCGGGGCGGGGCGGCGCGGGGTCGGGGTCCCCACGGCATCGGGGCGCGCTGGCCGGGGCGGCTTGCGTCGCCACGACGCGAGCGATCGACCAGCGTGTCGGGCCGTTGCCGGGGGCGGGGACGTGCGCGCTCCGTCCGCCGAAACGGAAACGTGATGCGTGGGCCTCCACTCCGTGCACCGGAGCTGGCAGTTGCTCATGCTCGGGATCGGTCGGTTACGTTGGATGGGGGACTGTAGCGGTTGGAACGGAATATTGAGATCCACGCAACTGTAGCTCGTAATGGCAAACCGATAAGGAACCGTGAGTCCTGCCTGCGCCTGAGGATAAGGGAGTACAAACTCTCTCTCTCTCGCGTGACAGACATAGAACAGGTACTCCAGATCAGAGGATGGGAGTATCTCTGTTCGTGAAAGTTTGTCGTTTTGTAATTTATTTTTAAACTACAAAGCGACAAGGTTTCGAATAAGAAGAGAGTACGAGCTTAGTGAGTAGGCGCCGGCGCTTAATGCTCCTACTGTTGTCGGTGGAAAAAACGAGCATCATTAAAGGGTAAAACAGCAATTAGATCCTAGACTTCAAGCTCATCATTTCAGGAACAGGTAGGATGACGAGAACTAAATCAACTATCCTCTGCGGTTGGCGCGCCTTTTGATGGGGAATAAATCATCATGGATCAAAGCTCAAAAGTGTCTAGTAGCTGACGGCCGATCGATTAACCTTGAGAAAGAAGTCACTAGCTACTGACATTCTGAACTGAAAAAATGCGATGCCATGCACACGATTTCATCTTCTCACGCCGAGTTCGTACACCAACCTAAGTGGATCAAAAGCGTTCCGTATATGTGCTGATTATTAGTGCCCAGTCAAGCATCATATACATTATTCGAGCTCTCTGAAAGTTAAATGGCACACAATCCTGTTGCTGTAAAGCTGCGGTTGCGGCATCTCCTTTTCGAAACGAGGTGAGCATCGAACCTGTGCATTCCCATCAATGAAATAAACAAACGAATAGCAGGACTGGAGCTCCTGGTTGAGTACTACTACTGGATACTTTATGCTCCACTTGGTACCACAGATATCAGTTCAGAATTCAGATCCACGGATGTATCGTTATTATCATCGATGCGAGCGTGTTCCCCATGTTACCACCACACGCATAGTTAAGTACGTACTACACACTAATCGGCACTAGCTGATGGTGTGACTGGCACGTGCGCTCTCAGGTGATGGTGAAGAAACCCAGGAATGAGAAGTGCTGAGAGCCTAACTCTAACTTTACGGTTGCTGGTAGCTGAAGGTCCAATTTTACTGGAGAATCGCATGAACAGGACGGGGGGCGCGCAACCAGAGCCGCGGCTGCTCGAAAGGACGGCACTTTCGGTCGACCGGGGCGAATAGCTGCACGGCCAAGGGCGGGCCCGACGGCGAACAACTTGTTCGAAACGGCGAACAAGAATAGAATCTGAAACGTGCGTGGCATCGTTGTTTTGCAGACCGAGGTCGCAGTTTGTTATCCGCCTAGATCTCGATACATAGAGAAGAGCGGAAGCGTGTGCTCCGAAAGATTCTCAGCGCAAATCCATTTAAATTATTGGTCCCGGGCTGAATCATCCAGGCAGCTGCAAACTGAATGGTTCGGTTCGGCGACCAGCCGAATGAACTGTGGTCCTGAATCCTTTTCGTCAAACAACAATGTAGCGGCACTAGCTGTAAAAAACACATGCGTGCCATATCTATTCCACTTTGCGAGCTAGACACATGTATGCATATATCCATTGGTTCAGGACAGGAAAGCTCTCGGCGCACGGCCGTGGCCCGTGGCAGCCTGGTCGCCCGGTGTATCCACGCGTAGGTCCGACCGGCGGCAGGCGTAAAGGATCAGCAACCATCAGCACGGTGGCGGGTTGGTCCGCCGCCGCCTGGTGACCGGGCCGTGAATTGAGACGTGCGCCGGCCGGGCCGCTGAAGGTAGGGAGCTGTTTGGCGTCTCGGGGCGATGGGCCGTGCCGGCGCGCTAGCGCATGGGCTGCCCTCGAACCCACAGTTTCAGTCGTCTTTCTTTTTTGGCTGAAACCTTCTGGCGTCCTCTTGAGTCTTGAACCTCGTACCAAGAACGGTAACAATTTAAAAATCCCGGAAGCTCTACAAGAAATTTGGCAAGGAAAAAGAGATATTGCTTCTAAAGCTATTCCCCTGCCAGAATTCAGTGATTTTGTGGCACGGAGACATCAATATCCTCTCTTGATGCTACTACAATCACGTCCTCTACGTTTCCAATATCAGCGAGTGCATGCAGCTTTTAACGTCCTGATATATCATATCAAACTAAACACAGAAATAATTACAAGAACATTCGTCAAAAAAATAATTACAAGAGGGCAAATACGAACGGAAGAAGATGAAGCTAAGCACGGGTGGAGACATTGGAAACCCGTAATCGTTTCGCATAGCTACAACGCAAAGAACAAAAGAATACAAATGGAAACTAAAAGAAAATTTTCGCATCCTTCTTTTCCCCCGATCGAGTTCATCCTGCCGTCGACTTGAACGTAGCCGCTCAACCTTTGCGTCTGTCTATGCAGCGGCCGGTGGCGAAGAGAAGATGAGGCTCATCAGGAGCCCGACCAGAACACCTATTAGACCAGCAAACGCAGCGAACGTCAAGGAGAAACCCGCGTCGCAGCCTTTGCGGCTCCTACGCCGCCTGAGCACATCCTGAAACAACAGCGCTGTTCCGCTCAGTAGAAAAATTGAAATAACGAAGCAAGGAATGCATGTCAATGGGTACCAAGAGGTGTGGATACTCCATTCTCAAGAAATACGTGTAACTGTGTAAGCCATGGACCATTCGCTTCTTACTTATTGAGCATAATACAGCCAGGATCATTACTTACTAGCTTATTTTACATGTTTCATAGTAATAATGGAGACATTCCAGGTTTCCTTAATGCTCAGAAAAAAATACCGGACCAAAGTCCAAATGCCAATATGGGCATGTAAAAACGGGGAGAGAGATTAAGCGAAAGATGGTTGATATACTGTACCAGTTCACGTTGCATTTGCTGATTTTGCTGAAGTATGGTATCTCTTTCTTCCTTCAGGCGCTGAATATTCTGAATCTGAACAAAACAAAAGGAGGAAGTTACTAAAGATAGCGACAAAGGTGTCCCAAAAGTTGTTTCGCCATTCTCACATGTTTGATCAGAAAAGTACTTATTTCCGTTACAATGAGAACAGTTCATGAAACACTCACTAAAGAGATCCAAGCTTTTATCTGATTATTCTCAGTTGAATAATTGAAATATATGAATCAGGCCAAATGAAGCAATTGTTATATGCGGTCGGGAAAGGCCGGAAACTATTTCTATTTTTCTAAACAGAAAAAAGGTCCAAATTGTGGTCCCATCGCATATTAACAAGTCCATAAGGAAGCATGTTCATGGACTTCTGGGCATCCCTTCCTCCCTCAATTATGACGTCCCATATAGGTACCTTTCCCTATGATCAACTTTATGATTTTTCACCTGTCAAATCATGGTGCTTCAGCGTCACCCTACCCTTAGAATAACATAAAGGCCTGAATGGCGTTTTCTAAATTTTACTTGCATTTACAACAATGTAAGAGCAAAGATAGCTGTGTTGCAGCTCAGTTGAGTATTAGCAATTCTACCAGTCATGATAAAGGATTCAAGCATGTCATGTTCAAGCTGGAAGAATTTTTCCTTCTCAGAATTCATCGGAGGATTAGCTTTAGTGGGTGTGGGTGATAACCACCCAATTCAAAAAAAAAAAAAAAGAATTCATCGGAGGAAAACATCAACTGACTTGTATTTCAATAAAGGTTCCGGTAAAAATATGAGAACTGCTGGGAGATAAACTATATTACCTCTTCAATGCTTGCATTCTTCAGCATCTGTGAAGTACAATCGACAGTAAGCATATTTCCCGAATGTCTAACACGTAAATCATGATGCAAATTGCAATAGAACTACCACAATCTTACCGTCAGATCATCAGATGCCGCTTTGAAGCTCCTGCTTCCTATAGATGAAGCACTAGAGTCGTCCGAACCTACACTAGGTAATGTGTAAACAACCTTGAGCTTCATTTCCTCAATTACCTTATCAACCTCCTTGTTGAACTGCACCCATACAACAAGATGGCATATAGCGGTGAATACCATTCGCTTTGGCAATAAGGCAATGCAAGACCTTATAAATCAGTCAAGTTGCATTGTTTGCTCACCGTATCAGGGGGAATCTCATCCATGTCGGTACTGGCAGCCACCCTCGTGCTCTGAATCAAGAATTTATCCTTGCATTGCATATCTGGTGGGTACTCTTTCTGTGCCTGGAGTGTTACTATATCCCCAAATAGGAGCGCAGGTACAGACACAATAGCACATCAAAAAACAAAACGAAGGATCCTAAACAGAACATTGGAGGAGCAGGGTGCTTACTCGTTATAGTGCAAGAATCCCAGGGCTGTACGATGCTCGCGTTCGGCCGGACGAAATACTTCCTCGGCGATGTCGTCTTGACCTGAAAGGAAATGGGACAGATTTTGATCAAACATGGCCCAGTTTTCATCAAACACAACGCGAAAATTACATGGCGGATATAAAGAAAGGGAAAAGCCATGGATGGACCTTGAATGCAACATGATGCTCGCTGTTGTTCACCACCTTGAGGTTGCAGTAGCACGGCTTGTCGAGCTCAACTGTGCGCAAGAATTTTGCGGGGCGAAGAAAAGGCGAAATAAGAGCAATCACAATGCGAATTAAATCTCAGAAACTCCGCAGAACTTACATAAGAAGGTGAGCTCCTCGGGGTAAACCGAGATCAGCGTTCCACTTCCGCCCATTGCAACCGCCTGATCAAACACACAGGAAAAGAAACCAGGAGATGAATGAACTGCCACATTAAAAATAGGGAAGATATCATCCTCCTTTTATTTAAAGCGGATTCCAAACCTCTCTCTCCAAGAACTCCGCGGAAGCAAAACAAACAGGAAACCGCAACGATTTGGCGGAGAAATGGGACGGGGAGGAAGCCAGGAGGGGAGGAGGAAAGAGAGAAGCCAATGGGTTTGATTTGCTTTTCTTGGCTTCCGGCGACATTGACGGGGCAGCACTCACTTCTTTGGCCCGTGGCACTGTGGCAGTTCGCCCTTTATGTTTTTTTTTCCTCCCTCGAGTGAACAGCCTTGTGTTTTTCTTTATTGGTGGTTGGTAGTACTACTTTATTCAGAGTGCTGTTTCCAGGACCGGAAAGACATGGCTTTTGGCAGTTCTTACTAATTGATCTGAATTCAGGACGATATTCGTATGGTCCAAATCATTGCAATTATCTGATGAAAACCGAGAACGATCTTTTTTTTTGTGAACTTTTTTTTTTAAGTAACTAGACCTATCCAGAAGAACTACCTGACACGAAAACTGCATCACTTCTCTTCGATTCCCATAAAATACAAAACAGAAGTACAAAGAATCCATTCTGAAGAATATTCCTGCCTGATTAGCGTGTTAAACAAACATCGGCCATTTCGTTCCATATTCTCTTCAACAGACAATTTGAGTATATGCATGAACTGTACTCTACTGGTGGTAGGAGCTCATGCAATTTTTAATGGATGGCAGATGTCGGTTTCAATCATCTTCGCCACTAGGAGACGGCAAACAATCTAACAGCAAAAAGCAGTATGATGTGTGGACCCAGTTGTTGCTTTACAGGAATTCAAACTGAACTTAAACTGACATGTTAATGCCATCATGTATACTAGAATTCAAGAGTTCAATGAAAATGATTGATCCTTATGTAGGAAAACACGGCAAGCAACATACAGTGACAGGAAAACTCTTTTTTGGTGCAGCGGTGTGCACACTGGCGAAGCCACCCTTGCTTACCGCACTGGGGCGAACTAACCTCCTATAATGGTTTAAGGCTGAAAATGCCATTTGCAAAGAAAAAATAGATGTTATTTGACCCGCATGAAGTCTTCTCTAAATTAGACTGGTACCGGATATGGCTGATGACGAGTCCTGTAGAAAACTTCAACTTGATTAGTATTTATTATGTCAGCTACTACTCCGTAAGAATTGCGGGCCTACTATCTGGTGACAAGCTTTATTTTCACAATAAGAGCAATATATATACATATTAAATATCAATTGTCCATGTACTTGAGAATCCAGGTCTCCCATGGAAGGATGTATTTAAATTCATAATGAGAAAGTCCTGGTACAGATTTTGTAGACTGAGGACGAATACATTTACACTGCAAGCTGAAATATGCCAAGGCAAAAGATACAGGTAGTGAGCTTTTGGAGTCTAGTGACTACAGTGAAATGCACTGATTTGAACACGGAAGTGAAAATTCTGTTTTAGGGGAACCAAAATAATAGCAGGACTACCCATGCATATCTACTTTTACTTGAAGGTTGAGAAGCGGGGAAGCTTGTGTTTAAGGTAGTACAGCTTCGCTCTCCTAACTTTCTTGTGTCTGATAACTTTGATCTCCTTGATCCTGGGAGAGTACCTGCAACGGGAATCGGGAAACACAAGGGGCTTTAATAAGATTTCTCGCAGAAATTCTGAGTGATAGCAACCCAAACTTTCAAGCATTTCTATATTCAATTGCATGAAAATAAAGAATATATAAAACATAACATTTAGCATAAAGATGACCAGCTCTTATCTAATCAATCATTACTAAAACGGAAAATTGCAGGTAACCACATCTCTCTAAAAAAAGGAGAGGCCCAGTTATAACGCCAAGTTAAGAGTTTTGCTCAAGAATATAACATTCCTTGAAAGAAAACACAGGTTCATATAAAACAAAACCTCAAGGCCAAACAGGATCATTGATCGGTTTGGGTAAATAAACTTTGCTGGTAAATCTTTCAAGCCCTGCTGGTCACAATGTACTTCAGAAGAACCACAACTCCCTTTCATTTTTCAAAGCAGATAAAAACACTTTAATGAACTAAAAAGAGAGAAATACTATGCACTAGTCTATTACTGGTTCTGTAATCTGTAAGTTTGAAACGGAGTGGTAGCAGATTTTGGGCAAGAGCGCACAACACCTTGATATCAAATGAAATCCTAAAGTCAAACCACACATCGCAGACCAAAGTAATTGTACAACCAATTTATAATTTAAGTTGATTTTTTTATTCCTTAATCCCTGGCACATTATCTAGCAGAAACCATCAACCTAATATAAAGTAAATATCTGAAAACCTAAAAACATTTTCTTATGATCATGTGAAGAAGAGCTGCAAGGTAATGATGTTTACCTAATATCAATACACCAACTAGATTCATATGTACCAAACATGAGCATATGTGTGTTCCAGATTTTGTGCAGTGAAGTTAAGGTTTCAGAATGCTAACATTTTAGTAGCCAGCATCATTTCATATGTATATTATCTGCACTGCAGAGAACAAATACCAGAAACCGGGGACACCAACTTACACAGGGAAGGTAATCTCAACTCCTACACCAGCAATGATCCTTCTAACACGTATTGTAGTGTGAACACCACCTTTGTGTTTTGCGATTATAATGCCTTTAAAGAGTGACAATCTCCTCTTGTTGGGCCGTTGCTGCAATAAGGAAAGATAACATCGACAATTATCCAATCAAGAATAAGTAAGAACGTTCATGACTAGTGAAAAAGCTCACCATTCTAAGCTCAATAATGTCACCAGGCCTTAAATCTGGTATAGTCTTCACCTTCTCGGACTCCTCAATGAATTGCTTATTCAGGATCTGGGACACCAAATAATTCAAGGGACATTAAACAACATGCCAAGCCACCCAAAGCTGTAATGGATCACACAAACCTTATCAATGAACTATTTATTAAGTTCTTTTTCGCATTCCATTTCGAAAAAGTCAGAAATTGTGGAATCACTGAATAATGGGCTAATTTTATTTTTAGTGGAACTGAAAAAAAAATATGCAGCCATGGGCCAGGTTAATGATATCGTGCAACAGGCCAACAGCAAGAGGAATTAATGCTCATAGGAAAAAAGCTTCTGGCCGAATTTTGTGTGCACTGTGCAGTGTTACGAGCCCTTCAGCAAAGTGGTCTAGTGTTTCTATAAGAAATTCCAATCTACAATAAGAAAATCAGTTCTTCATTTCGCTTAAACTAACTCCATATGTGCTGTTACTTTAAGGACTACGACGTCATGAACTCAAACATGCAACCACAAATATTCTCCTGGAAAAAAACTACATAAAAGAAACTCCAAATTCCTCACAATTATCTAACGAAACGAATGGTACATTTGTACTACTTGATGAATTGTTGCTCCTCCAACCTACATTGCGGCACGGCAATTCACTACAAATAATACAATCCTGTATGCAACAGACCTTAAGAGAAGCCTCCGGAAAAAAATGCTCACCCCGATGATTTCGCCGAACTTGACCGCGGGCTTGCTCGGCGGCGGCGGTTCGACTGCGGCCTCTTCCTCCTGCTCCGCCACCGCTACAGCCCCTCCCGCCTCGCCCCCAGCTTCAGCTGAGGCAGTGACGGGCTCTGCTTCAGGCTCCGGTTCTCCGGCTTCGGCGCTGGTGTCAGCGCGGGCGACTGTGTGGGTGGTCCGGCGTGGGGAAGCGTACAGGGAGAGCCGGCGGAACGAGGTGGCTACGGAGAGGACCTGCGGCGGCAGTGAGCGGTGGGAGAGGAGGGCATGGGGAAGCAGGGCGCCGGTGACGGCGGCGGTGGCGGAGGCGGCGGCCATTGGAAGGTTTGGTCGGGCCAACGTGTCAGCGGCGGATTGAACGGAGGGAGGAGGCGTCGCCGCGGCGGGAGGATTGGTGAAGGTACGCTATCGGCCTATCTTCTTGTGAGAAGGGGCAGTGGCACTGCCCCGCTGGCCCCACGGCTTATCTTGGATCGATCTCAACCGTCGATTTAGGAAAAAAATGCAGGGTCAAAGTTATGATACAAAACATCGTGTTTTGATCTCCGGTTTTGAGCATCCAAAGCCAGAATTTCCGTCAGATAATACAAATTTTACAGAAACTATTTTCAATAAGTATATCCTACCTCTGTTCTAGAATAATGTTTCAAACAATAAAAAATGAGCTAATGCAGTTATCCTAACAACAAATAAATTTAAACAGAGTATCATCATACTTCTGTTATACAAGAAAATTTTCATTTCCACGGAGTAAAGACTTTTAGGACAGCATTTGATTATGGTTGAGACAGGATAAAGGAGAGGGTAAGATACAAATGGCGGACCCTAGAGGAAGTTTAAAAGAGTGCTCATCTCTTTTTTCCGCGTAAGTACGTGGCAGGCTGGCAGCTACTCCCTCCGTACTATTTATTTTTTTCCATATTTAGTCGAATCTTATTTTTACTAATAATATTTATTAAATCGATTAACTTTAACAACATTGTTTTGACTCGAAACCCACGTCCTACCTCCATTCTATTATGAAACGGAGATCAAGATAATTAAAAGTAGAAGTCTCATATTGTTAAAGTTAATTAAAATCATTAAAACATTTATAAAAGTAATATATTATCAAACCTAGAAATATACTTTGAATAGGACAGCGAGAGTACGCAATGAAATGATTAGTCAGTAGGAGATTAATAGACGAGAATGAGCGGTGATGACTCTACAAGCAAATGTCAGTACGTGTAACATTTGGAAACCACGAAGTTACTTCCTCTGTTTCATTCGAAATATATTTCTAGATTTTGTGAAAGTCAAACTAATCCATTTATCAAATTTATAGAAAAATATTAGTATCATTTGATTCTTTGTAAATTATATTTTCATATCATATTTATTTTATATTGTAGAAGCTAATACTTTTTAATATAAACTGAATTTAGATCATTGATTTTAAGTAATTATTCTCTTCATTTTAAATTACTTATCACTCTCTAGTTAAAAATGAACTAGAAAGTGACAAGTAATTGAGATTCGAGAGTAAAAAATAAAATTTGAATGAGACAGTACAGTAAGTCTCAAGCAGGAAGAAAGAGCACGGAAAGGGTTTCTAAAGAAAAAGAAAGAGCACGGAAAATGGCAGGCGGGAACCGGAGTCAAAGAGCCAAACAGAAGTGGCACGAAACTCGCGGACACTCGAGCGAGTCAAACAAAAACTCGGGCGCGTGTCCGGCTTCCCGAATGCCAGCCCGGCTCCCCGCCACGTCCTCTTTCTGTCCCTTCCCCGTTCCCACCACGGCGCCACGCCACCACCCCGCCGGCCTCACACTCCGGTATCACAACCACCACCCACACCACCGATGAGGAGGCCGCCGGCGCCCGAGGAGACGCGCCACCCGAACGCGCCGCGCGGCCTCCGCGCCCTTCCCGCCCTCTCCTACAACGCCCACCGCGCCCTCGTCCTGGCGCTCACCTTCCTCGCCTACACGCTCTACCACGCCTCCCGCAAGCCGCCCAGCATCGTCAAGCGCGAGCTCGCGCGGTCGTGGCCGCCCTTCGCCGACCCGGCGCTCCTCGGCGCCACCGACGTCGCGTTCCTCACCTCCTACTCGCTCGGCATGTTCGTCGCCGGCCACCTCGGCGACCGCCTCGACCTCCGCCGCTTCCTCGCCTTCGGGATGGTCGCCAGCGGCGCCGCCGTCGCGCTCTTCGGCCTCGGTTTCTTCCTCGGCCTGCACTCGCTCGCGTTCTACGTCGTCGCCCAGGTGATCGCGGGCCTGCTCCAGTGCACGGGGTGGCCCTCCGTCGTCGCCATCGTCGGCAACTGGTTCAGCGGCGAGAGGCGCGGCCTCATCATGGGCATATGGAACGCGCACACCTCGGTCGGAAACATTACCGGATCGCTCGTCGCCGCCGCCATGCTGGGGTTTGGGTGGGGATGGTCGTTCGTGGTCCCGGGTGGGATGATTGCGCTCGGTGGTGTCCTTGTGTTTTTCTTCCTCGCGCCGTACCCCCAGTACGTTGGCTACGGTCCGTCGCCGATCGAGCCTGCCAGTGAGGGGAACACCGACAGGGAGGACGCCAGAGCCACCGTTGGCGCTGGGAAGGACAGACGAGATGCCGTGGGGATTTTGAAGGCGCTCTCCATTCCCGGCGTGGTCATCTTCGCGCTCTGCCTCTTCTTCGCCAAGCTCGTCGCCTACACGTTCCTGTATTGGCTCCCGTTCTACTTGAGTCAGACTGGTATGCCACCAGAACCTCTTTCACGAGTTCTTCCCGAATTGGTAGAAATTGGTCATGTACTCGTGTTATTGCACATTACCACATTAAATTGGTGGAAGTGTCTGCTTCCTGCTGCTATGCATTAGATTTTACCCAAAATGATAGGAGATTGTGCCACCTAGTGGCTACTCATCGGGAGGGGAATAACATCTGCTTTCTAGTTCTGGTCAATGGCTTTTAATCTTGCTTATAGTCGAAATCTGATTTATTGTTGATATGACTTTTGCATATGATGTGTTGTAGTATTGTGCTTTGTGGTAAGCAAGTGTGATTGAGATCGCCATATAAAAACGCCGTGATTAACACATGCTGCTTTATCAGGTTATACATGCCTATTTTTGTTTGTCTTTTATCTATGGTAAGTCAGGCTCAGAGCTGATCACGGTCTGGCTGAACTTACTAATGCATTAATGCTAACATGACCCACGAGGTTACATTGTTATGTTTATATTACAGCAACTGCTTGTTCATTGTCATGTCAAATAGAGCCATTCTATGCATACTGCTACTGCATGGTGATATTACATTGCTCTGTTTTATCTTACTGCAACTACCTGTTCCTTTTAATGTCAAATAGAACTCTTCTATGCATATTGTGTGAAGCCGATCTCATATTATCATCGTAACGACTGGTCCTTCAGACCATCCGCAGTGGTTCACTGTAAAGCTTACTTGACTGTAAATATATAGTAGATTACTGGAAGTATAGAGTAAGTGTACAGAGTGAAATGTTGGAAGTATAGATGATATACTGGAAGTATAGAGAGATAGAGTAAGTTTTAGAGGAAACCGCTGCGGATGGTCTCATACGGGAATCTCCCACATTTTAAATGACGTCTCTTCATACCATTTACAGAAATTGGAGGCGAGTACATGTCAGTTGCATCTGCTGGGTATCTATCAGCTCTGTTCGATGTAGGTGGAATTGTTGGTGGGATTCTTGCTGGATTCATATCTGACCAGCTCGATGCTAGAGCAACCACTGCCGCAATCTTCATGTTCTTGGCGATTCCATTTCTTTTCCTTTTTCATGCATATGGCAGTATTTCAAAAGTGACAAACATTTGCTTAATGGTGATCAGTGGCCTGTTTGTTAATGCACCCTATGCTCTCATAACTACTGCCGTTTCTGCTGATCTGGGCACTCACAAGTCTCTTAAGGGCGACTCTCGAGCACTGGCCACCGTCACTGCCATTATAGACGGGACAGGATCTCTCGGTGCTGCATTAGGGCCGTTTATTACGGGATTTATATCCAAAAAGGGGTGGGATTCAGTGTTCATAATGCTTGCGCTTTGTGCAGCTTTTGCTGCTCTGCTTTTGTCAATTCAAGTGAAAAGGGAAATTCCTCAGATCATTCAGAACAGGAGAAATCTTTTGAGTAGCATGCGGAGAGGAAATGCAGGTAACGACTAAAGGCGCTAATGCTTGTAACTCCATCTCCCCAATTTAGAGATGCAAAATACTTGGTGACTTAATTCTTGCTCTGACGCTCCGATTTTCTGTCACGTAGATTCTGGTGTCCAGCCACTTTTAGTGGAGAACAGTTGATGGTGAGGCGGCATACAACACTGGTGTAGACGGGGTCCAGTTTTGTAGTGTTGTAATTGAGTATGCTTGGCTGTAGAGAGTCCAAACCAGATGCGGAGAAGCACTATTTATTAGTGTATCCTTAAGAAGATCCGTGGAATCAAATACGAATGGGATGGTGGGATGCCATCTGTTGTATTTCTGTCTGATGAGTGTAGATCTGTAGCAAGGATCCTTAGATGCGCTTCAGGCACTAGTTGAACATGAACAGAGATAAGAATCGACTTACAGTCTGAGATACTCAGATGAAGGATATCGGTGCTGTTTGTATTTTTACTCTCAATGAACAAAACGGGATCATGAACCCCTGATGAGCATTCTGCATTGGTTCTGTTCATACGAAGTCTCTCATGTTGTAAAGACCACCGTACTTCTGTTTTTACGGTATGACATCTGTTGTTTTCTGCAGAAACTACATATTGTGGTTGCTCTGTTGCTGTATGTACGTAGCTTGTACAGTAGCATCGTGAGATGCATGTCGCACTGTTGGAGAGCTACAAGTTTGCGGGCGATTTCCGGAGTTTCCATGTCACATGGCAGCAGAAGCAGACGTGGGCCTCCTCTCCTTCAGCACATGTGTGTAATCAGTCACACTGGAAGGATGGCATGCCTGCGGAGCCCAATGTCCCTGGCGGGACGAGCCCTCGTTGTGCAAGCCCGAAAGTGTCGCCCTGGCCATCGCGAGCCGCCCAGTCCGCGCGGAGTCGATCGACACGGTCACATGGAGTCCGGTCATGGAAAACTTGCCGATAACAGTACGGGCCGAGGTCTAGGCTGCAAGCACCACAGATATCCTGGCCTACCAGGCCGCCGCCCGCAAACGTGACGAGCAACATGCAGGCTGCGTGATGCAGAAACTGAATTGTCGATGAACAAAACGTGATGCAGAAACGGTTCTGATGCGTGGAGTTTAAATGCTGGCGCTCGGTTCTATGCGATCTTAGAAGAGAATGGCTAACTACTTGAGACCAATTTCGTGCACGTGCGTTCCGTAGCTGCAGCATTACTCGGGGATGCGAGGATGAATTAATGAGATATTAGGTGAAACTGATTAGGACGCGCATCACGACTGTTGATATATGGCGTATCGAAGCTAGCTTTTTTGTGTTATCCGAATCTAGCGTATTTGTTACTACCGTTTTATCATCTGGTCTCCAATCCGGTCTTTCATCTTTGTATGAAACCAGGCATGTTGAGGAGTAAAAAATGTGGTACCAAGTCCGGTGCAGATGCATCCAGTTTTGCAGTGTTGATCGCATGAAGATGTATCCAGCTCTTGATGTCATGAAGGAGATGATTTGGATATGAAGATTGCGACCTCTCCGGTATTGATTTGGAGTGATTTGTACATATTATATAAGTAACTTTCGCATTGCCATGAAATGCAACATCTCCTGGACAAGATGATCAAGAACATGAAACTCGATCGGGGTGGACTCTTTATGTAAAAAGCTAGGATGTGGGGTATAAATATTTTATTTTGCATCTCATGAATGAAATGAATAAGGTTCTGTACACCAATCACAGGCAACATCAGCCCGTGATGTGCTGATGGGTTACTCAAATAGTATCAGAAAATTATGCTTCGAAGAGCTCTTTAATCTCGAGAGAAAAAAGTCGTTCTTGCAAAATATCATCACGCAACACAAAGAACAGAGAACAACGGTTCGGTCGACAGCTTGTTATTAGCAGACTACCAGCCTCCAGCTCGGTTCCTTCCGGCTTCCGCTGCTCTCCTTCTCCGTGGGCAACTTTGTTGAGGCACCAAGCTTGGCCCAATATTTCTGGGCGCATAAACATGTTATTCGGCGCTGCATTTGGGCCTTCCCTACTTTGAAACAACCGAGGCGATACGATTTGAACGTTGCACCAGCTGGCTGCTCGCTCGCTGCGACCAAAAGGCTTTCCCCTAGTCGCCACTGCTTCTAACTTGCTCCACTGCCCATCAATGCTTCGAATCGACTAGTAGTATCACGGGAAACGTTGTCCGACCGCCCGGCCTGCCGCGTCCACCGATAATCGCTGCCCCAAGCAGCTGGTCCAACCGCACGCGAGACCGGTGAAACCTAACCTGTCTGGCGCGCTTGGGACGGAAGAGGGACGAGAGAGGAGTAACTTTTGCCGAACCAACAATTAACCTGCCGCCGAATTCCAACACTACGGAAAAGGAGCAAAAGCTTTTCTACCTTTGCAGTACAGCAAAAGCACGCACCCAACCTTCCGCAGAACAGCACAACGCTCTCAAGCTCAAGCTTCAACGGTGAAACACAACTCATCAAGTCAATTCCCAGTAGTACAAAACCGTGAGAATTCACGGCGTAGTGACCCCCTGATGAAGTGATGAACGGTGGTTGTTGGGACGACGACGATCGACAACGAAGACGAAGGCGGTCGAAAAGGTCAGGGATGAGGAGATGGTAGCTTTGCTTCCCTTGCAATGTACCCCACCCACCCACCCAACCTTGTCATCACTCGGCCACGTTGCTGTCACAGGGATCCAGCGGGAATTCTATACATCTCTCTCGCCGCTCGTACGTCCTCCAATGGCAACCCCAACCTCGTCCGTTATCAACAAATAAATCGCGCGAGGATCAATGGATCATCATCTTCTCGTGACTCGTGGTGGCGCAGCGCAGCCACGCACTGGATGCGCTTATTGCCCGGGCGCCTCGTCATAATTGTACCGGGCGGGCGCGGCCGGGCCTAGCACGCAGCTAGTTGCTACTAGGCAGCTAATGAGGCGGCATCGAAATATCGGGAGATCCAGGCTGTTGGTAGATGACGCTCGTGGTCATGGGGCCAGGAACACGGACGATCCAGTTGTTTGCGAGTCGCTGTCGTGTTCGTCGTGGCCGCGGCGGCCGAGCAGTGAAGGGATCGCTGGTTGGTACGAAAGGATCAGGTCGTGTGAAAACTACGCGTCCCTCCTGCTGTGGTCTTCAGTAAAACGACAGATTACTTACGTGCGTACGTCTGGTCTCGCCTCCGAAAGCTACGCACCTACTACTGCATCTGCTGTAGACTGTAGTTACGCTTAGCAGCTGATATGGTCTGAAATCTTGATAATGGACCTTATCTGATAATGCATGGGAGTGGTGGCTGCACACGTACGGATACACTGGATCTGAGGCGCGCTTCAACTTGCTCTGCTCCTTTGGATCAGGGATCTGGGGCGGCCAAGTGCGCCTAGAATAGCTTCATCCGGCTCGGAGTGTTCTTCTGCCTGAACTTGATTCAGAGTCAGTGGTGCCCCAAATCGTAGTCAGTCCAACAGAGGACTGCATTTGGAAGCACCAACCGGACGCGTCTAATTTCTCTCTTCTTTCCGTTGATGTTCACAAGATTCGTCGTTGGCGCTTCAAAATCACCACTCTGTTCCGTCGCCAACCGGAGAGGCTAGTTTATTGATGGTGCGACGGCAACCTCCTGAAACTGAACCACGCAACGCCACCGGCCGGGTGCAGTGCTATGGAGTAGTAATACAGAGTCAGCAACGAAAAGCAGCAGCAGCAGCTAATATTCTGGAACCAGTAGCTTGACGCGTGCTTCAATTCACACCATTAGTTGAGGGGGCGACATGATTTAACAGCGGTGTGGTGTGGGTGCCATACTAACCCTACCTAAATTTGCCAAAAAATTCCAGTAACCTTTCTATAATGATCTGGAAAAGCTGGTTGCTTCAGCTTTACATTTAGTTAGTAGCCCCCCTTTCTGTTCTTTTTAATCATTGATCTGAGGCGGCAGGAGTGGCATAACTTTTAATTATTGTTTATTATTAATGTTGCAGTAACATCTGACGCCCCCTTGTTGTTCTTACCGACCAAACGGTAAGATCCGTGATCTGGGAGGGGTGAAGAGCGCGTTATTGTTCTTGACATCCTGGTCCTGGATTAGATGGTGCGTCATGGTGGGACTTGTGGCGGTGCATGGATCATTGGCTCCGTCTGGGGACATCATGTCACCACAGAATCAAGAAAGGGTAGTAAAAAGAAATGAGAAAGCGACGGCTAAACATCTATGCACTCATTTGATGATTTGCGTCATTGTAGCTTAGTTCTTAATGTTCAGCATAACCTTCTTCATGCACGAGAGGAATCTAGAAGGCGTGTTTTCATCAGGGTTTCTCTTTCGACACATTCTCTTTCCATTTGCCAAAGGAAATACTACAATATTACGAATCAATATCGCAGCTGGCCCGCGGCCACTTTTATCATGGCACCCAGACAAATTAATTGTTCAACCTCCATAGAACAACCATCACTCTCAGCACCAAAAAGGAGCAGCACGGAAAAAAGTTAACCAGCTGGCATTTGCACCTACCAATACAAGGACAGGGCCATCAGCTAGCGCCCATGCATGCAAGTCTTTCGTACGTAGACAGCTACGTACAACGTGCTGTACATTCGTACTGCACGTACCATCTACATAAACCCAAACGGAGTGCACGGTCATATATACGCAGCCACGCGCAGATTCGCTGACACAATGTCACCAGGGCTAGTACTAAAACAGTTTATACCGTTACCGTAGTAGTAGAACGTACCTGACCATGTTAATTACAAGCTTATCAGCTAGTACTACACCATAATCAGTGGCAGTGTGAGCTGGAGGCGGCTGATGAGCTAGCAGCTGCTTTGCTCGTTACCACCACGCTATATAACCATCACTCTCCCGCTCGCTTCCTCCCACTGCTCCGCTCTAGCTCAGCACAGATCCACCACCACGATGGCGCTCCTCCGCCCCGTCGTCCTCCTGCTCCTCATTGCCTCCTGCGCCGCGCAACAGGCGCCGCCGGCGCAGCCGCCTCAGACGCCCAACGCACCGCCATCCAACTCTCCGCCACAAGCGCCACCAGCAGGCAACCCACCGCCGGCGCCCCAGGCGCCTCCGAACGGCAACCCGCCTCCCGCGCCCCAGGCGCCGCCTCAGGCACCACCCGCCCCGGCTAACCCGCCTCCGGCACCCCAGGCCCCGGCCACTCCCCCTCCTGCTCCCACCACGCCACCTCCCGCCCCGACCACTCCTCCTCCCGCCCCCACCACGCCGCCGCCGTCCCCACCGGCCTCGCCACCGCCTGCTCCCGTCACTCCGCCACCGTCTCCCCCGGCCACCCCGCCGCCCGCTCCCATGACCCCGCCCCCGTCCCCACCCATGGCGCCACCTCCCGCCGTTCCTCCTCCCCCCGCCACCCCGCCGCCGGCCCCGGCGCCCGCGACCGCCCCGACCACGGCCCCGACGCTCCCTCCCGTGGCGACGCCGTCCTTGTCCCCGAAGAGCCCGAAGACCCCCGTCACCGCGACGTCGCCAACACTGGCGCCCACACTCTCGCCCACGGCCACGCCGACTACGGACGACTCGGGCGCGACCACGCGCGCGGCCGGCTTCGCCACGCTCGTGGCATTGGCGGGCGCCGTCCTGCTTTGAGAGAGCTCTAGACTCCTCTTCCTCCCGTCGATGTTGTCACCATCCCCGTGCTCCCAACGACGACGCTACTGCTTCACTCCATTTGCTTTTTTTTCCCACTTCATTCGTGCTGTTATTTAATTTTACCGGCGCCATGCTCGGATCGATGGATTCTTGATGTACGACGACGACGATGGCGGTGCACTGGTTGGATGTCCGTCCCCGTTTCTTTAGATCTGCGGGCGGGTGTTGGTTGGTGCGTTCTGTTCTGCCCGCGGCTGTCGATCGCACTCTGTACGTTACTGCTGTTACATTTTGGTTCTTATTATATATAGAGAGAGGATTTGTGCATATTTTTTGTGTATCATTGCCGTGTCCATTCAATAAATTCTCTATTGAGCTTATTATTCACCGTGACGTCGATCTTCCAAGTGATTCTCTCAGAGGACTTTAATTACTTACCGCTGGTACCGAAACGAAGTACGTATGGTAGAGGACCTGTTGGTCCTGTAGTGTTTTAAACCGCATTGAAAATTTGAAAACGGACGAAGATTTCACCGATCTTTTCGGTCCAGGGTTCGGTGTGGGACGTGTAAGTACGGTATTTACAGGCAGGTAGATAAGTACGGTATGGGAACATGTCCACGTGAGTGACCGACCATGTGCGACTGTTAAAAGCACGGACGCTTTGGATCACGGTTTTTTTTTCCGGAATGTGATGAGTGAACGAACATGTCGAAATGACGTGAGCTGCGGCGTTCAAAAAGATGACAGAAAGAAAAGAAGTGTCCTTGACGAAAAATCATTCGGGAGATTTGCTGAGAAAGAGGCGAGACAACTGTGAGTTGGGCCTTTTGTTTTATGGAGTAGGCCCAGCCGCTGGGCCTCACCCGAATTAGCCCAACGTCAAAAAAGCGGTGCCGGTGAACGCCACATTAAACGAAACAAAGAAATGGCGTCGGTTCAGAACAAATTTGTGCGGTCTACCTGCTGCATAACTTGGTTTCTGGAACACATCTTTACAGATTCTAAAACTGAATCATTTCAGCCGTGACTACAATTTTTTTTTGAAAAGAATTCCATGAGAAAGCTGTTTGCATGCAAGCTGAAGTTACAGATCTTCTCACGAACTCACTGCCGTGCTCGCAGAGGAGAGATCCGGCGGCCACGGAGGAAAGAAGCCACGGACGTGCATGCACGAACACCGCTACAACTACGCATCTGGAAAAAGTCTGCGAGGAGCAAGATCGAGGTCGTGCGGGCAGGGGTGGCATGACATGCTATCGCTACTGCGTTAGGTGCAGAGGTGGGCGCGCGGGAGGGGTCACGCCATCGAGCCGAAGGTGACCATGCATAAGCCGATGGGCCCGGAGACGGCGAGGCAGCAGCAAAAAGCGATAGAGACGCCGGCGACGCGTGTTGTACCGCCCGCAGATCTCCTGTCTCCCCTGTCGCTGGCCAGTACGACGTTAGCCCCCCCTTCGTCGCTTCGCGGGTACGCCATGCCAGGCACGCGTGGGATGGGATCCTGCCATCCTGGGAGGCTGCTACCGGCTGGGGCGATGTCACCCATGGGCTCGTGGCACACAGCTCGGATGACTGCGCGTTACGCGAGGATCGGAATCCCGACTCTCTTCGCGCTGTCCTGGCGAGGCTTGGCATTCAACAACCTGGACGCCGGCACTCGGCTCTCGCCCTATTGGAATCTAACGGTAATTTTTTTTTGACTCGATTAACCGAACCGAAAATAGCAGCTGCTTCGTGGCGCCGTTAGCATACTTTGCGCCCTGGTGCAGTTGGGTTAGCTAGCCTGTCAATTCTTTACTCATCATCAAGAGCCGCTTGTGCTTTGCACATGAATGGGGAGCAAGATGTGGTTGGAAGGGCCATGGCACAATAATGCTGCGGAATGTGGACTATAGTAAAACAACAACAGCAGACCAGTGAAACGAGAGGAATGCCGGGACAAGCTATTAGCTGGAACGATAAGTATTCTCACGAGTTCGTTGTGTGGCATGTCTTATCGCATACGGTGCAAGGTCATATCCGTGTTCTGCTGTCGTTCACGAGTCAGGAGTCACGACAGAAATGCACGTGAACGACGTGAGGGTTCGTAAGCAGGGAGGGCCGAGCGGGCCTCATCGACCGCTTTGGGCCAGGCCTGCACCCGGCAGCTTGACGATCGATGCCAGACTTTTGGGCCATCCAATCCACGGCTAAGACAAAATTTGGTCAGACGAAATCCGGGCTTACAAGTGCAGCAGGAATTTGGACCAGTTTTGGGCTCCTCTTGGTTCAAGAATTCGGCCCCGAACCATAAAAATGGCTCCCGCTGCTGACGTGCATTCGCTTGTGGTGCGCTCAACATTGTCTCGCTCGCTCCATCCGTGCGTTGCGCATCCACAGCTGGGCGACGGCGTCCCATGCAAAACGGTCCGCCCAATCCAATAGTACATGCGGTACAAGCACTGACAGGCAGCGCGGAACAACGCTGAACTACACAGAACAGAAATTTCCTTACTTGATACAAAAGCGGTCGTTTGGCGACACACTCGCAAGAACACGTACAGAAGCGAATAAACAGAATCGAGCTCGAAACAAAACAGAAACAGAGGTGCCGAGAACGGGAACACAGCTAGTAACACAGGCTCTCGCCTAGCTAGCTACCCCATCAGGGCGACGCCGACGAGCGCTGCAGCGCCGGCCGAGAGGCCCGTCACGAGGCGGCTCTCCACGCTGCTGCTGGCGCCAGAGGTGGATTCGGTGGTGGGCTCTGTTGTCCTGGCAGGCGTGGACGGCGTGGTCTCCTCCGGGGGCGTCTCGGTGCCCGGTGCGGCGGGCGTGGCGGCGGACGGCGCCTCGGCCGGGGTGGTTCCGCCGGCGGCGGCGGAGACCGTGACCGCGACCTTCATGCCGCCGCTGCAGTGGCCCGGGGTGCCGCAGACGAAGTATCGTGTGCCCGGCGCGGTGAGCGCGATCTTGGTGTTCTGGTCGCTGTACGACTGGATGGAGTTGCTGGCCGAGCACGCGCTGTAGTCCGCTGAACTTACCTCTGCCACCGTGTGCATCATGCTGTACTGGAACACTGCATGACACCGCCCCCATAAGTACTTATGATATACACGTGCACCTTATCAGCCAGCCTCGGCAAGCGAAACAAAAAATAAAACTGCTTCCAGAAGTCTATCTATATCCACAGTACTGCTAACAGATAGGGTCATGCTGTTGAACTACTGATGTTTTACAACATCTCTGACGACAGTTGAACTGAAGCAAGGATCGCCGTACGTGCTTACCTAGGTTGTCACCAACACCGAAGGTTTTGCCCTTGGCCCAGGTATCGTAGTCCACGCCGCTGGTCCATCCCGACGAGTCGCCGACCACGTAATCCTTGCCGAACGCCGGAGCGACGGCGGCGAGCAGAACCAGGCCCGCTATAAGGGCAGCCATGATGACACAGCTCAGAGTGGGCAGGCCGCCAATTTAGATGAACAATTACGAAGGTAGCAGGAGGCTTCGCTGTGGACAGTGAATGCGGTGCGAGGCTTGCAGTGAGCCGTGTGGCTATATAGCGCGTCACTGAAGCGATGCAGGTAGTACTAACTAAATTGATTCGGTACAAGTTTTGGTGCAGTTGGGTTTGTTATGCTCGATCGTCACCAACTCTCCCCTGCTTTGGCGTTCCTTGATTTGCTGAACGATGTTTACGATCAGTGCTCAGCTGTGCCGTCCTAGAATATTTTGTGGTTTTCAATGAAGATGGAGCAATTTATATCGATGGACTTTATTTGTTTGGGGTTACAACAGTTCTCTCTAGTCACTGTTCACTTGCTGAATAGCGAAGTGTAGAGTGCAGGCATGAAATGGCGCAAAACACAACTACTCTACTCCCTCCGTCTTAAAAAGCTTGTCGTTTTGTAGTTCATTTTTGAACTACAAAACGATAAGCTTTTTTGAGACGGAGGGAGTATAAGTTTAGATAGTGACTTCTCCGTTTCTAGAACGCCAATATGAGTACAATAATCCCTTGCTAACATATGTGTTTGCCACCGTTTAGTATTGAGTCAGCCTCTTATAACAATTCTCCTCAGTGCAAGTTTAGACCATTTCTAAGAACTACAATACAATATGAGTATCAAAGAAATTTTGCTGACATATACTTCCCTTATTTTTAACATATGGCTTCACAACCTAAGAAAACTTGTACTCCCTCCTTTCTCAAAAGATTGTCACCTTCTAGTACAAAAATGTACTAGAAGGTGACAATCTTTTGAGAAAGGAGGGAGTACTATAACCATATAGCCAGAGGGAGTATTTGTTGTAACTATTTCTGAGCGGAAGCAAGTACATAACATACATGAAACATAGTCCCAGAGAAGTGTTAGCATTGCTTAAACAAAAACACTTAAATTAAATGGCGGGAAGAGTCATGAAAAGTACAACAAGAAGCTGGTTGAACCGTTGAACAAACCTGTTCGACAGTTTGTGCATTGTACATTGCGTGGACCTGATTCGGTCGAAGACCATCAATGATTGATTGGCTTTTCACTATCAGGCAGTTGAGGTAGACAGCAATTGGGGCCTGTGTTCGGTACAGTATTGATCATCGTTTGAGGGACCCTGTCTAGGTAGATGCATTATGTCAAAATTGGATTCATAACGCTTTTCCGTTCAACTTCTGACCACTCTGGATAATAAAGCATACACTTACGCATTGCTACTCAATCTTTTTAATGAATACTCCTTCCGTCTCATAAACTTGTCGCTTTATAGTTTAAAAATGAACTACAAAACGACAAATTCATGAGGACAGAGGGAGTACTATTTATATTCAGAACAAAAGTTTCTGTGTGTATCATCTAAATGCTGAACATGATTTTTTTAATAGGATGGATCCATTTTTCAGCTGCGCATTGTGAATGAGAAAAGTCGTAAGGCTGCATCAGAAGGAAGGATGAGGTTCCTCTGACGTAGAGCGTGGTCACTGACATGTGGGGCCGGTCCCGCGTGTCAGCGACCACGTCACGCCGTGCAGTAACGTCAGAGGACCCTCGTCCCAGAAGGAAGAGTAGGTATTGCTACGCCATTGGCTGTTGAGCCCTTACCTGTACGGTTCAACAACTTCCTCGGTCAAACAGCTCACTAGTTTAAGTACGAACACAAGCAGTAGTTAGCAGCAATAGCCGTTGATTTTTGCTGGAGTTGACGATTAGAATGGGATTGTACAAAATGCATGTACGGCCTTATATTGATAAAAAATACAGATGACATATATTTGATACTCCCTATTTTTTTCATTGATAATGTTAGCAACAAAGCAGTTGGTCTAGCATCAGCAATAAAAAAAAGGAAGGGGCCATATGACAATAGAGTAACACAGTTGAATACAAATACACATACAAATGTGTGTAGTTTACAGATCGGTACCTCACACTAACTAAAAAGCTTAAACGATTCAACATTGGTCTACTTGGGAACTGTAGCCGTGACCAGGAACCCCGCGCCATCAGGCATCACGACCGCCAGCCCTTCGTCGCTGCTGGCCACGATGCTGTAAGACACGTGCACGGGCTTGGTACCCCTGAGCACCAGCTCCTCCAGGCCGAGTTCCTGCCACTGCACTGCCTCGAGCTTGTGCTCGGCGCCGCCAAACTCCGACAGGGCATCCGCCGTGCACGTCTCCACGCTCATTCCCGCCGGGTTGTCTCCTTCGCCCTTGCTGGCGACGACGACGACCGAGAACCGCGGCACCTTGGCAGCTGCGCCGAGCTTGTCGCTCGCCTGGTCAAGGCAGGCCCTGGCGAGCGCGCGGTGGTCGTCGGGCGGTGACCCAGCGGTGGCCCTGAAAAGCACGGTCTCGACGTCGACGTCGCCGCCGACGCTGTCGAACGGGATCGACCTGATGCGCCTGGTCATGACGTCTGGCCGCTGGAAGTAGCTCGCGTACTGCAGAATCGGGTGGGTGGCGACCTTGTTCTTGGCCTTCATCTCCGCGTGCGTGCGCGACCAGGACAACAGGAACCGCGCGAGCGACAGCGGGTCGGCCAGCATCAGGCTGCCGCTGACGCCGACGGCGTACCCGCCGTCGCCCTGGAACCGTGTCAGCTGCAGCAGAGGATAACATAACAACACGTCAGTTCATATATACCCCGACACATAAATGTCACTGCGGCGGTAACAAAATGAAAGACACGCGTTGCTTTTTCGTTTCATCCGTATGAACGCATTGATTTCAGTGTCCGGCATGACAGGCTGGATGATCCGAGCGTTGATGTACGGTTGCAGTACAGGTACGTATGGACCGCATCGAACACATGGTGTCGCTTGCGTTCGTTGTGCAACAACCACGGGGGGCTGGTACCGCGTCCCAATCGAATTCACTCGGACCCGCTCAGCTGTTGCGAACGACCCTATGTCTCTCCCTCTCGTACTTTATCCAGCATACGTATGCCGTTCATTTTTCGGCTCTACGTGAAACAACTTTCATCTCCTGGTTTGGCATTTTTTCCAAGACTTGGTGGTTCTATTCTAAGCAAAATCATAGGACGTGTGGTGCTCCCGAACAGGGAAGCAGCTACGTACTCCCTCCGTTCTCATGAACTTGTCGTTTTTAGTTCATTTTTGAACTATAAAGCGACAAGTTCATGGATACAAAGGGGTACTCGACTACAGCATCTAACCGCGCCACTAAACTGACAAAACTGATCCTGTAAGCAGCATCGAGCTATGCGCTTCCGAGGATGTCGTAGAATCAAAGGAGAAGGTGATGGCTAGCGGTGGAATTCTTCGGCGATAATTTTTCTCTGGTTAGCTTTTCGTAACAAGAAGTTTCCTTTTCAGGTAGCTTTATAGTACTCTCTATTTCTTTTTATTTGTCACCTCTTAGTTTATTTTTAAACTAACCGATGACCAATATAAAAACGGAGAGACTATGATGTAGTAGGCTTTTATGCTTTTGTTGTGAATTCTGAAAACTGGCAACCCCAGTAAGTGCCAATGTAATAAACCTTATTGGCTTTCTATAGCTGGAACGATCTATCTTTCTTTTTTTTAAAAAAAAAAACATCTTTTGGCGATCATCCATGGATTCAGCAAGCAAGCAATAGGAGCGGCTGTCCCCATCTGCCAATCAAACGGCGAGCCGAGACGCCGACGAATGGACAGTTCTCATGACACAAAAAAATTACTGTACTTGCTAGAGTCCGACCGAGTGCAGGTGCTCACGCGATCGTGGCATAAGAAAAGGAAAGTACTCGCGCAGTATACGGATATACTTTACCGCCACGGATCGAATCGTATGACGCGCGTTACGCGATCGATAGACGGATCGACCGTACTTTTCTTGTTGAAAGTGGACTGAATCATACCTGCACGAAGCAGAGAGCGGACACGTCGGGATCCTCGGCGTTCACGTCGGTCCACGGCGCGAGCGCGGCCTCCCTGCGCGCGCGTTCCTTACCGTCGGCGCCGCCCAGCAGGAAGTCGTCGACGGTGCCGTCCGCCGTGGCCAGCACGAGCCTGACGCCGGTGTCGTTGAGCTTGACCTCCCACGCGGACCCGTCGGCGGCGGCGCGGCGCCGGAGCCGGCCGGCCATCTCCGGGTGGTCGGCCAGCGCCTCGCTCAGCGACTCCTTAACCCAGACCGCCTCCTCCCAGGGCGCCCCGTCGCCGCGGTAGTAGAGCACCACGCGGACCCTGCGCTGCAGCGCGGCCGCGGGGAGCGGCGGTGGCGCGGCCACGGACACGGGGCGCGCGCGCCCAGGCGGCACCACGCGCGTCGGCAGCGCCGTCTGCAGGCCCTCGATGTGTACGTGCCCCGACGCGGCCGGCGCCATGTGTGCTCGTCGGCTCGTGCACGTAGGAGGAGGAGGAGGAGGAGCGCAGGACAGCGGGAGCGGCGAACCGGTGATGGTACAAGCGAAGCGAAGCGGCGCCCCTTTCCCGCCGTGCGGTGGCGCCTTATTTATACGTGCTCGTTTGCCCGCCTGGCGGGCAGGTAGCAGCCTTGTGGATGTGGTGTTTTTCAAGTTCTTAGTCTTCTAAAAAAAAGTTCTTACTGTGAATCTCCAATCTAGACCAAAAGTGGTGGTTTATTGCTTCCCTGTTCCTTCAAGAAAGCGGTGTGCTCGTGTTTAACGTTCGAACTGCAAAAGTGACAAACGAGTACCCGTATAGCAGTACGTGCTTGAAACCAAACTTGTTAATAAAGAGCAACGGAAGTACGATAAAGATAAAAGAGGGTAGTTACCGGAGCATGTGTTACCGCGTTGGCAGCGTGGTTACTAGGACCAGTATACCTCTATCGCGTCATGCAGGTAACCGTTTCCATCAAGTCATAGGTGGTGCCGTTGGGACGCTGGGCATTGAACTTGTACTTACATGGGCTCGTGTCAAAGCTCGCTGCCGGATAACCACACCATTACGCGTCCCCGAAGGAACAGCCAACCGTACTTCGGTTCGGTACTTGAATAATTGAGCCTTTTTGGCCATGAAGCTCCCGTGCTCCATCGGACCACTTCCACGGATTACTCCCTCCCAATCGATTTAATTGTCGCCACAGTACAAAAACAAAATGCGTCATTTTAATTGTCGCTACAGTACACAAACTTTTTTCTTTCCTTTTTTACCCCTGACTCATTCTTCTTACGGCTCCGCTCTTTCTTCCTCCGCTTCTGGTGCTTTCTTGCTCGTGTTCTTCTTCTGCTCTCAGATCTGACGCCGGTGAGGGAGCCAGCGAGTCCAGCGCGGGAGATATGACGCCGACGAAAGCCTCTCGCCCCCGCTCGACGACCAGCTCGGCATCCGGCGCGGAGGGAGTTCGGGGCAACACATCTATTGCCGGCGGGAGGCTCCCGCCTCTGCTCGACGGCAAGCTTGTCCGACCGGCGCTGGAGGCTCGTCGGCGGACGCTGTAGGCTCCCGTTTCTGCTCCTCGATGGACGGCAACAACAGCGGCGATGGCGTGGATGGCGGCGGTGTGTGGCGTCGTGGACGACAGAGAAGGTAGCGTCGATTATGGCAGGGACGACGGCAGTGATAGAGGGGACGGCGGCGCGGATGGCACGATTCCGGCGCTGAGACGATCGCGAGACGGCGGCGCCGACGTAATGGTGGGGCCGCGCGTCGACGTACGGGATGGCCGAGGGTTGTGGAGAACACGAGGTGCGGGTCTGCGGGATTCGATCGAGATGTGCAGAAGGGCAGAATGGTAATTTGACCGTTTCCTTAATTTTGTCAAACCTGTCGGAAGCGTCAATTAAATCGATCAGGAGGGAGTACTACTCTGGGGAAGGGGAACCCAACTACCCAAATCTTTTACTTTCAACTTCGGTTCCAAGGTCGGTTAATAAAAAAGAACGGACGTTATTAGTGTTAGTGGGCTAGTGGCCCATATACCTTGGCTAGACGACAGGTCCCGTCCGTCCCACCAGTCACCAGTGAATTATTTTGGTTAAGTATGGGTATAGTTCGGGCATGGCCAAAAACCAACCGAAAATTGGATATCTATTTTTTTCAGATACCCCAAAAATCGTCACCAGTTCGGATATTGTTTCAAAAAAATTAAACTAATTGGACTGAAACTTCAGGTGGAACGGAACGCCCGGGCTTATTCATGCCTGCTGCCGCACCATAAATAATCATGCATCACTACATCTGCGTTCAGATTTGATGCAGCATAGTCACGCGAAAAGCAGGGAACTGGCTTGACATTTGCCAAAATTAAAACTGAAAGGAAACTCTTCTCTCTAGCCTTTTTTATGATTTTTTTTTACAAAGTCGTCATGCTAGTTTAGTGCCATCCATCGTTTTCTATGACCTGTGTTACGCAACACTAAACTGACGACGGTTGTGAATTCGGTGGGAAATGTTGTTCTTTCCACCAGAGTGATGCTGACTTACCTGCTCCTGCTCGTGCAACTCTCTCAAGCGAAGAAACAAGCACCTTGTACTGAAATGACCGGTTCTCTCATGACATGAAGTTCTAAATAACCAACGCCCCTCTCAACATCCGGAGCACGGTACGAACTATCGCATCATTTGAATGGGGAATCGGTAGTTTGGCGTTGTTTGGTCAGTATACCGACCAAATAGTGACGATCCAATGACTTGTCATTACGTGATCGATTAAGATAACGGCATGTTGTTCCGGACCTTTTTCATTCGATTGGTGGACATGCAAACCTTGTTGTGCCTCAACTTGCTGCATGATGATGCTTGATTGGCCATCTGATACTTGCTACTGGTTGTGGTACACGTAGTTTAGCAACTTGGGTGCTTGGCAGGTGATCAGGCCAATCTACACCACCAAAAAACAGAGCGGCCGATGTTTTAAAAAAAAAACAGAGCGGCCTTGAACGCTTGTCTTGTGAGCTGACGCTCACCATCTGATAAATTGTCAGGTCCGAACGTACCACGTCCGTCCATGCGACGTGACGTGCCGCTACGCTCCATAAGTCGATGCTTGCTGGCTGGCTCTATCCGGCATTTCCGGCGGCAGGAATTCGATCTCGCAACGGTTAGCGGTCGCTGCTGAACGGCCATCATACTCAGCTCACCGCTTTACAATATACTTTTAGAGATGGACGGAGTTCAGTACTGATCAATAGCTACCGTGCTGCGGCGGCACTCGCTCGACACGACGCGCAGAACCTTCTCAATAGCGTCACAGCGAACGATGAATCTGACTTTTGACTGGACGTACTCGTTGCCGCCACCGTTCCACGGCCAGGGTCTTCAGACATCAACCGCTGATCGAGCGTTCAACGGTGGGGATCGAGCGGCCTCGTCATCTCTTCACCTGTGCTGCCCAGATCGGCGAAGGTTGTCGAAGACTCAGCCGAACACGTAGCCAAGCCCGTCACGGCCAGGCTCCGTCGCACCGAAGCAACCGCCGACGCCTCCCCACCCGCCCGCCTCGAGAACCCACACACGCGCGGGACGCGGCTCTCCCTCGAGTATTTATCGTTCCGCCCCTCGAAATCCTCCCACGTTTGCATTTCCCACCACCTGCCTGCCAGTGCCACCTCGTCGCGCGCCTCTCGCCCACCCAGATCCATCGGTTGGTTCGGGCAACCGCCTCCTCTCGCGGGCAGAATCGGAGCAGCTGATTCCGCCAGATTCGATTCGAGATGAATCCTGAGTAGTAAGGCCTCCGATCCTCTTCCTCCATCCCTTCCTCCCTCCATGTCATTTTCACGATTTTTCGCCGGTCGCGTCGCCCGTGTTAGAACCGCACTGGCTAGTTGGATCTCATGGGGATCTGGTGACGCTTGCGCTGCTCGTGTCTCGCCAGCTTTGGATCCGGATCGTTGGATTCCTGTTCCGAATTCGGGTTTGTGATGTTAGGGGGGCGTCGGCAGTCGTGATAATGTGTCGTCATGGATGTGTTTGTCGGTGCTAGATTATGCTTTGTTTTGTAGGTTGTGAGACGATGCTGTCCGGTCCTTCTTAACTGTTTTCTGCTTCAACATTGCGTAGGTCCCTGAATTTGTTAAATGATTTTTCACATATCGCAGTGCTGTAAGGAACACGTCATATATGAGCAAATATTAGTGTACTGTTATTGTTTGGTGTATTTGTGTATTGACATCGACTACGCTCTTGGAATCCAACGTCAGTATAAATGACATCAGCGATCACACTCTAGATTGGAGTATACTGGTTAATTGGTATTTATAGATCATATCTGCTGGGTCTCAATTTAGTTGGCACGAGGTGAATGACATTAGAGAACTTTGTGAAGTAGAAAGCAAAACTATTTTATATGTGTCTATGGTACTGCAAGCACATTTGTGTCATGATAACTGGGATTCTTTGTTGTTGAAGAAGCAGTGGCCAACATGCCCAGCCAGTGGCTCAGTTCAATGTCGTTTCCTCTCCTCATTGTATTTCAGTACTTAATCTAGTTTCCTTTTCTCAATTTCAGCGACTACCTTTTCAAGCTTCTGCTTATTGGTGATTCTGGTGTTGGCAAGTCATGCTTGCTTCTCAGATTTGCGGTAAGACTTGCACGCATTACTTCTCACAATCACTTGGTTATTGCTTTGGCGCTGCAAAGATGGATTGTCCAATGTAGCTATGTGGTATGGGTAATGCATTCTGTCATAAATGTGCATTGCATGACGTAACCTCCCAATCGCACCTATTCATCTAAAGATTAATTGTTATGCATACGCAATCCTGGAGGCATCTTCCTTTCCCTGTTTCATCACTTTGGAATAATGTAATTACTTTTGTATAATTTTTTATGGACTGAATGTTACTAATGTACTTTGCTTCTGTGATTAGGATGATTCATACTTGGATAGCTACATCAGCACAATTGGAGTTGATTTTGTAAGTAAAATTTTATTTCATTTACTGAAAAATCATATACTTTAGATCAAGTATTTCTTTGTGACACGGCGATGATTTATTGGTTGTCTTTGCAGAAAATCCGGACAGTAGAGCAAGATGGGAAGACCATCAAACTTCAAATTGTAAGATTGCATGCACTATATTTTCTTGATGGCTTGGTGGAATAAATGTCAAATATCCTTTGGCATGGTAGTCATTGACAATGCACATAAATGATTGATGCCATATGTAGGAAATAACGTGTAACTAATGTTCCCACTAGTCAAAAGATGACCCAATGTTGTCGGGTGAAAATGGCATTTGTGCTATTTAATTTAATACATTCTTTAATACTCTCTAATAATTACTATGAGCACATCTGTAGGGATGTACTATGTGTTTAGGCATGCCACGATTAGGAGTGACGGTGTTTATATGGCTTTGTGAAGTTATGACCTGATAGTGAATTGGATACACATTTTATTCACAATGCTATTACACTGTAGGATATCAAAATTAAAGAATCATCAAAATATCTGGAGAACATATCATACTCTAGATTCTTTATGAACTAAGAAAAATGCAGCTCATATCGAACAGTCTAGTTAATACATGTATTGAATGATACGTACATATATGTTATGCGTAATTCTTCAACTTGGTGATTGTTTTGTCATTGCTGCAGTGGGATACTGCTGGGCAAGAACGTTTCAGGACGATCACTAGCAGCTACTACCGTGGGGCTCATGGAATTATTGTAAGTTGGATAGCTTAACTAGCAGTCTTTCTGAAACGTTCTCAACCATCTTGATCGTTTATAGTACCATCTCTCTTACTGTTGGCTACTTGGCTTGCAGATTGTATATGACGTGACAGACCAAGAAAGCTTCAACAATGTGAAGCAGTGGTTAAATGAAATTGACCGTTATGCAAGTGACAATGTGAACAAGCTTCTGGTTGGGAACAAGAGTGACCTGACTGCCAACAAAGTTGTGGCAACTGAGACAGCAAAGGTGAGTTCTCTAAATTTCCTGCATGGATAATGACTAGGTTGGCAGTTCATTATAACAACTTTTCTATAATTCTGTCTATATTTAAATTAATAAAAATTATCATGCAGGCTTTTGCCGATGAGATTGGCATCCCATTCATGGAGACTAGTGCCAAAAATGCCAGCAATGTTGAGCAGGCCTTCATGGCTATGACTGCCTCCATCAAGGATAGGTACAGAGGACACAATAACGCTTGAATATTCTTTTACATCTTGATACTCTGCTGGAAATTATGAAAAACCCACTTACCCTACTCGCTCCTTTTCTCAGGATGGCCAGCCAACCGGCCGCAGCAAATGCAAGGCCACCGTCAGTGCAGCTCCGCGGGCGACCTGTCGATGAAAAGACATCTTGCTGCTCGTCCTAAGATTGCCTGGTTTCTTTCGTTCCATGTTTAAACTCGACTCCATGTGTAAACTCGACGTCATTCTGCACGCAAATGTATTTGCATTATTCATTCCAAACACCCTTTCTGATAGCATCTTTTAATTGGTCAGATGGTTAGAGAGTTAAAAAAATTTAAGAACATTGCTGGGAGGACCATCGGTGTTCAGAACAGACAGCATCAGTTTATTTCATTCTTTTCAATTTTACAACCTCACTGTTTGTAAGTCTGCTTTGTAACTGTGAACAGCTATTGTAATATTTAATTCCGCATTCATATCGAGATACTGACACGGTTCCTTTGTGTGGGGCGCAACAGCTCTTTTTTGCTTGTTGGATACTTGGATGATTATGTTACAATACAAATATTATGCCCACGTGACCTCTATCGTCGGCAACCGCCGGCGGTTACCGATGGCGCGTCATCACCATCGGATGCGTCCCCTTGCTAACATGTCTCCTCATCAGATGAATAAAAGTTAGTTGCAATTCACTCTGTGTTCAATCTCTCTCTTCTCTCTCAATTTTAATTGCAATACGTTATCAGCACTTTTGCTCTCAGAACAAGAGAGAAGAAATCCAAAGATCAAAGGTAAGATGGCAGATCATGATCTTACCGATTCAATAGTTGTGTTTTTCATTGGAGAAGATCAACATGGCCGTCGCGGTCACCGCAATTCCCCTGGTCATCGTCGCCGGCGCCATCATGGATTCCGTAGGGGACAACGTCGCCGATTGTCCTCGGGCTTTCATCGCCGGTAGTTCCAAGACCACAACCCTGCAAGAATAATCAACAGAAGTACAAACTGCCGCCGTTCACATCGTGGCGGCCGGCGCTGTTGGCGATGCCGTGAATGTCGCCGTGAACGTCGACGTCACCACCGGATGGTGTACGCATCATCCGCGCCACAGCCCAGAAGCATCTTGAGACGCCGTGTCCAAGACCGACAGCCGACCCCGTTCCCCGTCCGTCCCTCAGACCAAGAGGTCCAGGTTATGGATACTCAAGGTGGTCCGGGTGCCATCCACGGAGGGGATACCCCGATCCGGGTTGCACCGGATCCAGTTCTCGCATCATCGGGAGGACAGGGACAGGAGGAGGAAGGTAGAAGGATTGCGGAAGACGGCGGCCGAGCCACTATGGCAACCACCGAAGCTACCACAACGCCAGCAGTCCGCAGAACTGCAAGGATCCGCATCGGTCCAAGGGGACTTCCCCGAGGACCGCTAGCCTCGAGGGCTCTGGCGACCCCAACCGAAGCTCAACCGGCGACGGCATTTCCAAACCCACCGGCGAACCCTCCAAGAGAAGCCGGACCTTCAACCTCCGGTATTCCGTCGACCCTCACGAGCCCGAGTGGAAACCAAATTATTTTGCGCCGGTTTGCTCACCTCGCCGCCCCAATCCGTCCAGCATGAAGGTCCGGTGCACGGACCTCGGCCGCTGGATCCAACAACTAAGCAGTGCGGTGGACGGGGAAGGGGGCTGAGGGGGAGCCGTGCCGATAAACGAAGGGAAGAAGGAGGTAGGCACCGGAGGAAGAACAAGATAGCCGCGGGAGAAAGAGACGGAGTGACCGAGGTAGAGAGCGGATAGGGTTAACCCTAACTGCCTCAGCCAGTTCCCTCCCTCCTTATTCCCTCGCCGCTTATCAGCAGGCTGGGCCGACCGAGGCATGGGCCGCACCGCTTTCGCCCACTGGCCAGGCCACAGTCCGGCCGCACTTCTGAACATGCAGGCCGTGACATGGGCTGCGCACTCCTCCCCCTCTAGGCTGTGGTATTGGGCCCCAATACCAATAACAGCCCAATTGTATATATTTTAATTTTCTGTTTTTAAATTGCAGTTTAATTTTAATTAGGATTTAAATTAGAATCTAGTTTAAATTCCTGCAAGTGTGTATGTGTAATGTTGTAAATATTTGTGATCTATGTAAATATATATTATGACAATGTATATATTGCATCTAAATATTATTTATTTGCAATTAATTCAATATTTGGCTAATTTTCAAATTTTGGCCATATTGATAAAATTAAAATTTACATTGTCCAAAATTCAATTTTTAGGCCATTTTCATAATTGGACCTCAATCTTGAATTTTGTTTATTACATTCACAAATATTACAAATTTTCATCATTTAAAGCTAAAATTCAAATTTTAGCTTATGATGAAAAAATTTTATTAAGTCATTTTCCACGATTTGGCTTAATACAATACGCATAATATCTGAGTATAACAAAGTGTATAATTCATATTAATTTGGCTATTTATTTAAATTTTAGCCATATTAAATATGAAATATACATACATTTATTCTTCTTCTCAAGCCATTTTCTAAAATTTGGCTAGATAAGAAGAATAAATTTAATGTGTTTTTCATTATGATTAACACACATTATAACACCACCATGATGATTTTATTAATAAAATCCCTGGTTTCCTACATGTAGGAATCAATGTCTTGCGAGTTTGAAGAACTTGTTCTTGATGGTCACAATTACCCTACATGGGCCCTTGACATCAAGATAAGTTTGACTTTTAGAGGGATTATGGCTGCTCTTACTCCTCCGGAAGAAAGATCTACAACATTTCTGGATACATTTAAGTACCAGGCACTATACATCATCCGTAATCATCTCTATCCTGATTTGAAATCAGAATATGTGATGGAAGAAGAACCACATACTCTTTGGATGACATTAAAAAGCCGTTATGAACAGCAAAAGGCAATTCTATTGCCTGAGGCTAATCATGAATGGACTCAACTTCGTCTTCAAGACTTCAATTCTATAGAAGAATATAATCATGCTGTTCATAAAGTATGTGCAAAATTAAGGTTTCGTGAGAAAGAACCAACAGAAGAGGACAAGATTGAGAAAACACTTCAAACTATGCTCCCTTCTGATCGGGTCTTACAACATCAATACCGGGCTCGCAACTACCAAAATTATGCTGACCTCATCCGTGATTTACTTCAAGCGGAGAAGCATGATGAACTTACTATTAAGAATCATCACCAACATCGTGTTGGGGCTGCTCCTCTACCTGAAGTACATCATAATGAGAAGAAAGCTAATAATTCTAAGAATGAAAATTCTAAGAAGAATGGTAGATCTGCCAGACGTCGCCGTAACAGGCAAAAGAATAAGAAATTCTCAAAGAAAATGAGAAAGGATGGTGTTCTCCTCAAAGGGAAAATAGTGCAGTGTAAGGCATGTGGAACTTATAAGCATACTGCTGATAAATGTTGCACGCCTAAACACCTTGTGGCTTTATACCAGAAATCACTAGGAAAAGACAAGAAAGCTCAAGGATATGAAAATGAGTATGAAACTCATTTGAGTATTCAAACAAAGCCAATATTTGAAGTCGGTTGTTCAAGCAAGGATATTGAAGATCCTAGAAACAACGATTCAACATTGAATGATGATGACCACATGGATTTGGACAATGCTACGGTGGAATACAATTCGAACGATATATTCGATGATCTTTTATAGATCTTCTACCATAGAAATTTACATATGTTCAAATTTATGTAAATACAAGTGTGTTGTAATGTAATATTAAGTATATTGTATTAGGGTTATTCAGCACTCTAACATTGTATATACATATTTGTATTTCAATGCAACTTATTATTATTCTTATTTGATAGATTTTACGGGAAACTTCCGATGGAAGAAGAAATGTGCCTTGTGGATAGTTGCACCACAAACTCTATACTTAGGGATACAAAATATTTTCAGACCCTAACTAGAAGGTCGGGAAATGTTTTGACCATCGCAGGACGCGATGCGACAATAGTTGGCTCTGGACAAGCCACTATTACTCTCCCTAATGGGACACAAGTGATGATTGATGATGTTTTATTGTATCCCGATTCTAAACGTACTCTCATAAGTTTTAGAGATATTCGGAAAAATAGGTTACATATACATACCCATGAAGAAAATAAAGAAGAATTTCTTCTTATTTCTAAATCTTCCGAATATGGCCAAGAAGTTCTATAAAGAATTCCTTCTACACCATCTGGACTGTACTTCACGTACATAAAACCCGTACCTCATGTTGCATACAAGGTGATTTTCCAGAATGTTGATACATTTAAGACCTGACATTCACGCCTAGGCCACCCCGGAATAGGGATGATGCGGAAAATTATTGGAAATTACACCGGCCATGATTTAAAGAATAGTAAATTCCCAAAATCTAATGATTTTGTGTGTACTTCATGTGCTATGGGCAAGTTGATCTTGCGGCCTTCACCGCTTAAGATCCATGCTGAACCTCTAAAATTCCTTGAAAGAATTCAAGGAGATATATGTGGACCCATACAACCTATGTGTGGTCCATTTAGATACTTCATGGTTTTAATAGACGCATCTACTAGATGGTCACACGTGTGTTTATTATCTACACGTAACCATGCTTTTGCCAAATTTATGATCCAAGTCGTAAGGTTAAAAGCAAATTATCCTGAATATAGGATTAAAAGTATCCGTATGGACAATGCTGTTGAATTTTCATCTCGAGCCTTTAATGATTATTGTATGGCTCAAGGAATTGAAGTACATCATTTTGTTCCATATGTTGATACACAAAATGGTTTAGCAGAATATCTAATAAAGAGGATTAAACTCATAGCTAGGCCATTATTACAAGGATGCAAATTACCAACATCTTGTTGGGGTCATGCAGTTTTACACGCTGCTGATCTTCTACAATTAAGACCAACTGCATATCATACCACCTCCCCTTTACAAATTGTACGTGGAGATCAATCCAATATCTCCTATCTGCGGAAATTTGGTTGTGCTGTATACACACCAATTTCATCACCTAAGTGAACTTCTATGGGCCGGAAATTAGGAATATATGTGGGATATCAATCCCCGTCTATTATTAAATACCTGGAGCCTTTAACATGAGATTTATTCACGGCCCGGTTCGCTGATTGCATATTTAATAAGGATCATTTCCCGGCTTTAGGGGGAGATAACAAATTTTCCAATGAAAGCCGAGAAATAATTTGGGATGATAATTCCATTCCAAATGTTGATCCACGTACAAAAGAAACTGAATTTCAAATTCAGAAAATAATAGAGTTACAGCAACTTGCTAGTAACATGTCATATGCATTTACTGACTATAATAATATCGTAAAGTCTTTGAATCCTACAATTAATGCACCTTGCCGAGTGGAGGTACCAATAAAAACCACTCAACATCTGAAAAGGGGGAGAGCAAGTAAGGGATTAGATGCTTCAAGCAAGCGTCCGAAGACTAGACCTTCCTCGAGGAAAGTAAATGCAAGTCAACAAAATGCTGACTTGAATCAAAGGATATTTTAAATCCAACACCTAGCCCTCAAGTGCGCACTATAGAGCAGGCTAGGCAATCGGAAAACCCTGATTCTTCTATGTTGGGAAGTCATGAAGAATTACAGGGGATAAAAGAAATTTCCATCAATTACTAGTTCTGGAGAATTACTTGACCGTAATACAACGGTTGTCAACTCATACTTTTCAACCACGATAGCTGATCTTCTCCATGATCCTGATCCTAAGACCATGGCAGAGTGTAAACAACGCTCGAACTGGATCAAATGGAAAGAAGCTATTAAGGCAGAACTTGACTCACTTAAAAAGAGAGAGGTATTCAGTAATGTAATACCTACTCCTCCTCGGACCTATCCTGTTGGGTTCAAATGAGTTTTTGTTCGTAAACGGAATGAGAACAACGAGGTTGTGAGATACAAGGCAAGGCTAGTTGCACAAGGGTTTACGCAGAGACCCGACATTGATTTCAATGAAACGTATTCTCCTGTAATGAATGGAATAACCTTCCGATATTTGATATCTCTGGCAACACAAAAACATCTATCTTTGCAGTTGATAGATGTCGTAACTGCATATTTATATGGGTCACTAGATTCGGATATTTATATGAAGGTTCCCGATGGGATACTTATACCGAATGAAAAAGTAGGTCACAACATGTTTTGTGTTAAATTTAACAAGTCTTTATATGGCTTGAAGCAGTCTGGAAGGATGTGGTATAACCGACTGAAGGAGTTCCTTTTAAACAAATGCTACTCAACCAATGATGATTGCCCTTGTGTCTTCATTCGAAGATCCTCAACTGGTTTTTGTATAATTTCAGTGTATGTTGATTGTCGGCTGTTGGAGTCGGCAGATCTCCTGACACTACTAAAGTGTTGAAGGAGTTTGTAGTTCGGTGTGGGCGCGCGGAGACTCAAGAAGGTGAATCACGATTGGACACGAGAGACACAGTGGTTTACGTGGTTCGGGCCGCCTGAGCGTAATACCCTACTCCACGGGTGTGTGGTGTTGTATTAGTTTGTGTATGAAAGCTCACGTCAATGCGTGTGTGCCTCAGAGCGTTCGAGAGCCCCCCTCCCGTGTATCGTCGGTCTGTCCTTTTATAGTACAAGGACAAACCGTTACAAGTTAGCCTGGCCCGACATGTGGCCCCGGCGGTTACTAGTATTGATACACGATTAATTGTTGTTAATAACCCTGTAACGGGCTCCGACAGTGCCGTTACAGGTGTTAAGATTGTCCGATTAAGTGTCATTAACATGGAATTAATGACAATTAATCGGGTCTTGAAGTCTGCGGCTATCCTTTGAAGATCCGGAGTCGTTACAATGTCTTCCGGAGGTTTGAGGCGGCCAGCTCCGACGTTTGGACACGTGGCAGCTCCGGAGCTTGCTTGTGGGAAGCGGGAAGCTCCGGGGTGGCCTGGCACGTGTCAGGTCCGGAGCTTCTCTCGGTCAGGGGTTAAGTCCGGAGGTGCCGTTTCGGTACCTAGCCCGGAGCTTCACCCTTGTGGGTAGTAGCTCCGGTCTGGTAGTACACGTGGCAACCTAGGGGTTAACCATGTTGGAGAAGCAGGTCCGGTTATGTCTGACAAGTGGGCCTCCGAGGGTCTTCAATTTGAGTAGACGTCCTTCCCTTGAGATCTTTGTAACCTCAGGGGGGTGTATGGTTTTTAGGGTACCGACAGTGGCCCCCTGGACCTACCTCCGGGGAAAGTCATCGGGGTGAAGTCATTCCGTCGGAGGTGGGTCCATACTCGCGACTCTTGAACTGGGTCTTCAAGGGTCTTCGGAGGTACCGTTGGCGGGGCTTTACGGTTAAATCCCGGCGCGTGGCGCACCTCAGGCGGCAGATAAGATCTTTGACGTGCGGATCTCTCGCAATTGAAGGTCGCCGGTTCCCGATACGAAAACCGTATCGGTTCCGCGCGCCTTGTCAGGTCGCCGCCTTTGGGTTTCCCGCCTCGTGATGACAACTGTTCGCCTGGGTAAGAGCCTCGACTTGATCGTCAGGGTGGTCCCGAGCCCTCTTGTCATCGGCAGGGTTGAATTCTTGAGTAGTATCCTTGACTCCCCTGCAGTTTCCATCCAAGCGTTGCGAGGGCTTACTTAAGAAGGAAAGCGCACCGTCGGGAGTTCTTTACGCTTCCCATCTAATCTTGCGCTCAAACTCCCAACTCGTACTTTGCTTCTCTTCTCTTGCCTAGCTGTGCTGCGATGGAGTTGGGTCTGCGTGAGAGTCGCTTGAAGACTGACAGCGATCTGAAGAAGGTCCGGGCCCTCATGGGGTGGTCTTCGGACTTCTTCAACCGCTCGGTCCGCGCCAGCGGAGAGCTCCCCTTTGAAAAGGAGCACGCTGGCGAGATGGTGTACTTTTCCTCGTACGCCATGGTGGGGCTGATCCCACCGTTTTCTTCTTTCTTCTTGATGCTGCTGGACTTCTATGGTCTGCAGCTGTACCACCTTGGCCCTCACTCCATTCTCCTTGTGTCCATCTTTGTCCACTTCTGCGAGATGTGGGTGGGCATCCCTCCCTGCATCGAGCTCTTCCGAACCTTCTTCACCGTCCACACCACCGGCCGAAGCAATGAGTATCTTGGCTTCTACTACTTCGTGAAGCGCAAGAAGTGCCCATTCAAGTACCTCCGGTCATTCCCTTCCGGGAAGTGGGATGACTGGAAGAAAGATTGGATAGTCGTCCGGGTGGAGGAGCATGAGCGGTTGGAGTTGCCAGACGGTCTGCCCGGCATTGACACGTCGGTATGGAGCGAAGTTCCGGTGCTGGCGGAAGCTTTCGACCCTGTCCTGACCAGGATCCGCCAATGTGTGGAGGGAGGATTGACTCCCCAGGCGGTGTTCTGCAACTTCCTGTCCAACAGGTGGGCGCCGCTGAAGAGGAGGGAGAAGCTCGCCTGGGCCCTCAATAGCGTGATGGACGAGGACCGGGTTGAGACCGGGTTGAAGTCCAGCATGGTGGGGAAGACATTGGAGTCTCACCTCAAGAAATTCCAGCACGACATTGACGTTGACGGAGATTACTTGACTCCGCCGCCGGCCTTCCTCCCTCTGAACGTGGAAGTTGAGTTCAGCAGGGAGCTCCGGCGGACGATGCCCGTGCTTGACGACCTTGGTGTCGTCGAGAGAAGATCAACCACCCGGTTGGCGATCCCCGGGTTGTCCGAAGACGGCTCCGCCCCTGTCCCACAACCAAGAGCTGAGGTCATCGGCAAGGGCAAGGAGCTGGCGGAGGAGCCGGAGAGCCGGAAGAGGAAGCTGCGACATGCTGACGGAAGGTCCATCGGGCCTGCCACTCCCCCCCCCCCCCCCGGTTCCCCCTCCTCAGGAAGGAAGATCCTACGCCGCTGTGGCGACTGTCCCCATGGTGGGGTCCTTCCGGAACGTTACTGTTCCGGCGGTGGGATCCTCCCGGAGTGCGACTGTCCCCGTGGTGGATCCCTCCTGTGGTGCTAGCTCCGGGCGCGCGACTCCGGCATCTGGAGCGGTGAGGGCCTCCAGGTCCAGGAGTTCCTCCCGATCAAGGAGAGCTCCGACCCGGGAAACGCCCGCGGCTGTGGCAAGTCCTGCGAGTCCTCCCGGAGCTCCTACGCCGACCGTGGCCAGCCCGGATCGTCCGGGAAAGAGGTTCCGCGCAAGCTGGTGCGGGAGCCTCCTAAGGTAATTTTTCTTTTTTACCTCGATTAACTTTTTAATTGTAGCATCTGTTTGCTCAATTTCTTCGTTCTTCATCTGCAGCGTTCCCAAAAAGGGGAGTGAAGCTCCACCCTCAGTCACAGTGTCTGAGGCTGCGAGGGCTTCTGCTCCAGTCCCGGTGCCGCCCCAAGCGGAGGCTGCGACAGCTCCGGCGCCGGCTGTCGTGGTCATGGACCTCGACTCGTCTCCAGAAGTTCCCGTGGTAGCGCCGGACCACGGGAATGAAGATGCGCCAGCGGCACCCGTCCCGGAAGTGGAAGCTTCGGGTCCTGGTGCTGCAGTAGTAGAAGCTCCGGCTGTTGAGTCGGAGGAAGTAGCAGTCCTGGCTTCGGAGCCGGAAAGTGCTGAAGCCCCGACAATTGAGCCGGAGGTGGCTGAAGCCCCGGCATGCGAGCCGGAAGTCGAAATAGTTCCGGCAGTTGAGCCGGTTACTTCCGAAGCTCCAGCCGCAGAGCCGGTGATTGTTGGAGCGCCGGTCACAGAGCCGGCGGTTAAAGAGGCGAGGGAGCTTGAGCCTCCCTCAGAAGAGGTGTCCCGGCCGGAGCCAGTAGTGGCTCCTGCTCCGGAGGCGACGACGTCGATGGTACCTGTGGCAGAGCCAGAGTGTCTGAACGAAGTCGCCGGCCCCCAGCCTGAGGGGGCAAATGAAGACTTGGCGGCGGGACCTTCTTCGATGGCGACTGAGGTCATCCCGGAGGAAGGCCCTAGCGCTTTGGAAGCTCAGGGTTCCACTCTCGTAGAGTGGGACCCAATTTTTGTATGTGAAGACCCGCTGGAACCAGCGGAAGAGATCCCAGCAGGTCCGGAGCCCATCTCGCTGTCGATGTCCATCGACAACGCCTGCTCCAGTCTACGTCAGGTCCAACTGGCCTTCTTCCACGACAGCAAGGCTCTTGAAGAGGAGCGCCAAACCCTTAGGCGGTGGCGTAATCGGCTCCACTTCGAGACTAAGCTGGCGCAGTCGAGGCTTGCGGATGACAAGGAGTGAATCAAGCGGGAGAAGATCCGCCTGGAGCTCTGGGATAAGCTGCTGGACGAGAGGCAGAGCATGACTCACGCCCTCGATGCTCAATCCCGGGAGTTCCACGATCGAGCTAAGGCTGCTAACGACGCGGCCAATGCTCGGTTTGATCAGCTCGAGGACATCAGCACCGCACTCATCAAGCGCCGAGAGGCACTTGAAGGGAGGGAAAGACGACTCGAGGACGAGGAGCAAAAACTCCTAGAGCTACGGGATGACGTCTTGCGACGGGAAGAAGAGCTCGCCGAGAAAACAGCTCTGGCGGACAAGGGCCTCGAGGAGCACACTAAGAAATTGGAAGAGCGCTGCCTCGAGGAAGAGGAGAAGACCTGGGTGCGGGGGCAGGAACTCTACGAATACGAGTGTGCCCTTGTCGCCCGGGAGAAGAAAGTGGAGGCTAGGGAGAAGGACCTGGTCGACCGCCGGAACAAGATCCACCTCCGGGAGGAGGAGCTCGGAAGACTTGAGAAGCGGGTTGCTGCGAAGATCCAGCAAAACGCCAAAGAAGTTGAGCGCCTCGCCCGCGAGAATTCGGAGCTGACGGCGGCCCGGAGATCCCTGGAAGAGATGAAGAACTTGAGGAAGGCGGACTCCCTGCAGATTTGGGAGTTCCTGGGCAAGGTCAACGACGCGCTGACGCCGATGGGTTTCAGCCCCGTGCACCCGGATGATCCGGAGCCGGAGCCGGACCTTGCGTTGCAAGCGTTGAGCGCCGCAGGCAGCAAGCTCTCCAAGGTGGGCGACGTCATCGCAGACCAGCTGGAGGTCGAGGGGCAATCCCTGGCTAGGAACGTCACAGAATATGTGTTGACGTGCTACACCAGCCGGAACCCTCGATTTCCTCTGGACCCGGTGCTTGAAGGCCCCGTCGAGGGAGAAGGCGAAGCTACCCGAGCCTGCGTGTCGGAGGTCGCCCAGAAGGTCGCCGAGTTCTTCCATAGGGTCTAGGACCGTCTCTTTTAGCCTTTACTTGTATCTTCTCTTCTTCCTCAATTTTGTAATCCCTTGTTTCCAGATGTAATCTCTGGTCTTCAGATGAAATGAAATCCCCAATTTTTTGCGAATTTCATTTTTTTTTGTCTTCAACATCTTTATCTTCACTTGGCCCCCTGGTAGATGTGCACAATTTGATTGTGGACATGTACCAAAAGGATGTTGAGTTTTGTTGAAGACGAATTTGCTTCGAACTTGTGGAATTTATGTCCGAAGTTTTTGATAGTGAAGGTCCCCTGAAGTTGTCGGAGCTTAGAAGCTCCGGCACTGTCCATCGCTGGAGCTTAGTAGCTCCGGCAATAGCCTCTATCAACACGTTGAGCGTCGGTAGTTAATACTCCAAGGTGTCGGAGCTTAGCAGCTCCAACAATGACCTTTGCCACACTTGTTTGTTGGCAACAGACTCCAGTGACGGGGTCTTCTCACCATCTTTTAGTCAACGCCGACGGTTGACGCCCTGGTGGGAGTCGGAGCTTGGTTAGCTCCGGTTTTTCTCCATCAACGTAGGGTTCATTTTTCCTGCACACTTAAGCCAAGAAAAATAGTAAAATTCGTTCCTTGTCTATAACTTCGTCGCGGCTTACGGTTCTCAAGAAAATTTTAAGTTGAACACGATTTTTAATACGACTGGATGAATTGTCTTTTCTTTTAGATCCAATTGCCAATGGACCCACCTTACTTTGGCCTGTCGGGATGTAGGTAGAGTGGCGTACTTAGGGTGCTTGACCAGGCTAAGTCGATAGCGCACTCCGGCCCTAGAATGGCTTGGCGGCTTTTAGGCGAGTTGGCCACAGACGATATTTAAATCCAAAAAATCTGACAATTCAACTCGAATCGTATGTAAACCGGTCAAACTAGAACTTCTTAAGAATTGCACGTTTCTGTTATAGACAAGAAAGAGAAAAATAAAAATGTCGAGCCTATGCAAAAATGAATGCACGTGGAGTCTATTTCACATGAAGATGTCTTTCATTATAGGTCCGGGGCACAGGGGAAACAAGTACACTCTTAGGGTACGGAACCAGGCTACGTGTGTTTGGTTTCTCGTTTGACCCAGGGTAGTTAGCCACACTTTTAGTCCGGAGACTGTGTCAAGTGTTGCATGAGCTTTTCAAACCTTTCGGGAAAGGTCCGGCTGCTCTCCCGGAGGAACTACCCGACTCTGTACAATGACTCTATAACATACATTTCAAGTTACTTAAGACTCACCTCCGTGGAATTAAGTGTAGAACTTACGGAGGTGCTCGATGTTCCAAGGATTTGGGAGAGGTGTCCCATCCTCGGTAGCCAAGCGAACGCTTCCGAGACGGGATACTTTGATCACTCGAAAGGGCCCTTCCCAGCCGGGGGAGAGTTTGTTTTGCCCTTCTCTGGATAGTATTCTCCGTAGCACCAGATCGCCTTCCTCGAGCTGTCGGTTGTGTACATGCCGCTGGTGATAGCGCCGTAGAGCTTGGCGGTATCGGGCATTCCGAACAGCTGCTTGGCACCTTCCCTCCTCGAGGAGGTCTAGGTCTTCGCGCCGGAGCTGGTCCTGCACGGCTTCGTCGAAGGTCCGGACTCGGAGGGAACCCAAGGTGATTTCCGGAGGAAGGATCGCTTCAGCTCCGTACACTAGAAAGAAGGGTGTTTCTCCGGTTGACCGACTTGGAGAAGTCCTGTTGGCCCATAGAGTGGGCGGAAGCTCTTCGATCCAATTGGCTCCGTGCTTTTTCAAGCGCTCATAAGTGCGTGTTTTGAGTCCTTTAAGGATCTCTGCATTTGCTCTCTCGGCTTGTCCATTGCTGGCAGGATGAGCTACGGAAGCGTAGCAAACTTGTATGCCGAGGTCTTCGCAATATCCTTGAAATGCGGAGCTTGTGAATTGAGTCCCATTATCAGTGATGATCTTATTTGGGACTCCGAATCTGCTCACGATGGATTGTAGAAAATTGATTGCAGATTGTTTGTTGATCGTCACAACGGGAGTTGCTTCCGGCCACTTGGTGAACTTGTCGATGGCGACGTACAGGAACTTGTAACCTCCGACGGCTCTAGGGAAGGGTCCCAAGATGTCCATCCCCCACACAGCGAAAGGCCATGTGGGAGGTATCATTTGTAAGGACTGAGCAGGTGTATGAATTTGCTTTGCATGAAATTGGCATGCTTTGCATTTCTTCACCAGCTCAGTGGCATCCTGGAGCGCTGTAGGCCAGTAGAAGCCGTGCCGAAAGGCTTTTCCGACCAGCGTGCGGGAAGATGTGTGGTTCCCACACTCGCCTCCATGGATTTCTGCGAGGAGCTCGCAGCCTTATTCCCTTGTGATGCACCGCATTAGGATGCCGTTGGCACCGCGCCGGTAGAGATCCCCTTCTACCAACGTGTATCTTTTAGCCAATCTGACTACCCGATCAGCGGATACATCATCGTCAGGAAGGATGTTGTCTTTCAAGTAGCTCCGGATCTCCGAGATCCATGCATCGGAACTGACTTGAGCATTTGAGTCTTGCGTGCTGGGTTGCTCGGAGCTTCCGGCAGCACCTACGACCCTTGATGGCTGCCATGGTAACAGGGCCATCGGGACCGTCAGCTTCGGGATGCTGATCTTGCCCCCTTCGTTCAGTTCGGCAGGCTGAACTGTGGGTTTTGACAACCTCCGGACAAAGGTTCCATCAGGAGCCGGAGCTCCAGTTGACGCCTTGGTCGAGAGTTCGTCAGCTTCAGCGTTGTGAGCACGCTGAACATGGTGAAGGTCTAGGACTTCGAAGTCCTTCTGAAGCCTCTGGACTTCAAGGAGGTAAGCAGCCAGCTGGAGATTATTGCAGGAGCATTCACCCTTCACCTGCTTGATGACGAGTTGTGAATCTCCTTTGACCAGCAATTGCTTGACACCGTATGATAGTGCCACCTTTAATCCATAGATGAGTGCTTCATACTCCGCCATGTTGTTGGTTGCCTTGAAGTCAAGGTGTACCATGTATTTCACCTTCTCCCCAGTTGGTGCGAGGAGAAGGATTCCAGCTCCGGCTCCCTGCTTCTGCATGGAGCCATCGAAGTAAAGGGTCCAGTGAGGCTTAGTGAAGGTTGGAACTTGAGGTTCCGTCTTCTGCTCGCTGGGGCCCCCAGGGTTTAATGGAGAGGGAGTCCATTCTGCCACGAAATCTGCCAACGCTTGACTCTTGATTGCTTGTCTCGGAATGAATTCAAGATCGAATTCAGCCAATTCCGCTGCCCACTTTGCAATATTCCCAGTTGAATTGGGATTATGCAGGATCGCTCGAAGTGGATATGAGGTCACCACCGAGACTTTGTGAGCTTGGAAATAGTGTCGAAGCTTCCTTGAGGCAATAAGAACTGCATAAAGCAGTTTATGCACCTCTAGGTATCGAGTCTTGGCATCATGTAACACTTCACTGATGAAGTATACCGGGCGTTGAATGGTCCGGACCCTCCCGGAGGGGTCCGGAGCTTCCTCTTCATTGATCCGGACCCTCTCGGAGGGGTCCAGACTCTCTTCGGGGACCTCCGGGTTCTGGGTGGAGGAACCCGGAGCTTCTTCAGAAATGACCTGGACCCTCTTAGAGGGGTCCGGGTCCTCTGAAGTGGCTTCTTGTGGGTTTGAGTCTGGGAGTTGGGACCCAGACCCGCTTTCAGGAACCTCCGGACCCTCCCGAAGGGGTCTGGATTCCTGAGTATTGGGTAGTTCCGGTCTCTCCGCAACCAGAACCATACTGACGACTTCGTCAGTAGCTGAAATGTAAAGCAACAAAGGCTCACCAGGGTTCGGAGCTACCAGGACTGGTAGGGTGGTGAGGAACTGTTTCAGCTCCTGGAATGCCTTCTCCGCTTCTTCAGACCATTGGAATGGTCCGGACTTCCTCAGTAACTTGAAGAAGGGAAGTGCTCTTTTCGCCAGTCTTGAAATGAACCGGCTGAGGGCTGCTAGACATCCAATTAATTTTTGGACGTCTTTGATGCGGGTTGGTGGCCGCATGTCTTCAATGGCTTTTATCTTCGCCGGATTAGCCTCTATGCCCCGGTGACTTACCAGGAAACCAAGAAGCTTTCCGGAACTAACCCCGAAGACGCACTTGTCTGGGTTTAGCTTCGTGCGGGTGGCCCGCAGCTTGTCGAAGATAGCCTGCAAGGTGTCCAAGAGGGACTCCTTGTTCTTGACTTTGACCACGATGTCATCGACGTACACTTCCACTATGTCTCTGATGAGTTCTTCGAAAGTTTTGTACATAGCTCGTACAAAAGTTGAAGCTGCATTCTTGAGACCAAACGGCATGGCTGTGTAACAATACAATCCATCCACTGTGATGAATGAAGTATGCTCTTCATCCTCCCTAGACATCCTGATTTGATGATATCCAGAATATGCGTCTAGAAAACACAGTAACTCGCACCCGGAGGTGGAATCCACTATCTGATCTATTCTAGGTAGTGGGAATGGATCTTTTGGACATGCCTTATTCAGTGTGGTGTAGTCGATGCACATCCGAAGTTTCCCGCCGGCCTTGGGCACAACGACTGGGTTCGCCAGCCATTTTGGATGGAAGACTTCTCGGATAAATCCAGCTTCGAGCAACTTCTTCACTTCTTGTCAGATGAAGTTCTATCGCTCTACAGATTGCTTCCGAGGTTTCTGATGCACAGGCCGAGCATCGGGGTAAATCTTCAGATTGTGCTCAATCACTTCCCTGGGGATCCCAGACATTTGTGACGGTTGCCAAGCAAATACGTCAACGTTAGCCCGGAGGAAAGTGATGAGCGTGAGTTCCTATTTGTCATTCAACCCACCCGATATGCGGGTGGTTTGAGTGACATCGGAACCAATTTGGACGACTTTGACGGGGATGTCGGTGTCGCCGCTTGGCTGCACACGGGGAGCAGAGGTTGAGCCTCGTTGTCGAATGCTCGGAGGTTTTGGAGCTTGCCCCTGTCTGGAGTCCTCCTCTTGCGCAGTGGTGAGTGCATGGAGCTCCTCCAGAGCAGTTACTCCGGCGGTGCGATCTCCACGAATCCGGAGAACGCCTGCTGGTGTTAGCATCTTCAACACCAAGTATCCATAATGAGCAGCTGCCATAAATTTGTATAGGGCAGGTCTACCCAAGATGGCGTTGAATGGTAAGTTGATCTGAGCGACGTCGAAGACCAACTTCTCGGTGCGGTACTTCTCCCGTGTCCCGAAGGTAACAGGGAGAATTATAGCTCCGAGTGGGGTAATGGCCCCCGGACCTACTCCGGAGAATGGTCGAGAGGGCTGAAGATCCGAAGGTCGAAGCTGAAGTCTGGTAAAAGCTTCAAAGCTTATAAGGTTCAGCCCCGAACCTCCATCCACCATAACATGATGGAGCTGGATGTTGTTGATGGTGGGAGATACCATCAAGGGTAATTGGCCAGCTCCGACCATGCTTCGAGGACAGTCCGAAGCATCAAAAGTGATGGGTGTGTCCATCCACTTTCGATGTGGCTCCGGTCTAGCTGTAGGAGCTACAACAGCCATATCTCGCCGCATAGTCTTGATGACACGACGAGAAGTGATGTCCCATGATCCACCAAAGATGGTGTTCATGGTTTTCCGACGCTCGTTGTCGGAGACGTCGGAGTCATCATCGACGGAGGTGTAGACGGCTTTCAGGACCTTTTTGGGGTCCTGAAACCCTAACTCCTCTTCAGCCGGAGCTTCGTCAACCTTCTGTTTTCCCTCCCTCTGTCGGAAAGGAGACCCTTCCCGGCGCTTGTTGTAGCGCTCGGCAAGGTTTTGGACCTCCCGGCAGTCTTCCAGCCTGTGGCTGCCCGTTTTGTGAATGGGGCACCACATTTTGGATTTGCCGCCGTCTTCGGAAGACGGTCGAGGTCGCTTCTCGGGGCGTGGCCCCCGGCCACCAGGAGTTGCAGTGGCTGCAACGTTGGATGTGTCGGCCGACGACTTCTTCTTGCCGTTGGTCTTCTTTTTCTTCTTGCCACTCCCGGAGGTAGCGGATTCTTCTTTGGAGGATTTTTTGTGATCCTCCAAGGCTGGTTTGGAGTGCATTTCACGGCCCTCCGCAGCTCTGGCACATTTGTCTGCCAAGTTGAAGAGCTCCGTGACGCTGGTGATCTCTTTGATCACCAACTTCTCCAACATCTTCTTGTCTCGTACACCCTGTCTGAATGCCACAATGACAGAAGCGCTTGAGATAGAAGGGATTGTGTTGCGTACCTGAGAGAACCTCTCGATGAATGACCGCAAAGATTCTCCCCCTTTTTGCACGACCGCAAAAAGGTCTAGTTCAGTGCCCGGTCGGGTGTATGAACTCCCGAAGTTGGCAGTGAACTGACGGCACAGCTCCTCCCAACTGTCGATAGAGTTGGGTGGAAGGCTCATAAACCAGGACCTGGCGGTCCCAGTTAAGGCCACTGGAAAGTAGTTGGCCATTACGGCCTCATTTCCTCCAGCTGCTAAGATTGCAGTGGAGTATATCTGCAGAAATTCTACGGGGTTGACAGTCCCGTCGAATTTTTCCGGCAAGTGTGGCCGAAACTTCTGTGGCCATCTAACCATGCGCAGGTGCATGGCTAGGGCGGAACAGCCTCCTCCTACTCCTTCCAGAGTAGAAAGGTCTTGAGCATCCCGTCTTTCTCGAGCTCGCTCGATATGGACACGGCCATCCTGTTGGCGGTATCGGCGATCAAGCTCCGCCCGAAGGTCATGTGTCGAAAGCCGAGATACCATATGGGTGCGTCGTGCCCCAGAGGGCAACGACGTCACTTGCTGTGACACAGCTCGTCTTCGGTTGTTGGAGACATGCGGACCAAGTCTTCCAGACAACGTCCGTCGCTGCGACGGGGCTCGCCCTTAAGGAGGAGGACCCTGGTTGTTGAGGTGTTCGGCCGCTGCTGCGACCAAATGCTCAACATCAGCCCTCCATTGCTCCATGGCATCTCGAGATGCATCCGTGGGCGGTGGTCGCTGGAGAAGAGCACGCGCTGCATGGAGCGCGTGTTCTGGGTTGTCATGACTTGCCGGCGCAGTATGTGACGCCGGCGCACCATCATGTTGCCCGGCACATTTTGCCGGAGAAGATGGTGGTGGTGGGAGTGTGACTCCTGCTGGTGCTGAGGCTCCTGCTGGTGGCTGCATGTTGGAGGGATTGCCCCCGACAGCCTGAGCAACAGGTTGTCCGTTGGATGATACAACCGCAGAATTCACCATTCTTGAAAATCTCAGGCGCCCCTACCTGGCGCGCCAACTGTCAACTGTTGGAGTCGGCAGATCTCCTGACACTACTAAAGTGTTGAAGGAGTTTGTAGTTTGGTGTGGGCGCGCGGAGACTCAAGAAGGTGAATCACGATTGGACACGAGAGACACAGTGGTTTACGTGGTTCGGGTCGCCTGAGCGTAATACCCTACTCCACGGGTGTGTGGTGTTGTATTAGTTTGTGTATGAAAGCTCACGTCAATGCGTGTGTGCCTGAGAGCGTTCGAGAGCCCCCCTCCCGTGTATCGTCGGTCTGTCCTTTTATAGTACAAGGACAAACCGTTACAAGTTAGCCTGGCCCGACATGTGGCCCCGGCGGTTACTAGTATTGATACACGATTAATTGTTGTTAATAACCCTGTAACGGGCTCCGATAGTGCCGTTACAGGTGTTAAGATTGTCCGATTAAGTGTCATTAACATGGAATTAATGACAATTAATCGGGTCTTGAAGTCCGCGGCTATCCTTTGAAGATCCGGAGTCGTTACAATGTCTTCCGGAGATTTGAGGGGGCCAGCTCTGACGTTTGGACACGTGGCAGCTCCAGAGCTTGCTTGTGGGAAGCGGGAAGCTCCGGGGTGGCCTGGCACGTGTCAGGTCCGGAGCTTCTCTCGGTCAGGGGTTAAGTCCGGAGGTGCCGTTTCGGTACCTAGCCCGGAGCTTCACCCTTGTGGGTAGTAGCTCCGGTCTGGTAGTACACGTGGCAACCTAGGGGTTAACCATGTTGGAGAAGCAGGTCCGGTTATGTCTGACAAGTGGGCCTCCGAGGGTCTTCAATTTGAGTAGACGTCCTTCCCTTGAGATCTTTGTAACCTCAGGGGGTGTATGGTTTTTAGGGTACCGACATTGATGATTTAAATATCATTGGCACTGGGAATGATATTAAAGAGGCACAAAATCATCTTAAAAGGGAGTTCGAGATGAAGGATTTAGGTAAAACTAAGTTTTGCTTGAGTTTACAACTCGAGCACCTTCAAACGGGCATTCTCGTACACCAATCTGCTTATGTTCAAAAAGTATTGGAGAAATTCAATATGAACAAAGCATATCCATCTAAAACTCCTATGGTAGTAAGAGGTATAGGTGGCCAACGGGCCGTGCCGGGCCGACCCGGCCCGAGCCCGGCCGGGCTCGTGCCTAAAAAACTTGGGCCCGGCACGGCCCAGGAAAAAATCGGGCCGTGCCGGGCCGGCCCACTAGTCAGGGGTCCAGGCCCAGGCACGGCCCGTGCCCATTTTAAGCGTGCCGGGTCGTGCCGGGCCATACCGGGCCGTGCCGGGTCGGGCCGGCCCGTAGACAATTTTAGTTAAAAATATAATAAAAATAACAGGAAAATCACTATTCGGGCCTAAACGGGCCGTGCCGGGCCGGGCCACTCGGCGGGCCGACCGTGTCGTGCCTAATCGGGCCGTGCCGACAAGCCCGACGGGCCGAAGATCCAGGCCCAGGCACGGCCCGTGTCGTGCATCGGGCCGGCCCGGACCCGATTTTTTCGGGCCGGGTCGTGCTCGTGCCGGGCCATTTTTGTCGTGCTTCGGGCTGGCCCGTTTGGCCCGGCCCATTTGGCCACCTCTAGTAAGAGGCTTAGAAAGGGACACTGACCCATTTCGGCCATGCCAAGAAGGAGAAGAAGTCTTGGGTTCTGAATACCCATACCTTAGTGTCGTTGGTGCACTTATGTATCTTGCGAATAATACAAGACTCGATATTGCTTTCGCAATTAATTTATTAGCAAGATATAGTAATGCTCCTACAATGAGACATTGGAATGGAGTAAAGAATATATTAAGATACCTTCAAGGTACACAAGATCTTGGACTTTTCTTTCCAAAGAAACAAGATCTAAACCTCATCGGCTATGCCGATGCGGGTTATTTAAGTGATCCTCATAATGGTAGATCACAAACTGGTTTCGTATTCTTACACGGAAGTACGGCAATTTCTTGGAAGTCTTCTAAGCAGACCCTAATTGCTACGTCTTCAAATCACTCCAAAATCATAGCTTTATATGAGGTCGCACGTGAATGTACTTGGCTACGTAGAGTGATAAATCATATACAAGTCTCAAGTGGAATTGGATCCATTGAGTCACCTACCATTATCTATGAAGATAATGCAGCTTGCATTGCTCAGATGCAGTCAGGTTATGTGAAGACAAATGTCACTAAACACATAGCTCCTAAACTCTTTTATCCACATGAACTTCAAGTAAATGGAGAAATTGACCTCCAACAAACTAAGTCATGTGATAATTTAGCCCATTTGTTCACTAAGTCCCTACCATACTCCACATTTTCTAAATGTGTTGCGGGTATAGGTATGCGTAGACTTAGAGATATACAAAGTTTAGGGGGAGCTTCATCAAAAGCCACCTGACATTTGAACATCAAATTGTACTCTTTTTTTATGTGAGTTTTACTTCTAAGTTTTCTCACAATAAGTTTTAATGAGGCAATGAGAATGCAAGAAAATGTTTATTTTCTTATTTTCCCCACAGGGGTTTTATTTGAAAACAATAATGACATTTATGTTGTGCTTTTCTCCTATTCTATAAAGTTAAGGAGTTTTTACACAACATTGTCTATGTAAATATTTTATTAATCTTTGATTTTCCCACTGGGTTTTTCAAAGATGTCATTTAACATGGAGCTCAAGTGTTCAAGGGGGAGTGTTACAGTACAAATATTATGCCCACGTAACCTCCATCGCCAGTGTTGGTACCCTAAAAACCATACACCCCCTGAGGTTACAAAGATCTCAAGGGAAGGACATCTACTCAAATTGAAGACCCTCGGGGGCCCACCTGTCGGACATAACTGGACCTGCTTCTCCAACATGGTTAACCCCTAGGTTGCCACGTGTACTGTCAGACCGGAGCTATTACCCGCAAGGGTGAAGCTCCGGGCTAGGTACTGAAACGGCACCTCCGGACTTAACCCCTGACCGAGAGAAGCTCCGGACCTGACACGTGCCAGGCCACCCCGGAGCTTCCCGCTTCCCACAAGCAAGCTCCAGAGCTGCCACGTGTCCATACGTCGGAGTTGGCCGCTTCAAACCCCCGGAAGACATTGTAACGGTTCCGGATCTCCAAAGGACAGTCGCGGACTTCAAGACCCGATTAATTATCATTAATTCCACGTTAATGACACTTAATCGGACGATCTTAACACCTGTAACGGCACTGTCGGAGCCGTTACAGGGTTATTAACAACAATTAATCTCGTGTATCACTACTAGTAACCGGCAGGGCCACATGTCGGGTCAGGCTGACTTGTAACGGTTTGTCCTTGTACTATAAAAGGACAAACCGACGATACACGGAAAAAGAACTCTCGAACACACTCAAGATCACAAGTTAATACAACACACACACACCCGTGGAGTAGGGTATTACGCTCAGGCGGCCCGAACCACGTAAACCACTGTGTCACTCGAGTCCAATCGCGATTCACCTTCTTGAGTCTCCGCGCGCCCACACCGAACTACAAACTCATCCAACACTTTCATAGTGTCAGGAGATCTGCCGACTCCAACAGTCGACAGTTGGCGCGCCAGGTAGGGGGCGCCTGAGATCTTCAAGAATGGTGAATTCTGCGGCTCGATCATCCAACGGGCAACCTGCTGCTCAGGCTGTCGGAGGCAATCCCTCCAACATGCAGCCACCGGCAGGAGCCTCAGCTCCAGCAGGGGTCACACTCCCACCACCACCATCTTCTCCGGCAAGACATGCCGGACGACATGATGGTGCACCGGCGTCACATTCTGCGCCGGCAAGTCGTGACAACCCAGAACACGCGCTCCATGCAGCGCGTGCTCTCCTCCAGCGACCACCACCTCCGGATGCATCTCAAGGTGCCATGGAGCAATGGAGGGCTGATGTTGAGCATTTGGTCGCAGCAGCGGCCGAACGCCTCAACAACCAGGGTCCACCTCCTTCAGGGCGGGCCCCGTCGCAGCGACGGACGTTGTCTGGAAGACTTGGTCCGCATGTCTCCAACAACCGAAGACGAGCTGCGTCACAGCAAGTGACGTCGTTGCCCTCTGGGGCACGACGCACCCATACCGCATCTCGGCTTTCGACACACGACCTCCGGGCGAAGCTTGATCGCCGATACCGCCAACAGGATGGTCGTGTCCACATCGAGCGAGCTCGAGAAAGACGAGATGCTCAAGATCTTTCTACCCTGGAAGGAGTAGGAGGAGGCTGTTCCGCCCTTGCCATGCACCTACGCATGGTTAGATGGCCACAGAAGTTCCGGCCACATTTGCCGGAAAAATTCAACGGGACTGTCAACCCCGTAGAATTTCTGCAGATATACTCCACTGCAATCTTAGCAGCTGGAGGAAACGAGGCTGTAATGGACAACTACTTTCCAGTGGCCTTAACTGGGACCGCCAGGTCCTGGTTTATGAGCCTTCCACCCAACTCTATTGACAGTTGGGAGGAGCTGTGCCGTCAGTTCACTGCCAACTTCGGGAGTTCATACACCCAACCGGGCACTGAACTGGACCTTTTTGCGGTCGTGCAAAAAGGAGGAGAATCTTTGCGGTCATTCATCCAGAGGTTCTCTCAGGTACGTAACACAATCCCTTCTATCTCAAGCGCTTCTGTCATTGTGGCATTCAGACAGGGTGTGCGAGACAAGAAGATGTTGGAGAAGCTGGCGATCAAAGAGATCACCAGCGTCACGAAGCTCTTCAGCCTGGCTGACAAATGTGCCAGAGCTGCGGAGGGCCGTGAAATGCACTCCAAACCAGCCTTGGAGGATCATAAAAAATCCTCCAAAGAAGAAGCCGCTACCTCCGGGAGTGGCAAGAAGAAAAACAAGACCAACGGCAAGAAGAAGCCGTCGGCCGGCACATCCAACGTTGCAGCCACTGCAACTCCTAGTGGCCGGGGGCCACGCCCCGAGAAGCGACCTCGACCGTCTTCTGAAGACGGTGGCAAATCCAAGATGTGGTGCCCCATTCACAAAACGAGCAGCCACAGACTGGAGGACTGCCGGGAGGTCCAAAACCTTGCCGAGCGCTACCACAAGCGCCGGGAAGGGTCTCCCTTCCGACAGAGGGAGGGAAAACAAAAGGTCGATGAAGCTCCGGCTGAAGAGGAGTTAGGGTTTCAGGACCCCAAAAAGGTTCTGAAAGCCGTCTACACCTCCGTCGACAATGACTCCGACGTCTCCGACAACGAGCGTCGAAAAACCATGAACACCATCTTTGGTGGATCATGGGACATCACTTCTCGTCGTGTCATCAAGACTATGCGACGGGATATGGCTGCTGTAGCTCCTACAGCTAGACCGGAGCCACATCGAAAGTGGATGGACACACCCATCACTTTTGATGCTTCGGACTGTCCTCAAAGCATGGTCGGAGCTGGCCAATTACCCTTGATGGTATCTCCCACCATCAACAACATCCAGCTCCATCATGTCCTGGTAGACGGAGGTTCGGGGCTTAACCTCATCAGCTTTGAAGCTTTCACTAAGCTTCAGCTCCGACCTTCGGACCTCCAGCCCTCTCGACCTTTCTCCGGAGTAGGTCCGGGGGCCATCACTCCACTCGGAGCTATTACTCTCCCCGTCACCTTCGGGACCCGGGAGAAGTATCGCACCGAAAAGTTGGTCTTCGACGTCGCTCAGATCAACTTACCGTTCAACGCCATCTTGGGTAGACCTGCCTTGTACAAATTCATGGCAGCTGCTCATTATGGATACCTGGTGTTGAAGATGCCAACACCAGTAGGCGTTCTCCGGATCCGCGGAGATCGCACTGCCGGAGTAACTGCTCTGGAGGAACTCCACGCTCTCACCACAGCGCAAGAGGAGGACTCCAGACAGAAGCAAGCTCCACAACCTCCAAGCATTCGGCAACGAGGCTCGACCTCTGCATCCCGTGTGCAGCCAAGCGGCGACACCGACATTCCCGTCAAAGTTGTCCAAATTGGTTCCGATGTCACTCAAACTACCTGCATATCGGGTGGCTTGAACGACAAATAGGAACTCGCGCTCATCACTTTCCTCCGGGCTAACGTAGACGTGTTTGCTTGGCAACCGTCGCAAATGCCTGGGATCCCCAGGGAAGTGATTGAGCACAATCTGAAGATTTACCCCGACGCTCGGCCTGTGCATCAGAAACCTCGGAAGCAATCTGTGGAGCGACAGAACTTCATCCGACAAGAAGTGAAGAAGTTGCTCGAAGCCGGATTCATCCGAGAAGTCTACCATCCAAAATGGCTGGCATACCCAGTCGTTGTGCCCAAGGCCGGCGGGAAACTTCGGATGTGCATCGACTACACCACACTGAATAAGGCATGTCCAAAAGATCCATTCCCACTACCTAGAATAGATCAGATAGTGGATTCCACCTCCGGGTGTGAGTTACTGTGTTTTCTAGACGCCTATTCTGGATATCATCAAATCAGGATGTCTAGGGAGGATGAAGAACATACTTCATTCATCACAGTGGATGGATTGTATTGTTACACAGCCATGCCTTTTGGTCTCAAGAATGCAGCTTCAACTTTTGTACGAGCTATGTACAAAACTTTCGAAGAACTCATCAGAGACATAGTAGAAGTGTACGTCGATGACATCGTGGTCAAAGTAAAAAACAAGGAGTCCCTCTTGGACACCTTGCAGGCTGTCTTCGATAAGCTGCGGGCCACCCGCACGAAGCTAAACCCAGACAAGTGCGTCTTCGGGGTTAGTTCCGGAAAGCTTCTTGGTTTCCTGGTAAGTCACCGGGGCATAGAGGCTAATCCGGCGAAGATAAAAGCCATTGAAGACATGCGGCCACCAACCCGCATCAAAGACGTCCAAAAATTAACTGGATGTCTAGCAGCCCTCAGCCGGTTCATTTCAAGACTGGCGGAAAGGGCACTTCCCTTCTTCAAGTTGCTGAGGAAGTCCGGACCATTCCAATGGTCTGAAGAAGCAGAGAAGGCATTCCAGGAGCTGAAACAGTTCCTCACTACCCTACCAGTCTTGGTAGCTCCGAACCCTGGTGAGCCTTTATTGCTTTACATTTCAGCTGCTGACAAAGTTGTCAGTATGGTTCTGGTTGCGGAGAGACCGGAACTACCCAATACTCAGGAATCCAGACCCCTTCGGGAGGGTCCGGAGGTTCCTGAAAGCGGGTCTGGGTCCCAGCTCACTGACTTGAACCCACAAGAAGCCACTTCAGAGGACTTGGATCCCTCTGAGAGGATCCAGGTCATTCCTGAAGAAGCTCCGGGTTCCTCTACCCAGAACCCGGAGGTCCCCGAAGAGAGTCTGGACCCCTCCGAGAGGGTCCGGATCAATGAAGAGGAAGCTCCGGACCCCTCCGGGAGGGTCCGGACCATTCAACGCCCGGTATACTTCATCAGTGAAGTGTTACATGATGCCAAGACTCGATACCTAGAGGTGCATAAACTGCTCTATGCAGTTCTTATTGCCTCAAGGAAGCTTCGACACTATTTCCAAGCTCACAAAGTCTCGGTGGTGACCTCATATCCACTTCGAGCGATCCTGCATAATCCCAATTCAACTGGGAATATTGCAAAGTGGGCAGCGGAACTGGCTGAATTCGACCTTGAATTCATTCCAAGACAAGCAATCAAGAGTCAAGCGTTGGCAGATTTCGTGGCAGAATGGACTCCCTCTCCATTAAACCCTGGGGGCCCCAGCGAGCAGAAGACGGAACCTCAAGTTCCAACCTTCACTGAGCCTCATTGGACCCTTTACTTCGACGGCTCCATGCAGAAGCAGGGAGCCGGAGCTGGAATCCTTCTCCTCGCACCAACCGGGGAGAAGGTGAAATACATGGTGCACCTTGACTTCAAGGCAACCAACAACATGGCGGAGTACGAAGCACTCATCTATGGATTAAAGGTGGCACTTTCATATGGTGTCAAGCAATTGCTGGTCAAAGAAGATTCACAACTCGTCATCAAGCAGGTGAAGGGTGAATGCTCCTGCAATAATCTCCAGCTGGCTGCTTACCTCCTTGAAGTCCAGAGGCTTCAGAAGGACTTCGAAGTCCTAGACCTTCACCATGTTCAGCGTGCTCACAACGCTGAAGCTGACGAACTCTCGACTAAGGCGTCAACCGGAGCTCCGGCTCCTGACGGAACCTTTGTCCGGAGGTTGTTAAAACCCACAGTTCAGCCTGCCGAACTGAACGAAGGGGGCGATATCAGCATCCCGAAGCTGACGGTCCCGATGGCCCTGTTACCATGGCAGCCATCAAGGGTCGTAAGTGCTGCCGGAAGCTCCGAGCAACCCAGCACGCAAGACTCAAATGCTCAAGTTAGTTCCGATGCATGGATCTCGGAGATCCGGAACTACTTGAAAGACAACATCCTTCCTGACGATGATGTATCCGCTGACCGGGTAGTCAGATTGGCTAAAAGATACACGTTGGTAGAAGGGGATCTCTACCGGCGCGGTGCCAACGGCATCCTAATGCGGTGCATCACAAGGGAAGAAGGTTGCGAACTCCTGGCAGAAATCCATGGAGGCGAGTGTGGGAACCACGCATCTTCCCGCACGCTGGTCGGAAAAGCCTTTCGGCACGGTTTCTACTGGCCTACAGCGCTCCAGGATGCCACTGAGCTAGTGAAGAAATGCAAAGCATGCCAATTTCATGCAAAGCAAATTCATACACCTGCTCAGTCCTTACAAATGATACCTCCTACATGGCCTTTCGCTGTGTGGGGGATGGACATCTTGGGACCCTTCCCAAGAGCCGTCGGAGGTTACAAGTTCCTGTACGTCGCCATCGACAAGTTCACCAAGTGGCCGGAAGCTACTCCTGTTGTGACGATCAACAAACAATCTGCAATCAGTTTTCTACAATCTATCGTGAGCAGATTCGGAGTCCCAAATAAGATCATCACTGATAATGGGACTCAATTCACAAGCTCCGCATTTCAAGGATATTGCGAAGACCTCGGCATACAAGTTTGCTACGCTTCCGTAGCTCATCCTGCAAGCAATGGACAAGCCGAGAGAGCAAACGCAGAGATCCTTAAAGGACTCAAAACACGCACTTATGAGCGTTTGAAAAAGCACGGAGCCAATTGGATCGAAGAGCTTCCGCCCACTCTATGGGCCAACAGGACTTCTCCAAGTCGGGCAACCGGAGAAACACCCTTCTTCCTGGTGTAAGGAGCAGAAGCGATCCTTCCTCCGGAAATCACCTTGGGTTCCCTCCGGGTCCGGACCTTCGACGAAGCCGCGCAGGACCAGCTCCGGCGCGAAGACCTAGACCTCCTTGAGGAGGAAAGGTGCCAAGCAGCTGTTCGGAACGCCCGATACCGCCAAGCTCTACGGCGCTATCACCAGCGGCATGTACACAACCGACAGCTCGAGGAAGGCGATCTGGTGCTACGGAGAATACTATCCAGAGAAGGGCAAAACAAACTCTCCCCCGGCTGGGAAGGGCCCTTTCGAGTGATCAAAGTATCCCGTCCCGGAAGCGTTCGCTTGGCTACCGAGGATGGGACACCTCTCCCAAATCCTTGGAACATCGAGCACCTCCGTAAGTTCCACACTTAATTCCACGGAGGTGAGTCTTAAGTAACTCGAAATGTATGTTATAGAGTCATTGTACAGAGTCGGGTAGTTCCTCCGGGAGAGCAGTCGGACCTTTCCCGAAAGGTTGGAAGAGCTCATGCAACACTTAATACAGTCTCCGGACTAGAAGTGTGGCTAACTACCCTGGGTCAAACGAGAAACCAAACACACTTAGTCTGGTTCCGTACCCTAAGAGTGTACTTGTTTCCCCTGTACCCCGGACCTATAATGAAAGACATTTTCATGTGAAATAGACTCCACGTGCATTCATTTTTGCATAGGCTCGACATTTTTATTTTTCTCTTTCTTGTCTATAACAGAAACGTGCAATTCTTAAGAAATTCTAGTTTGACCGGTTTACGTACGATTCGAGTCGAATTGTCAGATTTTTTAGATTTAAATATCGTCTGTGGCCAACTCGCCTGAAAGCCGCCAAGCCATTCTGGGGCCGGAGTGCGCTATCGACTTAGCCTGGTCAAGCACCCTAAGTACGCCACTCTACCTACATCCCGGCAGGCCAAAGTAAGGTGGGTCCATGGACAATTGGATCTAAAAGAAAAGACAATTCATCCAGTCGTACTAAAAATCGTGTTCAACTTAAAATTTTCTTAAGAACCATAAGCCGCGACGAAGTTATAGACAAGGAACGAATTTTACTATTTTTCTTGGCTTAAGTGTGCAGGAAAAACGAACCCTATGTTGATGGAGAAAAACCGGAGCTATCTAAGCTCCGACTCCCACCAGGGCGTCAACCGTCGGCGTTGACTTAAAGATGGTGAGAAGACTCTATCACTAGAGTCTGTTGCCAACAAACCAAGTGTGGCAAGGGTCATCGCCGGAGCTACTAAGCTCCGACACCTTGGAGTATTAACTATCGACGCTCAACGTGTTGGTAGAGGCTATTGCCGGAGCTACTAAGCTCCGGCGATAGACAGTGCCGGAGCTTCTAAGCTCCGACGACTTCAAGGGACCTTCACTATCGAAAACTTCGGACCTAAATTATACGAGTTCGAAGCAAATTTGTCTTCAACAAAACTCAACATCCTTTTGGTACATGTCCACAATCAAATTGTGCACATCTACCAGGGGGCCAAGTGAAGATAAAGAAGTTGAAGACGAAAAAATGAAATTCGCAAAAAAGTGAGGATTTCATTTCATTTGAAGACCGGAGATTACATCTGGAGACAAGGGATTACAAAATTGAGGAAGAAGAGAAGATACAAGTAAAGGCTAAGAGAGACAGTCCTAGACCCTATGGAAGAACTCGGCGACCTTCTGGGCGACCTCCGACACGCTGGCTCGGGTAGCTTCGCCTTCTCCTTCGACGGGGCCTTCAAGCACTGGGTCCAGAGGGAATCGAGGGTTCCGGCTGGTGTAGCACGTCAACACATACTCTGTGACGTTTCTAGCCAGGGATTGCCCCTCGACCTCCAGCTGGTCCGCGATGACGTCGCCCACCTTGGAGAGCTTGCTGCCCGCGGTGCTCAACGCTTGCAACGCAAGGTCCGGCTCCGGCTCCGGATCATCCAGGAGCACCGGGCTGAAACCCATCGGCGCCAGCGCATCGTCGGCCTTGCTCAGGAACTCCCAAATTTGCAGGGATCTCCGGGATCTCCGGGCCCTTCATCTCTTCCAGGGATCTCCGGGCCGCCGCCAGCTCCGAATTCTCGCGGGAGAGGCGCTCAACTTCTTTGGCGTTCTGCTGGATTTTCGCAGCAACCCGCTTCTCAAGTCTTCCGAGCTCCTCCTCCCGGAGGTGGATCTTGTTCCGGCGGTCAACCAGGTCTTTCTCCCTAGCCTCCGCTTTCTTCTCCCGGGCGATAAGGGCACACTCGTACTCGTAGAGTTCCTGCCCCCGCACCCAGGTCTTCTCCTCCTCCTCGAGGCAGCGCTCTTCCAATTTTTTAGTGCGCTCCTCGAGGCCCTTGTCCGCCATCGCTGTTTTCTCGGCGAGCTCTTCCTCCCGTCGCAAGACGTCATCCCGTAGCTCCAGGAGTTTTTGCTCCTCATCCTCGAGCCGCCTTTCCCTTCCATCAAGTGCCTCTCAGCGCTTGATAAGTGCGGTGCTGATGGCCTCGAGTTGATCGAACCGAGCGTTGGCCGCGTCGTTAGCAGCCTTAGCTTGGTCATGGAACTCCCGGGATTGAGCGTCGAGGGCGTGAGTCATGCTCTCCCTCTCGTCCAGCAGCTCACCCCAGAGCTCCAGGCGGACCTTCTCCCGCCTGATCCATTCCTTGTCATCCGCAATCCTCGACTGCGCCAGCTTGGTCTCGAATTGGAGTCGATTACGCCACCGCCTAAGGGTTTGGCGCTCCTCTTCAAGAGCCTTGCTGTCGTGGAAGAAGGCTAGTTGGACTTGACGTAGACTGGAGCAGGCGTTGTCGATGGACATCGACAGCGAGATGGGCTCCAGACCTTCTGGGATCTCCTCCGCTGGTTCCAGCGGGTCTTCATTTACAAAAATTGGGTCCCACTCTACGAGAGTGGAACCCCGAGCTTCCAAAGCACTAGGGCACTCCTCCGGGATGGCCTCAGTCGCCACCGAAGAAGGTCCCGCCACCAAGTCTTCATTTGCCCCCTCAGGCTGGGGGCCGGCGACTTCGTTCAGGCACTCTGGCTCCGCCACGGGTACCATCGACGTCGTTGCCTCCACTGGCTCCGGCCGGGACACTTCTCCTGAGGGAGGCTCAAGCTCCCTCGCCTCTTCAGCCACCGGCTCTGCGGCTGGCGCTCCAACAATCACCGGCTCTGCAGCCGGCGCTCCAATAATTACCGGCTCTGCGACCGGAGTTTCGGAAGTAACCGGCTCAACTACCGGAACTACTTCAACTTCCGGCTCGCATGCCGGGGCTTCAGCTACCTCCGGCTCAACCGCCGGGGCTTCAGCACTTTCCGGCTCCGAAGCCGGGACCGCTGCTTCCTCCGACTCAACAGCCGGAGCTTCTACTTCTGTAGCACCAGGACCCGGAGCTTCAACCTCCGGAACGGGTGCCGCTGGCGCATCTTCAATCCCGTGGTCCGGCGCTACCACGGGAACTTCTGGAGACGAGTCGAGGTCCATGACCACGACAGCCGGCGCCGGAGCTGCCGCAGCCTCCGCTTGGGGCGGCACCGGAGCTGGAGCAGAAGCCCCCGCAGCCTCAGACACTGTGGCCGAGGGCGGAGCTTCACTCCCCTTTTTGGGAACGCTGCAGATAAAGAACGAAGAAATTGAGCAAATAGATGCTACAATTAAAAGTTAATCGAGGTAAGCAAGAAAAATTACCTTGGGAGGCTCACGCACCAGCTTGCGCGGAACCTCTTTCCCGGACGTTCCGGGCTGGCCACGGACGACGTAGGAGCTCCGGGAGGACTCCCAGGACTTGCCGTGGCCGCGGGCGTTTCCCGGGTCAGAGCTCTCCTTGATCAGGAGGAACTCCTGGACCTGGAGGCCCTCACCGCTTCTCGTGCCGGAGTCGCCTGCCCGGAGCTAGCACCTCCGGAGGGATCCACCACGGGGACTGTCGCACTCCGGGAGGATCCCACCGCCGGAACAGTAGCGCTCCGAAAAGACCCCACCACGGGGACAGCCGCCACGGCGGCGGAGGATCTTCCTTCCTGAGGACGGGGAACTGGGGGGGAGGTGGCAAGCCCGACGGACCTTCCGTCAGCATGTCGCAGCTTCCTCTTTCGGCTCTCCGGCTCCTCCGCCAGCTCCTTGCCCTTGCTAATGACCTCAGCTCTTGGCTGAGAGACAGGGGCGGAGCCGCCTTCGGACAACCCGGGGATCGCCAACCGGGCGGTCGATCTTCTCTCGACGACGCCAAGGTCGTCAAGCGCGGGCATCTTCCGCCGGAGCTCCCTGCTGAACTCAACTTCCACGTTCAGGGGGAGGAAAGCCGGCGGCGGAGTCAAGTACTCTCCGTCAACATCGATGTCGTGCTGGAATTTCTTGAGGTGAAACTCCAAGGACTTCCCCACCATGCTGGACTTCAACCCGGTCTCAACCCGGTCCTCATCCATCACGCTGTTGAGGGCCCAGGCGAGCTTCTCCCTCCTCTTCAGCGGTGCCCACCTGTTGGACAGGAAGTTGCAGAACACTGCCTGGGGAGTCAATCCTCCCTCCACACATTGGCGGATCCTGGTCAGGACGGGGTCGAAAGCTGCCGCCAGCACCGGAACTTCGCTCCACACCGACGTGTCAATGCCAGGCAGACCGTCTGGCAACTCCAACCGCTCATGCTCCTCCACCCGGACGACTACCCAATCTTTCTTCCAGTCATCCCACTTCCCGGAAGGGAATGACCGGAGGTACTTGAACGGGCACTTCTTGCGCTTCACAAAGTAGTAGAAGCCAAGGTACTCGTCGCTTCGGCCGGTGGTTTGGACGGTGAAGAAGGTTCGGAATAGCTCGATGCAGGGAGGGATGCCCACCCACATCTCGCAGAAGTGGACAAAGATGGACACAAGAAGAATGGAGTGAGGGCCAAGGTGGTATAGCTGCAGACCATAGAAGTCCAGCAGCATCAAGAAGAAAGAAGAAAACGGTGGGATCAGCCCCACCATGGCGTACGAGGAAAAATACACCATCTCGCCGGAGTGCTCCTTTTTAAAGGGAAGCTCTCCGCCGGCGCGGACCGAACGGTTGAAGAAGTCCGACGACCACCCCATGAGGGCTCGGACCTTCTTCAGATCGCTTTCCGTCTTCAAACGACTTTCACGCAGACCCAACTCCATCGCAGCACAGCTAGGCAAGAGAAGAGGAGCAAAGCACGAGTTGGGAGTTTGAGCGCAAGAACAGATGGAAAGCGTAAAGAACTCCCGACGGTGCGCTTTCCTTCTTAAGTAAGCCCTCGCAACGCTTGGATGGAAACTGCAGGGGAGTCAAGGATACTACTCAAGAATTCAACCCTGCCGATGACAAGAAGGCCCGGGACCACCCTGACGATCAAGTCGAGGTTCTTACCCAGGCGAACAGTTGTCATCACGAGGCGGGAAACCCAAAGGCGGCGGACTGACAAGGCGCGCGGAACCGATACGGTTTTTGTATCGGGAACCGGCGACCTTCAATTGCGAGAGATCCGCACGTCAAAGATCTTATCTGCCGCCTGAGGTGCGCCACGCGTCGGGATTTAACCGTAAAGCCCCGCCAAAGGCACCTCCGAAGACCCTTGAAGACCCAGTTCAAGAGTCGCAAGTGTGGACCCACCTCCGACGGAATGACTTCACCCCGTTGGCCTTCCCCGGAGGTAGGTCCAGGGGGCCACTGTCGGTACCCTAAAAACCATACACCCCCTGAGGTTACAAAGATCTCAAGGGAAGGACATCTACTCAAATTGAAGACCCTCGGGGGCCCACCTGTCGGACATAACTGGACCTGCTTCTCCAACATGGTTAACCCCTAGGTTGCCACGTGTACTGTCAGACCGGAGCTATTACCCGCAAGGGTGAAGCTCCGGGCTAGGTACTGAAACGGCACCTCCGGACTTAACCCCTGACCGAGAGAAGCTCCGGACCTGACACGTGCCAGGCCACCCCGGAGCTTCCCGCTTCCCACAAGCAAGCTCCGGAGCTGCCACGTGTCCATACGTCGGAGCTGGCCGCTTCAAACCCCCGGAAGACATTGTAACGGTTCCAGATCTCCAAAGGACAGTCGCGGACTTCAAGACCCGATTAATTATCATTAATTCCACGTTAATGACACTTAATCGGACGATCTTAACACCTGTAACGGCACTGTCAGAGCCGTTACAGGGTTATTAACAACAATTAATCTCGTGTATCACTACTAGTAACCGCCAGGGCCACATGTCGGGTCAGGCTGACTTGTAACGGTTTGTCCTTGTACTATAAAAGGACAAACCGACGATACACGGAAAAAGAACTCTCGAACACACTCAAGATCACAAGTTAATACAACACACACACACCCGTGGAGTAGGGTATTACGCTCAGGCGGCCCGAACCACGTAAACCACTGTGTCACTCGAGTCCAATCGCGATTCACCTTCTTGAGTCTCCGCGCGCCCACACCGAACTACAAACTCATCCAACACTTTCATAATGTCAGGAGATCTGCCGACTCCAACAGTCGACAGCCGGAAACCGCCGGCGGTAACCGATGGCGCCTCATCACCATCGGACGCGTCCCCTTGCCAACATGTCTCCTCATCATGTATAAAAGGAAAGAAAGAATGAATAAAAGTTACTTGCAATTCACTCTGTGTTCAATCTCTCTCTTCTCTCTCAATTCTAATTGCAATAGATTATTTCCATGTGTAATCATTGTACCTGTGACGTTTACCTTGTGGTCTCGCAAAGCACAGCAGATCACTATTGATGTGAATTGGTGATGCGCCTTTCCTGCTTCTAATGTACGTTCCGTCTGCAACGTAGACGGCCGTTCGACCATGACCTGCCGCATGGCCCACCACCTATAGTTGCCCTCCATATTGGCATCAAGCATTCAAGCAAAGGTTGACAACTGAAGCACTAGTAGGCTGTCGGGGCAACGAGAGTGAGGAAAAATCTACTGATCACACTGTTGCACTCTCTAGAAGCACCGTTTGGTTGCATTCATCCTCATCAATTCAGAATCTGTACAACTGTCCAAGAACAGTCGATAAACCAGGTCTCTCCTGCACCTCATGCGGTCCTCGCTCGCAACGTGGTGATATTGACAGGTGCTGTTCAGCCGTTCCGCTCATATCATTGTGCGCCTGGTGAACGTGAACCGCGCGGCACTGTGACCCCTCCAGAATCAATCCAAGAACACGTGCATTTGAGATCTTCTGCAGCGTGAAGCCATCGCCCTAATAACGTGCCAACTCTCTTTTGCGAGTGACTCTTCGGAATGGCGGGTAGTGGCTGTTCCCGTCCCGCCGGCGCACCACAAGATTCGCCGGGAGAAGCACGCCGCTTCTTTTTTCGCGTCCACCACAAGCGGCGATTTCAGCACGGGGAACGCGACGGTGGCGCAGGCTTTGCACGGGGGTTCAGAGCAGGATCCGGAAAACTGTGGCTGTCCCGCGTGTCACTGCCGGTAGAAAACAAGCAGAATCGGTAAAATGAGCTATCAGCAGCATCGATGTCCCAAGAGGCCACGAAGCTATAATTAAGTGCAGTTTTCGTTTTTCTTTTCTGATGACAAACAGTACTGCCCTCCTATGTTAAGCTCCTGCTATCCCTCATGTCTAAAGTTAGCGCAATTACGGATGACAACTTGATATGGTACTAGCACTTGTGAACGCCTTATTATTATAGAATAAAATTTAAAAAGATTGAGGGACTATCAGTAATAAAGTTTTTATCTGCAAGCACCGTGTTGATCTCAAAGCGAGAACCCATTACTTTATAGTAGTGGCGAGGCGAAGTCAGAGGGGGGAGACAAGACACAGCCATGATAAATAACTTGGTCCAATGAAACTCGTCGTTCACAAAGTGCCCCCCCCCCCCCCCCCCCCCCCCCCCCCCCCCCCGGTGTGGTGGTGGTTAGCGTACGTGGCCAACTCACCCGCGCTTTAGTTTATGGGGTCGCCAACGCCAACCGATCCGATCTTTCGCCATGTTCCCCATGCCAAATTGCATTGTTCACGCCGCGAATTAACACCGCCGTACTACCTCAGCTTATTTTATTGGCTTGCCACTAATCTCCGTCCACTATGATCCATTTCAGCCAGTTGATTACCCACGGGCCGGGCGTCGCAAAGTGCACCTCAACTGGCTCTAATTCCTTCGTCACCTGCATAAAAATAATGGGACGGTGTGGTCTATTTGGATTTGGGAGATGAGGCTGCATCCCAGCACGCATTGCATGCTCTGCTCGTAGCAAGTGAGGTTAATATGATTCGTGCTGGTTCTTATTCGTGGATCCAGTTCAGGGTGTTGATATGTTACCTAACCTGAAAAGAAGTAGTTAAAAGGAGAACTGAACTTTTCTTAAAGAAAAAAAAAGAAAGGTCACTACGAAAAGTAAAAGGGAAAAGGAGAGATAAAAAGGGAAATAAAATAGTAGAAAAGGACTTTGGTTAGAAAAGGTCTTGCACTAGTAATGTCACAAACAAGAAAAAGGAACCGAGTCTGTCGACCGACCGAACCGGACTAGGAACACCGGTTGGTATCCTTAATCCTTGATTCCTGTTCAAATGTGGTTGCGTTTCAAAGATTATCTGCACCAACGACCGGGACTGTCCCCCGAACGTTCATACGAAACACTCGTAACCAGCTAGTCTTAAGAGAGAAATAAACAGTTTATACCAACTCATGTTTACAGTTTCTCGTAGACTCATGAAGCCTTTGACGCCGGTCCGAGCTCGATGACAACTCATGGTCATGGAATTGATATATAAAAGGATGATTTGTTACAGTTAATAGAAAACGAACGGGATCCATGCTGAAACCATTTTTTCTGACTCATGTCTCTGAGCGGGAGGCTGGACATGATCAAAGACGATCAGGTATTCAGGTTTGGAGAGCAAGGCAGAAGGCGAGCGTTGAATACAGGGACAGCGCAACGTGTACGGACGCGGTGGCTTGACTAGACAAATCGATCTCGTTCTTGTTCGTTCCTTTGCTCGGAGAGTCGGAGCTACACTGCTTCTTCTTTGCACCGGATGGAGAGCCGTACACCGATCACCTAATAGTGTGAATCGCAGAACCCTCGTGCCAGCTTTACCAAGACCAGAGACGACACAAGGACACGCGCTCCCTCGACGAACGCTAAAACGAGGACCGAGCCACGACTGTGCCGCTGCGCCGGAGTCTACCACGGAATTGACAGGCCGGATGGATTGGCTTGGCACCCCGCAAAGTCAAGGCGGCAGCGGAGTCTCCGACGCATCCGCGCAGCGCGTAGGGAGGAGGACCTCCAGCTCAGGCGCGTCGCGGATGTTACGTGCGTGGACTAGTCGGGCTTCCTTCCCTACCCACTACCCAGAACCAGCAGGGTGCCCTGGGGGCCAGCATGGAATCGCGGCGTCAAAGCAGCAAGTGGCAACTACTCCCGCCTGTCCTCTTCCTCTCTCCCATTATAAAACCGCAGTGGTCGTAGCACATTTTCGACAGCTAGCTAGATCGAGCCGCTTGGGTTTGACAAACGAGGAGGGGAAAATCCGAGCAAATGACAATCGCCGCCGCGGTGTCCGCGCCCACCACCGCGCCTGTGCACGTCGCGCCGCGCCACGCCTCCCCCACCGTGCAGCCGCGCCACCGGGAGCTCTCGCCGCTCAACCCCGCCGCCAGCTCGCAGGGACAGGCGCTCCGCTCGTCGACCAGCTGCCCCGCTTCCGCGGCGACGGATGGCGCCAGGGCGCACATCGCCAACCTTGACCGGGTCCTCGGGAAGCCGCCGCAGGTGCCGAGGCCCGCGAGCCACGCCGCCGCGTCCAGGCAGCAGGACGGCGGCGAGAACCAGGAGCCGCTCAACGTGCGCCACGGCCTGCTCAACGCGCTGAACCTCTCCTTCTTCATGCCCATGCCCGGGATGCGTGCGCGCACCATGGCCGACGAGCACATGTCGCCGCGCAGCCTCATGCACATGCAGCAGCTGCTCTCGGCCGACTCCCCGCGCGCGTCCCCGCGCTGCACCATCGCGCCGCGGTGGCGGAGCCTCCACGGCGAGGGCGGCTGGGCGGGCCTCCTGGACCCGCTCGACTCCGACCTCCGCCGCGAGCTCCTCCGCTACGGCGACCTCGTGCAGGCGGCGTACCAGGCCTTCCACTCGCTGCCCACGGCGTCGGCGAGGCACCGGGGCCTCATGCTCCCCGACCGCTCCTACCGCCCCACGCGCAGCCTCTTCGCCACCTCCGCGCTGTCCATGCCGCCGTGGGCCAAGCGCCCCAACACGCCCGAGTGGCTCACGCAGCAGTCCAACTGGATCGGCTACGTCGCCGTCTGCGACTCCGAGCGGGAGGTCGCGCGCATGGGCCGCCGCGACATCGCCATCGTGCTGCGCGGCACGGCCACCTGCCTCGAGTGGGCCGAGAACCTCCGCGCCTCGCTCGTGCCGCTCGACGGCGACAGCAGCGACGGCCCGGACACGGCAGGAGCCGAGGAGCCCAAGGTGGCGCGGGGCTTCCTGAGCCTGTACAAGACGGCCGGGGAGAAGGTCAGGAGCCTCTCGGCCGAGGTCATGGACGAGGTCCGCCGCCTCATGGACAAGTACAAGGGCGAGGAGCTCAGCATCACGGTCGTCGGCCACAGCCTCGGCGCCGCCCTGGCGCTCCTCGTCGCCGACGAGGTCGCCACGTCCATCCCCGACGCGCCGCCCGTCGCCGTGGTCTCCTTCGGCGGGCCCAAGGTGGGCAACAGCGCGTTCGTGGACAAGCTCAACAGGAGCGGAAAGGTCAACGTCCTGCGCATCGTCAACGCCGGCGACATGGTCACCAAGGTGCCCGGGGTGGCGCTCAAGAAGGGGCAGTACCAGCACGTAGGTGCGGAGCTCCGCATCGACGGCAAGAACTCGCCGTGCCTCCGCCCGGACGCGGGGCCCGCCTGCCGGCACGACCTGGAGGCGTACCTGCACCTCATCGACGGGTTCACGGGGGCGGGGCGCCCGTTCCGGCACGACGCGCGCCGCAGCGTCATCCGGCTGCTGCAGATGCAGAAGGGGAACGTCAAGAAGGAGTACGTGAACCGGGCTCGAGAGCTCGGCGTCGACCCCGCCGCGCCGGCGGACGTTGGACGTAGCGTGGCGTACGGCAACTGCGCACTCGCGAGCCCATCGTCGTGACGCCAGCCATATCACGTCTACTTGAGAAATTTTGTAGAAAAATGAAAGAAAGAAAGAAAAATTCTTTCGTTAGTTGCGGGTGGGGGCGGTGAAAGATATCTCATTTCCGTTTTCTTCTTTCGATATCGATGCATGTACAGGAAACTTGAGTGCGCGACATAATCAATCAAGCGAAAGCTTGACCTCGATATTTCCTTCGCCCCAGAAAATTTGTTGTCTACTTGTTCACTTCATCTTTGGAGATAGATTGGCTCTCCTCTGTACTACCAGTCGAAAGTCTCGAAGATAAGCTGACAAATGCAACTCTCGGACAAACCAGCGTGTTAGACCATTCGCATCAATTTTATCTAAAATTTATTCTATTCCTCTATATTTCCGGTATATTCTCTATACCTTTTACATTTTACTCTGCACACTTACTCTATATTATTAATAATTTATATATATTTACATTAAGTAACCTTTACAGTTAACCACTGCGGATGGTCCGGACCATCAACATCAAAGTAGCATCTGTACCAAATGCTGAATATACTCTTATCTCGGAATCCCAATAAGTTCTCACTAGTTCACGGTGTTTCAATACTTTCAAGCTTTACTGGTTCATCCAATTGCTTGAATGTGTGATTGACAAACACATCTGGGAATTTGGGTAAAAAAAAGCACATCTGGGAAGAGATCACAGAGGGCTTCGAAATGCCAACCTTTAAAATTGTTCACGAGCGTTCGTCTCAAAAAAAAAGTTTACGAGTCCAGGTGCCTTGATATTTTTACTATGGTCATTTCTTAACCTCGCTTCCATTAATCCTATCCGGCTCGGGTAGTTGATGTTTTGTTAACAGAGCTGCATTTTAGCTTTGTCTGCATGTGTCTTGAAGAGACAGCACAGGAAGAAGCAACTAGAAGCTGTCACAGGCTGACACGATCTCCAACTAGAAGCTGTCACCATTATTAAAAAAAATACTTGAAGCTGTCACAGGCAGAAGCACATCGTTGTCGCCCGCCATTCACACCAAAATCGCTTCCCCTACTGTCCACTACTGACTACTCCACTCCAGTATGCGCAGCACGCGAGGCCTGCTAGCCGTCTCCGGCCACCTTGCCGGCCGCCACGCTCGAGCGACCCCCACATCCACGATCGCCCACTACCCCCTCTTCAACCGCACCTTCCAAATTCTAGCCCAGCCGGAGCCCGTCCGCCTCCGGAATCTCTCGGCACCTGACTCCGGTGCGTGACCTAAAACTGTCTCAATTCTGCTTACGAGTTTTTGCAGAGTTTTCCTAAAATTCATCCCGTGGTCCGGATCAGGCATCGTGGAACTGAGCCTGGAGCGGCCGGAGGTCAAGAACGCCATCAATTGGGATGTGATGAGGAGGCTTCGGGCCGCGATAGAGAGGATTGAGGCCGACGAGACGGCGAAGGTCGTCCTGGTCGCGAGCTCCGTGCCGGGAGCTTTCTGCGCTGGCGCCGATCTCAAGGTCTGAACTTCTTACGGCTTGGTTTGATGGGTTTCGGTTTCGACTTTCGACATTGGAACTGATTAAATGAAACAGGGATTGACTGTTCTGCGTTTTAGTTTGAGTAAAGGACAAGTGAAATGGTCTACATGTGCAAATTCGTGATGGGTACATTATAAATGATGAAAGAGTAGTTGCAAAAGGTTCTCAGAGAAACTGATGGGTGAACTTGGTGTCAAGCTGACACTGATGTTCAACGTGGTTCAAATTTAATAGTTAAAAATAAAAAGAATGAGTGGAGTGGGGGAAAACAATGACAACATGTGCACTACGGAGGAGCATCTTAGTATGAGACAACAAAGATATGATTCCATGTTTTGAAAGACTATTCCCTTAAAAAGAGAAAGAGGGGATGTTTTGAAGGACATGTCTATAACTCTAGACTCAGTAATTAGTAAACACTGAAGTTTGTGCCTTAAAAGGAACAGCTATGAATTATCATGTGGATGATAAATTTATAAACTCGTTCAATAGTCTAAACCATCTTGATTGCACATGTGATTTTGCAGTTGCTTTAGGTATGATTCAGTATAGTTGCTTATATGCTTAGTTAAAGAAGAAAAAAATGAGTGGGGTTGGGAAATAAAGACTGGTTAAAATACCATATGCTTTATGGAGGAGCAGGTATCTTGCGGCACATCTAAGCATATGAAACAAAAAAAAGTGATGTATAGTAATCTGAAAAATAATTCCTCTAAAAAAGAATGTTTTAGATGACTATTCTGGAAACCCCAGTCAATTAACTAATAAACACTAAGGAGAGTGACGTAAAAAGTAATAATTATGAATTCAAAAGTAAATTATAATTATTAGAAGATTGATGACTTATTCATTAGTTGAGGTACCCTTTTGGCCCATGGGGTTGTGAAGTTGCTTTAGATATGGTTCAGTATAACTTATTATGTACCTAATAAAAACAAATTCATTTTATATCATGTGGCAATGATCCTGTATTATTACAATTTCTTTGCAATTTAGTTATGATTAAGCCAGCCAAACAAAAGCCGGATGATTTATTTTCTTCAATGGTATTTACAACATATTCCTCTTCTTTTCTAAGCACCTCTAAAATCACCCTGTCATCAGCCTTTATCTTGTAATAGACTGACATCAGAGGCCAGCTAAAAGATCATCTTTGTACACCCGGTGGCCTGTGGTGACAATCAAAGCATAGTGAACCTTGAAATTATGCAAAGCCACATCTCATAGCAATACTTTTTTTTAACAGGAAAGGAGGCTAATGAGCTCTTCTGAAGTACGAGAATACGCTAATTCCTTAAGGTCTACATTATCATCATTTGAGGTTGGTACCTGCAATAAAAAGATAACTTGCTCTCTCGCATCTGTAGTAGTAAGCCAACAAAATGAGTAATTGCAAAAATAAGACTGCACATCTTTGTATAAAGAACAAGAATAGCAGCCCAAATTCACTTAGAGGGGGATTCAAACTTGATTGGTCTAGGCACACATTCACATTCCATTCCCTCAACCAAGTGAGCTAGACCCAGTTTTATACACTTGTTTTTGCTTCATGTCATTTAACATGTATACTACTTACATTTATCAGCCTATTTGTACAGGCACTCCCTATTCCAACAATTGCTGTCATTGAAGGAGTTGCTTTGGGTGGTGGGCTAGAACTGGCTCTTTCATGCGATCTCCGCATATGTGGTGATGATTTTTAATCTGCACTATGTCGATTCTGTGCATCTTGTGTGGTAATTGTTCCTTTGTTTTGAGTATTTAAATGCTTGCCGTCGCCTGATTTGCAGGGGGGAATGCAAAACTTGGACTGCCTGAAACAGGCCTTGCTATTATACCTGGGTATGTAAAACAACTTAGTGCTTTAAAAATATATGGTTTCAGAAATTATAGCATGCTCTGAAACAAAATGGGTGTCTGTCACACTTCAGAATATCTGAACCAGTGGGCATACCCCGTGCTAAAGGCTCCCACACATTGTGGGTCCGGGAGAGGGTTATTTCTAGACAGCCTTACTCCTTATCTTGCAGAGAGGCTTGTTCGAAATCTCTGAATCAGTGCACCTCTTTTATCTCTGAAGAAGTAAATTTGACTATTACTAGACAAAATTTCATCACAACGGATTTGTGGATCTCATACGGAGGAAGATGACATTGAGTTTCGGCAATAACTTTAAGATCTAGTCTTCATTGTGTTTGAAGACTGCATTTAGATTTAACAAATGTTATTCTTCTACACGGCTGTTTCTTTTTTAAACATCTTATGCAAACATTAGTAATACCCAACAATAGTCAGTTTGATATTTTGATGTTTAAAAAGGTGATATGGAAAAGTGCGACTTCACTATCTTTTAAAAATCATAATTGACATTGTGGTTCGTCATGATGAAATTTGCGCATGGAATATTTTTTAAGTAAACGTGCACTCATTTGATATTTGTTGATGAAACAATATCATAAAATTAGAATCGTACAAAACCTAACCAAAACTAACAAAGAAATCTGATTTGGGGACGCAACTTTCTTTGCCGCACTTTACAGAGCTGGGGGCACACAGCGTCTTCCAAGGATTGTAGGGAGGTCCAGAGCAAAGGAACTGATATTCACTGGACGTAGATGTGACGCGACTGAGGCTGTGATGATGGGTAACTTTATCAAATTAAAAGTTCAGCTTATTATTACTCGTTAGAAATGATCCCTAAATTTGCGTCAGCATTGCAGGACTCGCAAACTATTGTGTTCCAGCAGGCGAGGCTTATCAAAAAGCTCTTGCAATTGCCCGTGAGATAACTCAGAAAGTAAGAGTCATTCTTAATCTGATTATCTGAGCACACAAATTTCTTCGTGTATCCAGATTTCCTTAGGCACAATGACAGCACTCGGTCACAATACAATAGCACTGGAATTGAAGAAGATCATCAGGGAAGAAAGACACCTGCAGGAATGATCTCACCGTGACCATTGATCCGGCACCTGAAGTTGGTTCTCTTCTTTCAGGGTCCCCTGGGTATAAGAATGGCGAAGAAGGCTATCGATCGAGGGATGGAGGTATCCGATATGTCCTCGGCATTGGATGTGGAAGGGGATTGCTACGAGCAGCTGCTGCACACGCAGGATCGCCTTGAGGGCCTGTCTGCGTTTGCCCAGAAACGGAAACCCGTGTACACTGGAAAGTAGTGCCAGATGTGGTGGTGGTCTTGCTCCTGTGCTGGGGTTAGTGCGAATTGGGACGTCGACATCTGCAGTGTTTGAGAAACCGGTGAAGGAGAGAAGCCCATCTATTACTTTTAGCCTGTCTGTTCGGCCTAGGCAGACTGGGCTGTCTGGGCGGACTATAATCGAGTTGGCTGGCCAATAGTAGGCTTTTACGGCCCGCAACACCTGGCCACGCTAAAATGGAGCTAGCGGCGGCAGCACCGACGGCACCCCGTCCGCGCCCGCTGCACTCTGGCGGTGAACGCCGGTCGGCCTATGGCATAGGGGAAATGGTCCATCTGCCTTGCCTTCTCAGGAAATGGCCCATAAAATTGTCCAGCTACCCTGCCTGCCTCGTTGTCCAGTAAAAATACCACAATCCAGTAACGGTTCCGGCTTTCTTTCCGTCTTCGTTAGTTCGCCTTCATGAGCGCAACGCAAAAGGGCAAAAGGCGCTCCCGCGATGGACGCAGCCGCCTTTCTGGCGCCGTCCGCCTGGCGACCGTCGCGGTTGATAGAACGTCACTCCGGGTCCCCTCATCGATAAGGAACTACTACCTCCTGTTCCGACCAGTTTTGTAAACTAAAAAACTAGTAGACGTGTTCGGATGTCAAATAAAACGAGCGGGAGGGAGTAGATCAGACCGGCTTCAAGATGATTAAACTAAAATAAAAAAAAGTGTGATACATTGATCCTTTTATAGACATCTGCTTTTGTATCGTTAAACTTTGATGCAAATTGCTTAATTCCATATGCATGTGTGCGAACAACGGAAATTTTATCGTGTTTGTACGCCCCCCCTCCCTAATTTCTTGTCCGGTTCCGCCAACGTGACACTGGCCGCACAGCATCGGGTGCCAACTGCCAAGGCCGTGTCGGAGATTGGCATCGACGCATTTCCGCCGTCTTTTCGCCACGGGCGCGCAATGCTATATGCATCGTTTCTCTCTGCCCATCTCGCCTCGTCTCTGCCGAGTCATCAGTCTCCCAGTCTCACCCGGCTCTCTGACCTGCCCCGCTCCACGCCTCCATTCTCCAGTCCAGCATGGGCCGTCTCCGGGGCCTCCTGGCCGTCTCCGGCCACCTCGTCTGCCGCCACGCGCCGGGGGCCACCGCCTCGGCCTCCCCGTACAGCGCGCTCTTCGTCCGCACCCTTCAAATCCTCGCCCAGGAGGGCCCCGTCCGCCTGCAGAAGCTCTCGGCGCCCGACTCCGGTTCGTCCGTGCGGACTCCCCATCTCGCCGTCTCGAGGATTTTTTTTTCCGCCCCTCTCTTTGGGAGATTATGTTTCCGAGCTCTGGTTGGCGACAGGGATCGTGGAGCTGAGGCTGGACCGGCCGGAGGCCAGGAACGCCATCGGCAAGGAGATGCTTCAGGGGCTTCGGACCGCCATCGAGGAGGTGGAGGCCGACGCGACGGCGAACGTCGTCTTGGTATCGAGCTCCGTGCCCAAGGGTTTCTGCGCCGGTGCTGACCTTAAGGTACCGGCTTCATCACCTGTGTTCTTTCCGCAGGTTCGACTTTGCGTTCATTATTAGGATTCGTAGTCTGTTATTTGTTCTGAAACGGAGTACAGTAGTACGTAACATCTGCCTTCCGCTTAACCAGTGTCACTTTTTTGGATGGGTTTATATGGTGATCTGTTTGATTGCATTAAGCACTGTAAGATTCCTTATGAATGACACATTTCAGGCTTCCTGGTGTACTAGTAGTTGACAAGATCGTGCTGGTAAAATGGGCGGCTGTGCACTTGTGCCCGGTATAGTTTAGAAAACAAATTTGGAAAATATTATATAGAATAAATGATCCTGGAGGTAATGGTACCTGTTTGAGTTGTTGTGACAGCATACAGAGGACTGGTATCCAAAATACTGGTACCAGAAAAGATCACAGGATCATGTTTAAATATTTTAGTGATACTTATGCGAATATATGTGGGCTGCCCTTTTTTGTCTTTTATGTTGTGCTGGTAAAATTTAAACACGAAACATGGTCACAATGTGTTAACTATTGACAGGAAAGGAGGTCAATGGGCCTTATTGAAGTTCGGGAATTCGTCAATTCCTTAAGATCTACATTCTCATCATTTGAGGTTTGTTGCATTGCTGTATTATATTCTTTTCTGTATACTGTCAAACTTAGATTTTAGTGAATAAGCATATCCTCGGTGATGAAATCATTTGGTAAAGCATTCAGATCACTGGTTCATGTTATGCGTGTGCTCTCGGTTTCCTACCGATCTATAGTTGTATGAAGTCTCCTCATGTGTGTTAGATTAATTTTGGATGCTTACACTTTGCTATTTGTCAGGCACTGTCCATTCCTACGATTGCTGTTGTCGAAGGAGTAGCTTTTGGCGGGGGGTTAGAATTGGCTCTTTCCTGTGATCTTCGCATATGTGGTAGTTCTTTTTCTCTGCAGTTGAAGAAATACCACCTTTGTATCTTGTAGGGTAACTAGTTTTGTTCATTCCGTCAATCATATTTAAAAATGTTACCAGGAGAGGATGCAAAGTTCAGCTTGCCAGAGACTGGCCTTGCTATTATTCCTGGGTACGTGTCCAAGATCGTGCAGCAGAGTTTGCTGATTATTTCTGAAAATAGTTTTCTTATTAGTCTCAACTAATACTGTACCTTGCTAGCTTTATGAATTTAAAAACCTGCAAAAAATATCTCTTATCGTCATAGAATTCTTTTTGCCCTAATGCAAGCGTTCCACTATCTGAAAATTTCAGTCAACTTATATTGAAAGGTTGTTTTGTTGCTCATTAAACTTGAGTGGCATATCACAGTGAAATTAGCTTCATAACTCCTTGGATGTCTTGTTTGAGATGATATGCTCCATCATCTCATAAAATCCATTTGCTGCAACATACAGAGCTGGGGGAACACAGCGCCTTCCAAGGATTGTAGGAAGGTCCAGAGCGAAGGAACTAATATTCACTGGACGTAGATTTGATGCAGTTGAAGCTGTAACTATGGGTAACTTTTAACATTTTTTCCATTTCGTTTATCCTACTGTAACAATTTATTTTCTAGGAAAAGCCTCTATATGTATGGGAGGATCGTTTTCGAATGCATGTTTTTTCCTTGGCAGGAGTAGTGAACTACTGCGTTCCTGCTGGTGAGGCTTATCAAAAAGCCCTTGATCTTGCGAGGGAGATAAATCAGAAAGTAAGAGACTTCTGAACAAATCATGTCTAAAAGATTGACAAAATTGTTGCCATCAGAAATCTCAGGAAATACAGTTCCCACTTGTGTTGGTTAACTTGAATTAGTTCCTCATAGATAATTACCCATCATTTTGGATGTTACGACCTTAGCACTTTCTCTTTTTTCAGGGTCCGCTAGCAATAAGAATGGCCAAGAAGGCCATCAATCAAGGGACCGAGGTAGACATGTCCACTGCATTGGCTGTTGAAGAAGAATGCTATGAGCAAGTCTTGCATACTCAGGATCGTCTTGAAGGCCTTGCAGCATTTGCCGAGAAAAGAAAACCTGTATACAACGGAAAGTAGGTTAACGGTATCAGGTTAATACAATTGTAAACACTACTAACATGTCATTTCTAAAAGGTGTCAGGATGTATGCAGATTCATGTATTTTTTGAATAAATAACACACCGGTATGCTATTTGCAATCGAATTGAGCTGCCCCAACTTGCTCTTTTCCGGTCTACCAGATTTGAGCTTTTTCTTGTGCTAGCACCTTTAGACATATTACCGTGATTTACGATTTATTTTATCTTTGCGCTTCTCTGATTTATATGTTCTACGGTTCAATATGAATGAGCTGGAAGCCTGGAGATAACAATGGGCCAGCCAAGATTCAAAAAAAAATAACAATAGGCCAAGTCTAGAAAAAGAAAGTCACAATGGGCTAACATGAAAACACTCCATGGGCTCTTAGCCGGCCCGATTCCAGTCTGTGCGCCGCGTAGCTCGTAGCCCGCAGCCCCGCACGGGCGTACGGCGTACTGCATACGCAACCCCCCGCAAAACCCAACACGAGTCAGCCTCACCTCATTCTCGCCCTCGCACCGCCGCTTCTTCACCTCCCCCGATCCCTCGCTCGCCACCCGGCTCGTCGTCTCGTCCTCCTCCTCGCCGCGCGCCGCGAAGATGGGGAAGCGGTGGGTCCCGCTCGAGGCCAACCCGGACGTCATGAACCAGGTGAGCTATCCCCCGCCAACCGGGGCCGGTAGGGTTTCGCTTCCTCCCGTCTTAGCTTTCGGCCGACGCGTTCGCTCACCATTGTCGGCTGCTGTACTTTCCTGCAGTTCATGTGGGGACTGGGAGTTCCCGAGGGGCTGTGCAGTTCTGCGACGTCTACGGCCTCGACGACGAGCTGCTCGCCATGGTGCCCCAGCCCGTGCTCGCCGTCCTCTTCCTGTACCCCCTCACCTCCCTGGTAAGTAACCCATTCCATTTCGCATGCTATCCCTAGGCGATCCGCGCTTCGCTTTGGGTTGAACTATTGATTGACGGGTTTTGATGCATTCCGGTGAACAGGACGAGGAGAAAGAGGAATCCGGCGCTTCTGCCACAGCAGGGGGCAAGGTACGGTTATATCACGCTGTTCTGTTTTTGCTGTCCTGTACACGTGATGTGATGTGTAGAATGCCTCGGAACTTTTTAATCTTCTAAAGTAGGGTCCAGAAAATTTATTCCGTAACCAAAAATGTAAATCCTCTGAAATGTTTGTTGTTTGACTTCGTGAAGTAGGATCTCTTTTAAACGGATGGTTTGTTATTTGATGTACTTCTATTGTCAGTGAACTTTCTCGGTACTGTCAGGATGCCTGTAATTATGGGAAACATTAACCTAGTGTCATGTGTGTTACTGGACATTCGTGAATTTGTTGTTTGACTTGCTTATTTGCGATGTTGATTTCCCAAACTGGATTATGATTCCACTGCATGAAATTTTTCTTGTCAAATCAACTGAATTACTATCTGACAGTGACTGATCACTTGTCATAAAATTGAACTCTGAATACTCAGGCTCACCCATAGAAAACATCCAATCACAGTTGTAGTAGTTTGTGATAGTTACTGAATTGCAAAATTATTTTATACTGCTGAGATATATTTTCTCAGATTATTTTACTTGAGAATGGTCAATTGTCATGGACCTGTTTTCTCTTACACCAGAAATGATCGTCACACTTCCATCATGCACCTTAACTTTTACTAGGATATGCTTCGATGGGATTTGTTTTTGTTGACTTTGTTATTGTGTAAATCAATAGGCATTCTACATACTACATATCAGTTCTATGTTACCATTGATGTTCTTCAGATATTCAGACCTAGTTTTATTTTTTTTGTGTTTGACTCAGTAAACATGCACTTTAATTTCTTTCTGACGTGTAAAATCATTTCCTTCCATACTTGTTTGGAAGGTATGAAATCATATAGTATTCTTGATATTTTATAGCTTCTCTTGCTCCTTTTTTTTTTTCAATTTCACTCTTGTGTAACTTTCTTATGAACATTAATGTTTGGAATTCTCTCGTTCCAGTATGATCAAATTTATGTTTCCTGAATCTCATTTATCCGTCAAAAAACCAGCGACGGTGGGTGTATGTCCTTTTTTTATTTTAATCTCTGAACTTCATGACACAGGATTTGAGCAAGAAGGTATACTTTACAAAGCAGACTGTTGGCAATGCTTGTGGAACAGTTGGTGTTATCCATGCAGTAGGGAATGCCACATCTCAGATCAAGCTAGGTAATTTTAGAACTTTGGGTGCCCATCTTTACACACTCCACAACTTGCAGTTTTGAGTCACCATGATCTCTGCACAGAAATTTGGCAGATAGAATTGAGTGAAAACATCGCTCAAGTTAGTTTTCTCTGAAGTGCTGTTATTGCTTACTAATTCGATTGAGTCACCATGACCCACAAGGCCACAATGCTGTTTTGCTGTTCCCTGATCCAATAGTTACTATTTTATGATGTTAGGCTTCAGAGTGAAAATACTGCACTTGGTTTGCGAGACTCTGGTACAAACCTTATTTTTCCTTTTATTAAAATTTTATACAATCTGTGATGAAATGGAGTAAATGCAGGATGGTCATTATTAAACTGCCAGCGAGTGAAGAAAATTGTAACGATTCTTTATTGAAATCCTTATCCTAGTTATCTTTTTCATTTATCATCAATCAATTGTGCAAGGAAATTGCATGCCCTTATTAGTCTCTCACTAAATTCACTGTTTCATGAACAGACTTCTTGATTGCGAGACTTGTCCCAATAGTTTATTTGATGCACATGCACCCACTTGTTTTTTTTTTGTTATCTAGTTCAATTTTGTTGCCTGAACAGGTATAGTTAAAAGAATAGTTTGAATTATGTTTGACTTTAGCCTCAGTAAAGACTTAATTGATACTTTTGTTGCAGTTGAAGGGTCCTATTTTGATAAGTTCTATAAGAAAACAGCTGATATGGATCCAGTTCAGGTTATTATTAACAATATATAAATTCACTTTTTTATACTAGTCATGAACTTTTTATTCTATCCTCATTTGAAATATTTGCTATTCTCAGCGTGCTGCCTTTCTCGAGGAGGACGATGAGATGGAGGATGCACATTCTGTTGCTGCGTCAGCTGGTGACACTGATGTAAGCGCATCCAAGCTGATTGTTTTGATACGAAAATTATTCCAATGGTGAATAAAAATTACTCTACCGTGTCCAAAATCAATTAGCCTTGTGTATGGCTATCATGGCTGACCTCCGCATCTAATCCAATCTCAATGTTAATTTTTGTGGAGAAAGTGCATTCTAGAACAGCCATATCTGGCAACCTGTGTTCTTTCAATTGACAAGTTCAGCTGGTGACCCGTGACATGACCCCCCCCCCCCCCCCCCCCCCCCCCCCCATTTAAACTAGAACCGTTGTCCCAACGACAACAATTTGAGAACTGAGGGAATACAGAAGCTCACTGCAACAGTGGGATAAATATATAAATGTGACCAGTTAGGCCCTTAAAACTCCCTGAATGTTTTTATTCCTCTTGTTTTGTCATCTTAATTCTTTTTTTACTGTGCAGGCCAATGTTGATGTCAATGAACACTTTGTATGTTTCTCCTGTGTTGATGGTAGGTGCTTTATGGTCCCTGATTGAATTCTTATCTTTTCTTTAATAGCACCCATCTGTCTGTTGGTAAGCTTGTAAAAAAATTCTTTACATGCAACAGGTGAACTTTATGAGCTTGATGGACGAAAATCAGAACCCATATCTCATGGCCCTTCTTCACCTGATACATTGTTGCAGGTCCAAAAATTTTCTGCATACTTCTTGCTTTATTTGTTCTCTTTTCTCTATGATGTAATAAATGGGTTTCTGGATAAGTTATGCTACTTCTCATGTTGTTCAATTTTTGGTAGTTAAATAATCTAGAGTATGTGCTTGATGCAATAGTTTCAAGCATTTTTCTCATCATGCTGTTGGAAATCCGGCCTGTTCAGCTCTGTTTCTAGCTCTGCAGGTGTGCTGTTCTGATCTGTTCGGCCAGAACAGATCTGATATGCAGTGCAGTTCAGTTCAGGGTGATTCCTGTGTTCAGAACAGAGAGGACAGAGAGAGTAGAAGGCACCCCGGTGCTGATCAGATCGGAGAAGAAGGGAACAGAGAAGAACTCGCCGAGTTCCTGCTGGAACAGATGCGAAATCCTGATCTAGGCGAGTTAGGGAACTCGGCTAGATCAGGTTCTGCCGTGGGGAGGCCTGGTCTGGTGGAAAACTTGTATTATTTTCTAATGAGGTGCTGGTACAGGGGGGGCGCAGCCCTGTTTATATAGGGGGTTTTTTGGGAGAGTTCCAACCCCTTACAACTCTTATTCTATCTCTAACTGAATAGGACTTTAAACAGAATTTCTAATTTTTCTGGACTCTTTCTTAACTGACCGCACCAGGGAGGTGGGCCCCGCCTGGGCGCGCGCGCCCCTGGTGGGCTCAGCCTCACCAGGCCACCCCAGGCCTAGGCCCAGGGTCACCCGACATTCTCCTCCTGACCCTGGACCTAGAGTATGTCCAGAACGCCTATTCTTCTTCTCATCTCGATGAACTTCTGTCTTCCAAGTGCCTTGGTCAAGATGTCCGCCATCTGGTCCTTCGTAGAGATTTGCTCAAGCACTATAACACCATTGTCTACACACTCCCGTATGTAGTGATATTTGGTGTCGATGTGCTTGCTCCTGTCATGGTGTACCGGATTTTTGCTCGATTCTATGGCAGACTTGTTGTCAACCCGTAGCACTGGCGTCTTCACCTTTTCAGCCAAGTCTTCCATCAGCCGTGCCATCCATACACCTTGACATGCCCCTTGAGCTGCTGCAATATATTCTGCCTCATAGGATGACAAGGCCACCACCTTCTGCTTGCTGGACTGCCACAAAACGGGGTTGTTTCCTAGACAAAACAGCACCCCACTTGTGCTCTTGCGGTCCTCCACGTCTCCCGCATAGTCGCTATCCGAGTAGCCAATCAACTCCAAGTTGTCTCCCTTTGGATAGAAGACTCCGAAGTGGATCGTACCCGCTATATAGCGTACGATGCGCTTGACTGCAACATAGTGTTCTTCCCTTGGCTCCTCCAAAAACCGACTCACGTACCCAACCGAGTAGGCGAGGTCGGGGCGTGTGTTCACCAAATATCGCAGCCCTCCCACCAAACTCCTGTAATCCGTTACGTGCACCAACGAACTGTCACTTGTCTTGTAAAGCTTCAGGCCTTGCTCCATGGGGAATGCACAAGGGTTGCACTCCTCCAGGCCTACTTTTGAGACAAGCTTGGAAGCGTAGGCTGCCTGCCCAACACTTATCCCTGCTTCAGACTGCCGCACCTCCAGGCCAAGATAATACGACAGGAGGCTCAAGTCGCTCATCTTGAACCGCTTCATCATCTCCTCCTTGAACTTCTTGATGTCGCCCCCTCCTGTGATTACGAGATCGTCGACGTACACGCCGACGATGAGCTTATCCTCTCCAGCTCTACGGAAGTAAATCCCGTGCTCACTCGTACTCTTCTGGAAACTAAGCGATAGCAAGCTATCATTGAGCTTGGCATTCCAGGCCCTGGGCGCTTGACGAAGTCTGTACAAAGCCTTTTTGAGCCGGTACACCTTGTGTTCGGCTCCGTCGACGATGAAGCCAGCAGGCTGAGAGACGTACACCTCCTCCATCAGATCGCCGTTCAGGAAGGCACTTTTCACATCCATGTGGTGTACCTCCCATCCCTTGTGCGCAGATACTGCAAGGAGCAAGCGAACAGACTCGAGACGGGCTATAGGAGCGAATACCTCGTCAAAGTCTATTCCTTGCCGCTGGACATAGCCTTTAGCCACCAATCGAGCCTTGTGCTTCACCACCTTTCCATGCTCGTCCCTCTTCACCTTGAACACCCACTTGAGACCAATGGGCTTGTGTCCTGCAGGAAGATCAACAAGTTGTCACGTCTTGTTCTCTTCTATGGACTCCATCTCCTCGAGCATGGCCCGTCTCCAGCACGGGTGTTCCTCAGCATCGGCAAAGGACGTAGGCTCCTCTGCGGTGGTGAACATGAGCCCCCCCCCTCCTCCAGGCTTGGTGGGCGTGGTGCACGCCCAAGAGGGGTGAGGGTTCCCAGCACGTTGCGCATCGTGCGGAACCGAAGTGCAACGTTGTCGTTGTGGTAGGCGTCGACGTTGCTGCCGACATCCGTCGGCGGCGTGGCGAAGCGGATGGGCCGTGGAAGGTGTCGGGGCGTGACAAAGGTGCTCGAATCTTCAACCTCGAACCCACCAGCTGATGCTGACTCCTGTAGCGGGCTATCCCAGGTCTGTTCTGGACTGGACAGCCCCTGTAAAAGCCTGCGGGGTGTTGCAGGGGGTGCTGGTCGCCTACCAGCAGCCTTGGTGTGCCCCACCGGGGCCCCTGGGGTCTGGACAGACCCTGCTGCACCCCTCCTGGGTGCTGCAGGGGTGCTGTTTGGCCCCTCCGAGTCCTGTAACACCTTGCTAGGTGCTGGAACAGCAGGTTCAGCATGTGCTAAACCCATGGAGTCGACGTAGAACGCGTCGTAGTCCTCTTCTTCAGCTCCTTCACCCCAGTCCCACTTGGCCGCCTCGTCGAATATCACGTCACGTGATATGTGTGTGCGCCCATCGGCCGGATTGTACATCCGGTAGCCCTTCGTCCCTGCAACATAGCCAAGAAACACCATCGGCATACTTCGGTCTTCCAACTTTCTCATGTGGGGGTTTGTATTTTTGACATGTCCCACGCACCCAAAAGTTCAAAAGTAGTTGACGGCTGGTCGCTCCCCATGCCAAGCTTCATATGGCGTCTTCCTGTCGAGGCCTCGGGTGGGGGATTTATTCAAGATGTAGACGGCTGTCAGGACCGCCTCACCCCAAAAGAACCCGGGCATACCCTTCGCCTTCAACATGCTTCTTGCCATCCCGACCACCGTCAGGTTACGCCGCTCCACAACCCCGTTTTGTTGCGGCGTGTATGGGGCTGTGAGCTGACGCTGTACGCCGTGCTTAGCGCAGTACTCGCCGAACTCCCGTGAGGTGAACTCCCCTCCACGATCAGTACGAAGTAGCTTCAGCCTCCTCCCGGACTCTAATTCAGCTGTCGCTTGGAATTGCTGAATTAAGTCGGGCGCCTTGTCCTTGCTTGCTAGGAGATAGAGCCACATATAGCGGCTCATGTCATCCACTAGCAACAAGAACATCTTGTTGCCGCCTGGAGTCGTCGGCGTGATCGGCCCGTAGATGTCGCCGTGGACGAGGTCGAGTGCGCCCTCCGCGCGTCGACGAGCTTGCGTGGGGAAGCTGGAGCGCCTCTGCTTCCCGGCCAAGCAAGCCTCGCACAATTGATTGACATGATCAATTTGCAGAAGCCCGAGCACCATCTCCTCCTTTGCCAGCTTCCGAAGCGCCTGGAAGCCGATGTGTCCGTAACGTTCGTGCCAACGCCATGCGACGTCACCACGTCGTGCGGTCAGGCAAACTGGACGCGTGATGTTGAGCCTGACGGGGTACAACTTGTTGTCGTTGCGCCGCACTCGTGTGATGAGACGGTTCTGCTCGTCTCGAATGTGCATCACCCCTGCATGCATGGTGACGCTGTAGCCATCCTCATCCAGCTGCCCGAGGCTGATGAGGTTGGTGGTGAGACGCGGGATGAGGTAGACACCAGTGAGCCGCCGATGCTCACCCGTGTCACAGGCGAACAGGACCGTGCCCTTCCCCTCGATCCGCACGACCGAGTTGTCGCCGAACTTGATGGTTCCGACGACGTTCTCGTCGAGCTCGCAGAAGACGGCGCACGAACCAGTCATGTGGTTGGTCGCGCCCGTGTCGAGGTACCAAAGGGCGTCGTCGGAGTCGTCGTCATCGTCGTGGCCACGATGTGCGAAGACGCGTCCCTTTACTATCTCCAGTGGACGCGTGGAACGCTCGCGTACAGGCTCCTCCTGTACTGAGGCCGCCCTTGTCATGAACAAGGCGCCCTCCTTCTCCGCCTTCGCCACGTGCGCCTGCTGCTGCGGCTCCTGCTGCTGCTGCTTCTTTGAACGACACTCCTTGGCCCAATGGCCCTTCTTGCCGCACTTCCTGCACTGGTCCCGCGGAATGTCTTTCACGGAACCCTTCTTCTTGGGTGCCCCCTTGCGGCCACCCCTTTTCGAAGAGCCCTCATCTCCTCGCGCCTCCTTCCGCCGTGCCTCCCACTCCTCCTGAGTGAGGTACAGCTGGCCGTCGTGCACTCCTCCCTTGCGCCGCGTTGTGTCGAAGGCGTTTTCGGCAGCCCTCAGCCGCCCCGTCACATCCGACAATGTGAGGGTCGACACGTCTAGCAGGGTCGAGATCGCCCCCACGATCTGCTCGAAGCGTTCTGGAACGCTTCGAAGGAGCTTCTCCACCACCACATCTTCGTCGATGTGCTCCCCTAGCGTCTCGAGACGGGCTATGATGCCGCTCAGACGAAGGGAGAAGTCCTCCACGCTCTCGCCGTCCTTGAACGTGGCGGCGTCAAACTCCCGCCTGAGTTGACGCGCCGTGGTCTTCTTCACGCGATCGGCCCCCACTCGCATGAGGGCGATCGTGTCCCAACCCTCCTTCGCCGTCTTCTTCTTCCCGATCGTCGTGATCATCTCCGACGGGATGGCGCTGACTAGGATGTCGAGCGCCAACATGTCCTCCTGCTGCGTCACGTTGCCTTCTTCCACCGCCTTCCAAAGTAGCCTTGCCTTCAGCTTGATCTCCATCATGACGGCCCACTCCGCATAGTTGGTCTTGGTGAGCAGCGGAAACCCGGTTCCCGTGTTCACCTCACGAACTACTGGAGAGGTCGTCGTCGTGATCTTGCTGCCGTTGCCGGTGACGCTGCCGCTGCTTGGGGGAGAGGTCGACATGGCTCTGATGCCACGAATGTTGGAAATCTGGCCTGTTCAGCCCTGTTTCTAGCTCTGCAGGTGTGCTGTTCTGATCTGTTCGGCCAGAACAGATCTGATATGCAGTGCAGTTCAGTACAGGGTGATTCCTGTGTTCAAAACAGAGAGGACAGAGAGAGTAGAAGGCACCCCGGTGCTGATCAGATCGGTGAAGAAGGGAACAGAGAAGAACTCGCCGAGTTCCTGCTGGAACAGATGCGAAATCCTGATCTAGGCGAGTTAGGGAACTCGGCTAGATCAGGTTTTGCCGTGGGGAGGCCTGGTCTGGTGGAAAACTTGTATTATTTTCTAATGAGGTGCTGGTACAGGGGGCGCAAACCTGTTTATATAGGGGGTTTTTGGGAGAGTCCCAACCCCTTACAACTCTTATTCTATCTCTAACTGAATAGGACTCTAAACAGAATTTTTAATTTTTCTAGACTCTATCTTAACTGACCGCACCAGGGAGGTGGGCCCCGCCTGGGCGCGCGCGCCCCTGGTGGGCTCAGCCGCACCAGGCCACCCCAGGCCTAGGCCCAGGGTCACCCGACACATGCCTGTTATATCATTTATGTGGTTATATTGTCGTTTATTGGGACATATTTAATTTTTTTGTTCTGTTGTCATAATTGTGATGATATTCTCTAGTCTGTCTTATGAGAGTGATCTGATCATATTTTTTCCCCACCCGATCTGTTGATCATGTTCCTAAAATACTTTTCAGGATGCTGCTAAAGTCATCAAAGCCAGAATCGCAGAGAACCCTAACTCGATGAACTTCAACGTCATGGCTCTGGCAAAGAACTGATTATGCTGCGTCATATTGGTTTTCTTTAGTGAACCTTTTCCTTTCACGTGTGCTGGGCGCAGTATGGAAAGTCTGCATATGGGGAGGTAAAATTAGGAAAACGAATGTCAGAACCGTTGTTTCGGTCATATGACCTGAGATGTTTACATGATAATCATGTCTTGTTTCTTTGTTTCCTGTTTGTGTATCGGCTGGAGTAAAGTACCAGTAGCTTTTCATTCCTGTTCATCGTGAGGATATCTTTTAATTTTTAGTTGGATGATTCTAATATCATGTATGCGGAATGGTGCTAGATTGGTTCATCACATTCCTCGGAACCAAACAAGAAATGAAGATCTATAAACACATCATTTTTCATTTGCTCTGGACGCTGCTGACCATCCCTAAAATACATCGTAATTCTGATAAATATTCGTTGCGTCCTTGTCCTTGGCATACCTGGCTAAACATTGCGGCGAACATAGGGCAAAATCCCTGTATTGTATATTGTATTATCTGGATGTTTCTTTTGTACTTCTATAAATATGTTTTTGCGCCTCTTTTGGTATGTATTTTTTTAAATAATGGAAACAAATTCCAGCCTTTACACTTTTCAGAGCACTGAGGCTGAATCTCAAACATGAGAATTGTCACACCTGGTTCCAACAACCTAACCAGATGCATTCTACATGTATGTCAGAATCAGTTCATTCATACATGTGTAGACGAAAAATAAATAGTATCATATTAGAAGCCATGTTCGAAATACAAATAGGTCTTACAGCAATGACCCGTAGGTCTCAAATAAACAACAATAAAGCAAATACATAGGTAAGTAGATGGCAGCAACGTGACGCTTTCTCCAATCCACAGGCAGTTGCGCGAGGGTACGCCCGCCTAGAACATCTTCGGATCGGCGTAGAACTCTTCGTTTACTGCTTCTTCTTCTACATAGTTTGGAGGGGGAGAGAGAGAATCGCTTTGAGTACATGGAGTACTCAACACGTGTGGAAAGAGATGAAATGAAGGCTACAACAAGGAAGGCTCATAATGGCTGTTAGCACTAAGCATTACCTATATCTTAGCTTTCATTAAGCAACCTATAAATAGGTGATTCCACCCAATCAAGATTATAGTAAAAATAATGAGTAAATAAGTAATAGCACATGAGTATTTCCAATCCATAAATTCCACTATAAACCCAACCATATACTAATTATGAAATCGACACCAAGCCGCTCTTGTCCGTGAGTACGGCTGTAATGATAGTTTCCCAATCTCTGCAGAGAATGTATCCTTTACTCATAAGTCGTGATTTCATTCTCTGTTGCCAGGTGGACTAAACAAACCTCCCTGATGCCCGTGACCCGTCGGTCACATTACACACTTCCGTAGGTGTGCGGCCAGGAGATCACTACGAGGTCTTTACAAAGGTCCTCCCGACTAGTAACCGGTCCTCTAAGGTTTCATCGCTCCGGCACCTAGAGTCCATTTTACCTCCGCCAGGAGAAGCCCCCTCTTGAGCCATGCGGATCACAAGGCAGATACGCTGAACCAGTTCCCCGCACTTTCCAACAACCAGCACTAAATCGGGAGAGGCCTAATTAATTGATCAAGCTGCCTCATACTCAGTCTTGTGGCGATATTGTATAGCTTAGTGGTGAAAGTGCATCTAGGTTTCCCGTGGGTTTTGGATGATTGATGACGACAATTAAGTCGCTAATGAGCTCAAGTGATCTTAGCACAGGTATGGACTCAATTGGAGACGCAAACCCTCAAAAAGGAAAAGGAAGGAAACGGAGTCAACTCGAAGCGTAGAAACTAGGGTTTCTAGCGTGATTGAGTTAGACTAGCCGTAGCAATAGGAGGGTGTGTGTGTAAAGTGCATTGAGATCAAGTTTGGGAGCTCAAAGTTGGTTTAGAGGTCAAACCTATGAAAGAAATGAGTGATTGAGTGGTCTGGCCGTAGGGCCGGACTAGTCCGTGCAGGAGGCCGGACTAGTCCGTTCCTGGCCGGCCAAGTCCGTCTCAGGCCGGACCAGAAGGGTCTGACTGAGATCGGACTAGTCCGTTTGTGGCCGGACTAGTCCGGGTAGCTGTGAGTGGGTTTTGGGGATGAAGTCCCAAAACCACGGACTTGTCTGTTTTGGACCGGACCAAGAGGTCCTGAGTGAGAACGGACTAGTCCGCCCGTGGGGCCGGACTAGTCCGGGTTGGCTAGAAAAGGTGCTTCTGTGGCTAAGTCTGGGAGGACCGGACTAGTCCGCCCTAGGGGCCGGACTAGTCCGTGGTCCTCAGACTAGTCCGTTTTCACACGGAGCAAAAGGCTCTGTGTGAGATCGGACTAGTCCGGTGTTGACCGGACTAGTCCGTTCTGGAAGTGACCGTTTGAATTTGAAGTTTGGCGGGTAGCGTGACGATAGTGTGTCAGCTGTCGGGACCTGACAAAGGGGTCAGTGGTCCCCTAGGCCGGACTAGTCCGGGCCGGTGGCCGGACTAGTCCGCCCTTTTGCTGAAGTCAGCAGATTGGGCTTGGGACCTCTATAAAAAGGGGACCCCCGGCCTCATTTCAAACACTCTTGGAAAAACTCAAACCCTAGCGCCGCCACAGCCAACTTGGAGCACTCCTAAGCCTCCTTCTTGCCTACTTTCCCTCTAAAACTAATTCTTGAGTGGATTAGGGTTTAGTGAGGTGGAGAAGAGGAAGAACATCGCGCTTGTGCTCCCGGTTTGATCTCTTGCACTCGTTGAGTCTTTGTGGGCTGTGTATTGAGTTTGCTTTATTGTGTTGATCATCTTTGTGGTGTGGGAGCCTCAGTTTGTGAGAAGCCCCAACGAACTTTGTAATCACCGTTGTGATTAGTGGAGAACCAAGTTAGGCCCGTGCGGTAAACTTGGTGAGGGAAGGGTTGTTGGACCCAGTCCTTTTGTGGACTCCTCAACGGGGACGTAGATTCCTTGTGTGGGATCGAACCTCGGGATAAAATCCTTGCCTCCTTGTGTTCTTCGCATTCATTCTATTGATTACTTTGTTCTAGGGTTGGTAGTCTCGTTTCATACTCCGCATTGCTACAAACTTGTGGAAACTTGACTTGCTCTTGTGTAGGTTGTTGCTCAACTTGACTTAAACATATACTCACTTATAGCAAAGAGAAAATTCCCTAAAACTTGCTAGAAACATCTTTTTAGGGTTATTCACACAAGCTGACCGGACTAGTCCGCCCCCTGACCGGACTAGTCCGCCCCCTGTGATTTAATCTCGTTTTATTAAGTCATTTGCAGGTCAATTAGCCTATTCACCCCCCCTCTAGGCAACTTTCAATTGGTATCAAAGCGGGACTCTCCACAAAGAGTCTAACAACTCGGAGAGATGGCCGGAGTGGTGAATGACGATGCATCGAGCAGCAACTACGAGGCGACCCGTGAGGAGACGTTGGCTTATCAAGATAAGCCAACGGACGATGAGGAGACTCGCCAACTCAAGGCGAAGCTCCGGGAGAAGCTGAACATATCCAAGATTGATCCGTCAAACCATTCAAGTGGTGGTGGCGGAGCCAACTACAACCGGCAAGGGTTCAACTACGAACGCCTTGCCGCCAACAACCACTACCTGTCCATCCCATTGGGGAAACCTCCCCAATTCGATGGAACGGACTACGGTATGTGGAAACACAACATGAAGATCCACCTCGTGTCACTCAACCCAGCGTTGTGGCAAATTGTCATGACCGGGGTGGAGATTCCAAAGGATGAGGACAACATAACTCAAGAACAAGCCATCCTCATCCACCGCAACGCTCAAGCTGCGGGTGTGATCATCTCATCTCTCTCTAGAGATGAGTTCAACCGTGTCGATGGCCTTGAAGTGGCCAAAGACATATGGAACACCCTCAAGACGGCGCATGAGGGAAACCGAGTGGTCAAGGAGGCCAAGATCGAGCTCATCGAAGGAGAGCTTGGGAGATTCGCCATCTTGGATGGTGAATCCCCCCAAGACATGTACAACCGGCTGAAGGTGCTGATTAACAAGAGCCGATGATATGGCTGCACCAAGTGGACCGACCACGAGGTGGTGAAGAGGATGATCCGGGCATTCATGCCTAGGAACGTCTCTTTATGCTCCATGATTCGGGAAAGCCCGGGGTTCACTCAAATGACCCCGGAGGAGGTTCTTGGGAGGATCATTAACCATGAAATCATGGAGAAGGAGGCGCTCTTCTACAACGACCTCCAAAAGTTCACCGCCTCCAAGATGAAGAACGTTGCACTCAAGGCAACGCCCTCTTCAAAGGAGCAAGAAGAAAGTGATGAGGAGAGCCTCGACACCGATGAGGAAGAGGTCTTCTTCATCAACAAGTTCAGGAGAATGATGAGGAGGAAGAAAGGTGGATACAACCATGAGGGCAAAGGGAAGGAAAGAGCAAGGCCCAAATCAAAAAGGTCTTGCTACAATTGTGGCGAGTATGGGCACTTCATCGCTGATTGCCCACATGAAGAAGCAAAGAAGAAGAAGGAGGGCAAGCCTCAAGACAAGAAATTTTTCAAGAAGAAGAGGCCCTCCGGACAAGCCCACTTGGGGAAGGAGTGGGACTCTAACGATGAGTCCTCCTCCGAAGAAGAAGAGGAGAAGATGGCTACCATAGCCATCGGGAGGAGCTCCAAAGGAAGCAAGCTCTTCCCCAACCTCAACGACAACTACAAACCTACTTGCCTCATGGCAAAGGAGGGAAGGAGAAAGGTAACATCTCATCCCTCCCCCACAACTTCCTCGCAAGATGAATTTGATAGTGCTAGTGAAAATGAACACATGTTTAAGGACATAAGCAAGAGCACCTTGCGAAGGATGAAATTGCTTATGGATGAAATCTTTGAGAAGGAGGATCTCATCAATAGACAAGAGGACATGCTCATCCTTGAGAAGGAGAGATGTCGAGAGCTTGATGAGCTCCTTGAGCTCGAAAGAGAGAAGAGCAAGGCATTGGAACATGAACTTGCTCTAAGTAAGAAAACGTGTTCAATTCTTGAGGAGAGGACAACTGAGCTCAAGGAGGAACTTGGGAACTTGTCAAAAGTTAACAAAATCCTTGAGACTCAAGTTGAGTCCCTCAAGAAAAATGTAGCCTCTTCCTCTAAGAGCCCAACCTTCTCAAAGGCCTCATCCAATGCAACTCCGTCTTGCAAGTGCTCTAACTTAATCCTTAAACTTAAGGATGAACTCAACTTAGTGCAAGGCAAACAAGCACCTAAGGGTGCCATCTTTGACAAGGAGAAGGTGGCGTATGCACGAAGTGCATACACCAACTCAAGACCTCCCCATGTCAAGGATGGTCTTGGCTATACTAGAGGTGGAAGGCATAACGCCAAAACCTCCAAGTATGGCAAAGACATGATTGTCTTTGTTAAGGGGAGTTCATCACCAACTAAAATTGAAAAGAACTCACCCTCTAGCAACAAATTGCCTAAATCTGAATTGCATCCTCTATTTCATGATTTTGATGCATCCTATGTGCTAAAGAGGAACAAACACGGCAAAGTGTTTGCTAGATATGTTGGGCCACTTCGCAAGAGCCCCAAGCCTTGCGTGTGGGTGCCCAAATGCCTAACTACTAACGTGAAAGGACCCAACTCAGCTTGGGTACCTAAAAGGAAGGCATAAACTTGTTTTGTAGGCATACTCCTCCGGTGGATCGAAATGGGTGTTGGATAGCGGATGCACCAACCACATGACCGGAGAGAGGAGCATGTTCATAGAGTATGAGGAGAACGAGGACCCAAGTGAAGGAATCTTCTTTGGGGATAATAGCCAAGGGAAAATCCTTGGCTCCGGTAAAATTGCTATCTCATCTTCGCATACTTTATCAAATGTCTTGCATGTTGATTCTCTAGACTATAATCTCCTATCCATATCACAGCTTTGTGATAAAGGATATAAGTGTGTCTTTTCTAGTGAGGGTGTGAATGTTCTGAGAGAGGGTAATGACTCAATAGCCTTTAAGGGAGTGCTCAAGGGAAAGCTCTATCTTGTGGATTTCACCACGGATAAAGCTCAACTTGACACATGCTTAATGGCAAAAGCCAACATGGGATGGCTTTGGCATAGAAGGCTAGCCCATGTTGGGATGAGGAACCTTCAAAAACTCCTTAAAGGAGAGCACATTCGTGGCCCAAAGGATGTGGTATTTGAAAAGGATAGGCCATGTGGTGCGTGTCAAGCGGGAAAGCAAGTAGGAGCTCAACACCCCTCTAAGAATATCATGACGACAACTAGACCTTTGGAGTTGCTCCATATGGATCTTTTTGGCCCCATTGCGTACATTAGCATCGGTGGCAGCAAGTACGGTCTAGTTATCGTTGATGATTTTTCAAGGTATACTTGGGTGTTCTTCTTGCATGATAAAAGTGAAACTCCCGGTGTCCTCAAGAAATTTCTAAGGAGAGCTCAAAATGAGTTCACCTTAAGGATAAAGGCTATAAGAAGTGACAATGGCACCGAATTCAAAAACATGCAAGTAGAAGAGTTCCTAGATGAGGAGGGCATCAAGCATGAGTTTTCCGCTCCCTATTCTCCTCAACAAAATGGCATAGCCGAAAGAAAGAATAGGACGCTCATTGAGATGTCAAGGACGATGCTAGATGAGTACAAAACATCGGATCGGTTTTGGGCGGAAGCGGTCAACACCGCTTGCCATGCCGTGAACCGATTGTACCTTCATCGCCTCCTCAAGAAGACTCCTTATGAGCTTCTAATTGGTAAGAAACCCAATGTTTCTTACTTTCGGGTCTTTGGTAGCAAGTGCTATATCCTCAACAAGAAGCCTAGGACTTCGAAGTTCACTTCAAAGTCCGATGAGGGTTTCTTGCTTGGATATGACTCAAACACTCATGCGTACCGTGTGTTCAACAAATCCTCCGGAATTGTTGAAGTAGCACGTGACGTGGTGTTTGACGAAACCAATGGCTCCCAAGTGGAGCAAGTTGATCAACATGCCCTTGATCAAGAGGAACCTCCACTAGAAGCTCTAAGGAGAATGGCACTTGGAGATGTTCGCCCACAAGAACCATCTCAAAGCCCAAGTGACCATCATCATTATGAAGTAGGTCAAATCCCCATTGGACAAGTTGAAGATCCACTAGAAGCTCCCCAAAGTGATAATGAGAATGAGGATCAAGGGGGAGGCTTGGATCAAGGGGGAGACCAAAGTGAAGAAGATGAACCAAGTAATTCAAGAGGTCAACCCCCGCATCCTCGTGTTCATCAAAGTGTTCAACGGGACCATCCCGTTGACAACATTCTAGGAGATATCACAAAAGGAGTAACTACACGCTCACGTGTTGCAAACTTTTGTGAGCATTTCTCCTTTGTCTCATCCTTGGAACCACATAAGGTTGAAGACGCCTTAAGGGATCCGGATTGGGTAGTTGCCATGCAAGAGGAGCTCAACAACTTTGAAAGGAACAAGGTTTGGGAGCTTGTTGTAGGGATCGAATGCCCAAGAGGGGGGGGGGTGAATTGGGCTACTTCAAATTTTAAGTCAATTTAAAGCTTAAGTGAAATCTAATTCTCTAAGCAAGCCAACAGTGCAATTAAGAGAATTAAGTGCGGAATTGAGAATTGCGTAATCGTAAAGGAGTAGGGAGGAGGAATGCAAACGCTCGAAGACACGGGGACACGTCGATTTTTCCCGTGGTTCGGTGAGATCACTAGGATCCACCTACGTCCACGTTGTGGCACCCACCTAAGGGTATCGCCACTCCCAAGTCACCGAGACGAGGGAATCCACTAACTTCCTCCGTTCGCCATCCTTGGCAAGGTGGAGCTCAAGCCTTGTACAACTTCGATCCTCCGGGCTTCCACAATGATCTCGGCAAGCTCCGGAGCGATCTCTTCACTCTCCTCTTGATACAAGGTGAGTGCAATCACCAAGAATGCACTTTCTCACGGCTCTCCCTACTCTAGAGTCTCCACTCACCCAGAGAGGACGCACACAAGCTTAACTCTAAGAGGAACTAGCCTATATCTTGAGGTGTGAAAGGGTTACAAGAGTGTGAAAATGAGTATTCTAAGTCTTGGACACTTGGGGAATATGTAGTGGTGCTCTTGTTGTTCAGCCCCACCGAAATGACTGGTGGGAGGGGGTTAAATACTCAGCCCAACCGAATTAGCCGTTGGAAAAGTGGGCTGATTACTTTTTCTGTGTACATCGGATGATCCGATGACCCCCTTTTATGAGCATCGGTCTAATTAGATTAGCTGACGTCATTCTGTCAGAAATGACCGTTATTAGACCGATGCTTCACCTCCTTCATCATCGGAGGATCCGATGAATAGATCTTCAGTCTGGTTGAGTTGATAATTTGCTTCTGTTGTAATCGACCGATGTGCATCTGCCTTCAACATCGGATGATCCGGTGTTCAGTCCTTCAGAACACTTCAGAAAATTTGCTTACTGTTGTATTCATCCGATGTTCACTTGATACACATCGGATGATCCGGTGTGTACTTCATTCTGAGGTCTTCTTCTTCTGTTGAGTCCAAATCGACCGATGCAGTCATTCTTCAGATCACCGGATGATCCGGTGTGTACAATTTGTTTCCTTCGAGTTGAGTTGGACTGATCTTTTGGATTTTGGACTTGTGACCTCTTGAACACTTGTTTGTATGGCTCTTCTGATGGATATGAAGCTTCTTGTGTTGCCAATTTTGATAAGGTTGCGTCGTTGTACGAGTTCCTCATTTGTTTCCGATTAACCCCTTAGGTTAGTTCGTTGAGGGGTCTCCTTTTGCATCCAATGAGCAGTAGATGACATTTATGATTGATTGATCGACGTTTGATTCATTGTACATGAAACCTCGCATCCACAAACTCATTAGTAGTAAATAACGGTTGTCATTAATCACCGAAACCGTACCTCGTGGGGGCCTAGATGCTTTCAATCTCCCCCTTTTTGGTGATTGATGACAACACAACGAGTAGAGCATAAAAGTAATGGAATTTGAAACGCAAACGCAATGCTCATAAAGAAATGTAAACGCAATGCTCATAAAGAAATGTAATCGGAACAACATGCAACACAAGGAGCTCGAAGGCTCAAACAGTGATCAAATATAAATCATAAGAGTGCAGTAGCATACTGAATTACAAATAGTAGCAAATGATAACAATCAAGTCTCAAATAGAAGCAAATAACAAGTCTGAAAGCAAATAGATAACTAGCACTCCCCCTAAGCCCAAGACACTCCCCCTAACTCTAACTCTTCTCCCCCTTTGGCATCAAGACACCAAAAAGGGAAGAGGAGTACCTAGGACTCCGGAGCTCTCGGGGCGACGGTGAAGCGGTCGACGTCGGCGGTGTCGGAGCTGCTTGAGGTAGACGTCGCCGGAGCTGGTGCTGGAGCGGGAGGAGCCGGAGGTGCTGACGTGGCTGGAGCTGGAGCTGGAGGAGGGTCCGCTGGAGCTGGAGCTGCTGGAGGAGAAGGCACGGCCGGGAGAGGTGAGAACTGGAACGGCACCGTCGAAGCCAGCAGTGGAGACATGCTGTAGCTCGGGATCGGCGACGCCGGTGCTGGAACTGAAGCTGGAGCCAGAGGAGGTGCTGCTGGAGGCTGACTGAGACCGGTGTGCTGTGGCGGAAGGGCTACCCCGGTCTGCTGGTAGAGGTTGGTGATCAACCCCAGGATACCCATCATCGCCTGCTGGGTCTGCTGCTGCTGGTCCAGTGTCCTCCGGTGCATCTGGTCCACCAGACTCGTGAACCGGTCCGTGTCCTCGCGCCTCTGGCGGGCCATCTCTAGCTGCATCTCTGTCTGCTGCCTCTGAAGCTCTGCGAGCCGCGCAGCCTGCTCTGCCCTGGCCTGCTCAGCAGCGAGCCTGTCCTGGCGCTGCTGCTCGATCATCTGCTGAAGAAGCGACGTCAGCTCAGACGGCTGCGTCACCTGCGCCTCGGACACAGGAGGAGGCGTCGGTGGTGCAGCAGTGGAAGCTCCCGCCACCGCGTCGTGCTGCCTCGGAGAAGGAGGCGGAGGAGGGAAGTACTCCTCAACACTGTCGCTGGTGTCACTGTCTGACCACACGTGCTCAAGTCCACCTCCCTGAGCCTCAGCCTGAGCGAGCGCCTCATCCTCCTGAGCTAACTCGGTCCAGTCCTCCTCGGAGAGGCGAGCTCTGACCTGTCGCTCGACTGGACGACCAAGACGGCGGTCTCCAGGAGCCGGCACCCGGTAGTGGCCGAACCTCGTGGCATGCATCTCTGTCATGGGTGCGGTGACTGGCAAGTCCTCTGGCGCTAGCAGGGACAACAGACGGCTGATCCAGTGACCATAGACCAACTGTCTCAGCATGCCGACTCCGTCAGTGATCACGTCCTCCATCTCGCAGATCAGCACATCTACGATGTCGAACTCCATCCCGTTCATGACGTAGAACAGGATGGTCTGCTGGAGGCTGGTGAACCCCTCTAAGTAGCCGGACCTCGGTAGAAGTGTACGCCTGAGAATGTGGTGAACGGTCCTGGCTGCAGGTGTGAGGAGAGCTGGCACCCTCGGCTGATCTGGCGTGAAAGGGTGGGTGAACAAGCCTCTGATCTCCTCAAACGGGGGTGACACTCCCCCTGTCAGCGGCCTCCTCGGCGGGTCTGCTCCTTCGTACACAACCTCGTGCAGGCACGTGAGGTGTGTGTCCACTCCCAGCAGCTGAGCCAGTCTCTCTCTGGATACGTCGTGCTGCTGCCCCATGAACATGAAGTGAATGGACCGACGTCCCTCAGCGACGTAGAGTGTCGCGTAGAACACACGGACCCACTCCTCCACGTAGACACTCCTCTGGTGCGACAGCAGATCCACCAGTCCTCTGTACCTCCCAAAGAACGGCCTGATGCCGTGACCCACTGCCGCTGCAAGCTGATTCCAATCGATGTACGTGTGCTGGAACAGCTTGTGCCCCCGACGTCTGTACGTCTCGTACAAAGACGCCTGCGTCACCGTCCAGAATCGGGGGTCCACACGAGTGTCCCTGGGCTGCGGGAACCACTCCTCAGGCAGTGCAGTCCATCTGAGCTTCTTCAACTGCTTGGCCTTGTACTTGCGGTAATCTGTCAGTCTGACGTCTTCGGCGACCCTGGCAGCAGTATCCATCTCGTAGATGGCCCTCTGGGCCTCTCTGTCCTCAGCGAGGTCGGCCGCAGTGGGGCGGCGACTCGCGGTGGGGGTCTGACCTCCCCCTCGAGTCCTGACGGTGCGCCGGCGAACCAGTGGCGTCACCGCAGTCTCGTCCTCGTACTCAGAGTCGTCCGGCGGCACTGGCTGCACCGGCGGCTGCTGCTGCGACTGCCTCTCACGTGCCTCGCGAATCCGGAGGGATCCGCGATGGCCACGCTTGCGCTCCTCGGCGGCGCGAGCGGCCAACTCTGCGCGTCGTGCATCCTTCGACAGCTTTGGCTTCTTTGCGGCGGGCTCCTCGATAGCCTTGCCTTTGCCTTTGCGATCACGGGCCATCTTCAAGAGATTCGAGAGCAAGGGTTAGCGAAAAGATGACGGGAAGCAATGAAGGACGTCACGCTGCACGGAACAAACCTCGTCGACGAAAAGACACGAGATCGATGAAAGGCGACGATCGGCGACGATCGATGGCTCGGGCGAGAAACCCTAGCAGGGAGAACTGCCGGCGGTGTGGCGGCGGCGACCAGAGGAGAAGCGGCGGCGGCGCCCTGGAGGGGCGGCGGCGGTGCCCTGGAGAGGCGGCGGCGGCAGCCGACAGAGGCGACGGCGGCGGCGCGGCCTGGGGAGGCGCGGCGGCGGCGGTCGGGAGAGAGGCGGCGGCGCCCTTGGGGACGGCGGCGGCGCGGCCTGGGGTGGCGACGCGAGGGGCGGTGATGGAGGCGCGGCGGCGGGAGGAGGCGAGGCGCGGCGGCGCGGGAGGTGAGGAGGCGTGGAGTGAAGAAGCGCCGGCCGTACGATTTTTAGTAGGAACCCGATGACCTAGCCGTTACGCGAACACCGGATCGACCGATGCGCATTGGGGGGATCATCGGTCGAGTTCAACAGAGAGTTGGTCCAAAAACTCTCTTTGCACACCGGATGATCCGACGTTGCTACGTCGATCATCGGTCGAATTCTGCAGGGTAACAGAGGATTGAACATCGGATGCTCCGATGTTTCCTGAAATGAACTCATCGGTCGATTTCTTGATGCTGGCTGAACTGAACTCTGAACTGAAGCACCAACTGATCCGATGACTGTTCTGGCCTTAGCATCGGATAATCCGATGACTACAGAAAACCTAAGACTGCCCATATATGTCCTTGGACTTTAAACACACAAAGATAAAACGAGTCTTAGGACTTTTTGGGCACCTCCTAACCCTAATAAGGCTTTTCGATATAGTGCCACATATCGGCTAAGCCCTTAAGCAAATAGAGCACACAAAGAGAATTAGGAGGGAAAAACCATGAAAATGTAGGCCCATGCTTTGTGAGCTAGAGTATTGAAACTTCTATCTCATTAAAGCATGTTCTTTTAGAATTTTGCTCTTTCCACATCATATGAGTTGAGATATTGCATTTCAAACAAGTCTCCTTCTCATGATGTGGGTTCCCCTTTGTGACAATCTACCGTATGCAATGTCAAACAAGATAATGCAAAATATTAGATGAATGCAAGTCTATATGACAGGAATCATGCAAGGCATAAAATAAATCTATCTTGCCAAGTTTAAACCTGCCAAAGGCTTACTCAGGGAAAACTATTTCTAGCTCGCCCCTATCCTTTGGGAGTTAGGCAAGACCTATATGACATGCAACCTTACATGAACATGGCAATTTACATGACGTTAGATGCATCTAGCACATTTAACTCACTTCTAAGCCTAGAAAAAGTTTTCTCATCAAGTGGTTTGGTGAAGATATCCGCCAATTGTTCTTCGGACCTAACACCTTGCAAAGAGATTTCTCCCTTAGCCTCATGGTCCCGCAAGAAGTGATGGCGAATATCAATGTGCTTAGTGCGGGAGTGTTGAACGGGGTTTCTAGCTATCTTAACCGCACTTTCATTGTCACAAAGGAGAGGCACACAACCAAACTTAATTCCAAAGTCCAAGAGGGTTTGCTTCATATATAGGATTTGGGCACAACATGCACCGGCCGCTATATACTCCGCCTCCGCGGTGGACAAAGCCACGGAATTTTGCTTCTTGCTTGACCAAGAAACTAGGGAACGCCCAAGTAAGTGGCAACCCCCGGAGGTACTCTTGCGGTCTACACGGCATCCGGCAAAGTCCGAATCCGAGTAACCTAAGAGATGAAAACTAGCGTTCTTGGGGTACCACAAACCTACACTTGGGGTATGCTTGAGATACCGAAGTATCCTAAAGACCGCCTTCTTGTGCGATTCTTTAGGTGCCGCTTGAAAGCGAGCACACAAGCACACACTAAACATAATATCGGGCCTAGATGCGGTAAGATATAGCAATGAACCAATCATGGAACGGTAATGAGATTGATCAATAGATTTACCGTCCATGTCCGCGTCGAGATGACAATTTGTCGCCATTGGAGTGCTTCTTGAGCTACAATCTCCCATCTCAAATTTCTTCAAGAGGTCCTTAGTGTACTTCTCTTGATGGATGAAGGTCCCCTCTTGAAGTTGCTTGATTTGAAATCCTAGGAAGAAGTTGAGCTCTCCAATCATTGACATCTCGAATTCCCTAGACATCATTTTGCCAAACTCATGGCTAAGAGCTTTGTTAGTTGAGCCAAAAATAATATCATCGACATAAATTTGACAAAGAAATAAGTCTCCGTCGATGTCCTTGGTGAAGAGTGTAGTGTCCACCCTCCCAATCTTGAAACCTTGCATGACGAGGAAGTCCCTTAAGCGCTCGTACCATGCCCTTGGAGCTTGCTTGAGTCCATAGAGTGCTTTGTTTAGCCTATAGACATGGTTAGGGTTTCTTGGGTCCTCAAATCCGGGAGGTTGCTCAACAAACACAAGTTCATTAATATAGCCATTGAGAAATGCACTCTTAACATCCATTTGATAAAGCATGATATTATGATGAGAAGCAAAAGCAAGGAGTATGCGGATAGCTTCTAGCCGTGCTACCGGGGCGAATGTCTCCCCAAAATCCAAACCTTCAACTTGAGCAAATCCCTTCGCCACAAGCCTAGCTTTGTTGCGGACCACCACGCCATTCTCATCTTGCTTGTTGCGGTAGACCCACTTCGTTCCAATCACATTCTTGTCCTTGGGTCGCTCTTCCAACACCCAAACTTCATTGCGGGTGAAGTTGTTGAGTTCCTCTTGCATAGCCATCACCCAATTGGAGTCTTGGAGAGCTTCCTCAATGCTTTTGGGTTCTACACACGACACAAAAGAGTAGTGCTCACAAAAAGATGCAACATGACGTGAACGAGTACTTACTCCCCGTGAAGGACTTCCAATGATTTGATCCATTGGATGTGCCTTGGAGATGCGCCCATGTCTCATCAACGGTTGTGAGTCACTTGGTGGTGGTGAAGCATCTTGCTCGTCTTGTGGTTGGACTTCATCTTGGACTTCATCTTCTTCTTGGTGTTGTGTGGCTTGTTGGTCTTGCATAGGCAATGGATCATCTTTGTCTTCTTCTTCATCCACTTGAGGCGCCATGGAGGTGTTGATGTTCGGACTTGACGCTCCCCCTTGATCATGGCTCTCCTCAACTTCGGGCTTGATGTCTCCTATGGTCATGTTCTTCATAGCTTCTCGTAGAGGCTCATCATCTATATCATCATGACCAAAACTCTCCTCTTGGGAGCCATTAGTCTCATCAAACTCAACGTCACAACTTTCTTCAACTAACCCGGAGGTTTGGTTGAATACTCAATATGCCTTTGAGTTTGACGCATAGCCAAGGAAAATACCAACATCGCACCTTCTTTCAAACTTACCAAGTCTTTTCTTGCGGTAGATGTAGCACTTGCATCCGAAGACCCGGAAGTAGGAGATGTTGGGCTTTCTCCCAATGAGGAGCTCGTAGGGAGTCTTTTGGAGAAGTCGATGAAGGTAGACTCTATTTGCGGCATGGCATGCCGTATTGATCGCTTCCGCCCAAAACTTCTCCGACGTCCCATAATCATCAAGCATGGCTCTCGCGAGGGTGATTAGTGTCTTGTTCTTTCTCTCAACAACACCGTTTTGTTGAGGGGTGTATGTAGCCGAAAATTCGTGCTTGACTCCTTCACGGTCACACCACTCCCCAATATTGTAGTTCTTGAACTCGGTGCCGTTGTCACTCCGGACCTTGATGATGGGAAGTTGGAATTCCCGTTGAGCTCGTTTTGCAAAGGTCTTGAAGACTTCCGGGGTTTCACCCTTGTCACCTAAAAACAAAGTCCAAGCATAGCGAGAGTAATCATCAACAATAACGAGACAATAGAGATTACCGCCAAGGCTTTGGTAGGTGGACGGTCCGAAGAGGTCCATGTGAAGTAGTTCGAGCGGCTTGGAGGTAGACACCATTGTCTTCATCGGATGGTGCGAAGCCACTTGCTTCCCGGCTTGACATGCGCTACATAGCTTGTTCTTTTCAAACGTCACGTCCTTTACGCCGGTCACCATCCCTAGCTTGAAGGACTTCTTGAGCTTGCTCATTCCTATGTGAGCAATCCTCCGATGCCATAGCCACCCCAAACTTGTCTTGGTGAAAAGACAAGTGGTTAGGCTTGCGCTCTTGTTGGAGAAGTCCACCAAATATAGATGACCATGCCTAAAGCCCTTGAATATTAGCTCTTTGCTAGCTACACTAGACACCACAACACCATCTTTGTCAAATGTGCACGTTAGTCCAAGATCACAAAGTTGAGCAATAGACAGCAAATTAAAGCTAAGAGACTTAACGTAAAGCACATTCGAAATGGACAAGTCATTAGAAATTGCAATTTTACCTAAACCAATTACCTTCCCCTTTGAGTTATCACCAAAGGTGACTTGTTCATGATTGCCGGGGTCTTCTATGGAGGTGAACATACCATCATTGCCGGTCATGTGTTGAGTGCACCCACTATCGAGTACCCAATGTTTTCCTCCGGCTTTGTAGTTCACCTACACACATGAAGTTAGTTTTTGAGTTTAGGAACCCAAGCCAACTTAGGTCCTTGTATGTGTGATACAAGTGATTTTGGGACCCAAAGTTGCTTGGGGAGCTTCCCCTTCATGCCCTTGATGTTTTTGCCAATGAACTTCGCCTTCACCTTTCCACCTACTTTGCTCAATAGATAGTGACAATCATTGAAAGTAGATGAATAATTAGGAGGTAATTTTGGAGAAGGACGAGTGGGAAGAGGGCACTCCCTAGTGTGATGTCCGGTGACCTCACAATGTTGGCAATAGGATCCCACTTCCTTGATGAAGCTTGTCCTAAGCTCCGGTGAGGGCACCTTCCATTTGTTGGGCGTAGGGAAGGTCCCAAGTCCCCTCTTGTTGAAGCCTTTAGCTTGTTGGAAGAGGATCTCCTTGTGCTTGTCCTCTCCCTTGGAAAGTCTAGCCACACTAGTGCGGAGACTTTCGATCTCGTCCATTAGCTCCTTCTCCCTATTAGCTTTCAATGGCAAAGACTCATGCAAATTGTTAGTGGCATGTGAACTAGCGGGTGTTTTGCCATCAAGAGTTTCTTTCTTCAAGTTATTCAATTTTAGTTCCATTGCTTCATAGGAAAGACTAAGTGTCTCATGCTCTTGAACTAACTCGTTATGCTTAGCCAATAGTGCCGAGTTAGCTAAGTCAAGCTCATGGAACTCAAGCTTGATTTGAGCCTTCTCCTCCTCGATTTGCTTGACATGTGACTTGAGCGTTTCATGCTCATTAAGTATGGTGACATACTTGTCTTGCAAATCAAGGTTGGCACCCTCTAGCTTAGCGCGAGTTAGCTCAAGTGCCTTAACCTTAGCCTTTTCCCTTTTGATAATGGCATGATATTCATTAATCATAGAAGCTAGTTCATCGGGAGAAAGTTCATCATCACTTGAGTCATCACATACCTTTGTGTTACCTTTCGCCATGAGGCACATAGGCGGTGGAGGAAGGGGTGAGTCATCCTTGTTGACGATAGCGAGGCTTGCCAAGTTTTCTTCCTCATCTTCACTATCATCACTTGTTTCTTCATCGGTGACCCACTCATTTGCTTCGCACATGAAGACCTTTTGAGGTCCTCTTCTCTTCTTTGGAAAGAGCTTGGTCTTCTTGCCTTTGTCAAGTTTCTTCTTTCCAAAGGTGCGCTTGGGCTTTGCATCTTCATCACCATCACTCTCTTCTAGCTTGCGATGCTTGCCCTTGTCCTTCCTCTTGTCCGGTCTTGGACAATCATATGATATGTGGCCTTGATCGCCACAATTGTAGCACGTCTTGTTTTCATCTCTCCTTGGCAAGAAGGCTTTCTTCTTGGGATCAAACGAGTATCCCTTCTTGGCAATCTTTGAGTTGAGACGTGAAAACTTCCTCATCATCAATGCAAGCTCATCATCATCATCATCTTCACTTGTAGCTTGTTCTTCCTCACTTGAGCTAGGCTCAACTACTTTCTTCTTCTTGGTATGTGTCTTCTTGGTTGAGGCCTTGAGAGCAATGGTCTTTGATGATGATGACTCCTCCATCATTCCAAGCACACTCATCTCATGAGCATGTATCTCTCCAATGAGCTCCGAAACCTCAATGTTGTCAAGTGACTCCTTTTGGAGCATTGAGTTGATGATGTTGTACTTGGGCTTGGGAAGTAGCATGAGGATCTTGCGGTTGATGAGTCCCTTGCCAAGAGAAGCAATGTCAAGAGCATTAATTTCCTCAATGAGTACATTTAAGCGAGAAAACATTTGATTAACATTCTCATGAGGAAGCATTTTAAAATCATCATACTTGGATTTAAGCAAGTGATATTTGAGCTCTTTGACACGAGAGGAACCTTCATGGATCTCAATCAAACAAGCCCAAATTTCACAAGCTTTCTCCTTACTAGCAATTCTAGCAAATACATCTTGACTAATGCACTCATAAATAGCATTCCTAGCCTTAGCATCCCATTTTAGTTGATCACCAATATATTCATGGTTGCCAAACCCCGCATGGGTCGCTTCCCACACTTCGGGAGAAATTGCCTCAAGGTAAGCGCGCATGCGTGCTTTCCAATAAGCAAAATTCTTGCCCTCGAAGGTAGGAACCGAACCCCCATTCTTGGCCATTTTTGCTCTCTAGCGGTGAAGCTAGAATGATCCAATGAGCAACCTTGCTCTGATACCAATTGTAGGGATCGAATGCCCAAGAGGGGGGGGGGTGAATTGGGCTACTTCAAATTTTAAGTCAATTTAAAGCTTAAGTGAAATCTAATTCTCTAAGCAAGCCAACAGTGCAATTAAGAGAATTAAGTGCGGAATTGAGAATTGCGTAATCGTAAAGGAGTAGGGAGGAGGAATGCAAACGCTCGAAGACACGGGGACACGTCGATTTTTCCCGTGGTTCGGTGAGATCACTAGGATCCACCTACGTCCATGTTGTGGCACCCACCTAAGGGTATCGCCACTCCCAAGTCACCGAGACGAGGGAATCCACTAACTTCCTCCGTTCGCCATCCTTGGCAAGGTGGAGCTCAAGCCTTGTACAACTTCGATCCTCCGGGCTTCCACAATGATCTCGGCAAGCTCCGGAGCGATCTCTTCACTCTCCTCTTGATACAAGGTGAGTGCAATCACCAAGAATGCACTTTCTCACGGCTCTCCCTACTCTAGAGTCTCCACTCACCCAGAGAGGACGCACACAAGCTTAACTCTAAGAGGAACTAGCCTATATCTTGAGGTGTGAAAGGGTTACAAGAGTGTGAAAATGAGTATTCTAAGTCTTGGACACTTGGGGAATATGTAGTGGTGCTCTTGTTGTTCAGCCCCACCGAACTGACTGGTGGGAGGGGGTTAAATACTCAGCCCAACCGAATTAGCCGTTGGAAAAGTGGGCTGATTACTTTTTCTGTGTACATCGGATGATCCGATGACCCCCTTTTATGAGCATCGGTCTAATTAGATTAGCTGACGTCATTCTGTCAGAAATGACCGTTATTAGACCGATGCTTCACCTCCTTCATCATCGGAGGATCCGATGAATAGATCTTCAGTCTGGTTGAGTTGATAATTTGCTTCTGTTGTAATCGACCGATGTGCATCTGCCTTCAACATCGGATGATCCGGTGTTCAGTCCTTCAGAACACTTCAGAAAATTTGCTTACTGTTGTATTCATCCGATGTTCACTTGATACACATCGGATGATCCGGTGTGTACTTCATTCTGAGGTCTTCTTCTTCTGTTGAGTCCAAATCGACCGATGCAGTCATTCTTCAGATCACCGGATGATCCGGTGTGTACAATTTGTTTCCTTCGAGTTGAGTTGGACTGATCTTTTGGATTTTGGACTTGTGACCTCTTGAACACTTGTTTGTATGGCTCTTCTGATGGATATGAAGCTTCTTGTGTTGCCAATTTTGATAAGGTTGCGTCGTTGTACGAGTTCCTCATTTGTTTCCGATTAACCCCTTAGGTTAGTTCGTTGAGGGGTCTCCTTTTGCATCCAATGAGCAGTAGATGACATTTATGATTGATTGATCGACGTTTGATTCATTGTACATGAAACCTCGCATCCACAAACTCATTAGTAGTAAATAACGGTTGTCATTAATCACCGAAACCGTACCTCGTGGGGGCCTAGATGCTTTCACTTGTCAAGCGCCCTCAAGCTAATGTTGTTGGAACCAAGTGGGTGTTTCGCAACAAACAAGATGAGCATGGCGTGGTAACTAGGAACAAGGCACGACTTGTGGCAAAAGGATACTCACAAGTTGAGGGATTGGACTTTGATGAGACATTTGCCCCCGTAGCTAGGCTTGAGTCAATTCGGATATTACTAGCCTTTGCTACTCATCATGACTTCAAACTCTACCAAATGGATGTTAAGAGTGCATTCCTTAATGGCCCAATCAAGGAAGAAGTTTATGTAGAGCAACCTCCAGGGTTTGAAGACCAAGACTATCCAAACCATGTTTACAAATTGCGAAAGGCTCTTTATGGTCTCAAGCAAGCTCCTAGAGCTTGGTATGAGTGCTTAAGAGACTTTTTAGTTGAAAATGGTTTTCGGATAGGAAAAGCGGATTATACCCTTTTCACAAAACACTTCAACGAGGATCTTTTTGTGTGCCAAATATATGTGGATGACATCATATTTGGTTCCACAAATAAGGTGTTTTGTGACGAGTTCTCCAAGATAATGACGGAGAGGTTTGAAATGTCCATGATAGGTGAGTTGAAGTTCTTTCTAGGATTTCAAGTGAAACAACTCAAAGAAGGAACGTTCATAAGTCAAACTAAGTACACTCAAGATATTCTAAGAAAGTTTGACATGGACAAAGCAAAACCCATCAAAACCCCTATGGGAACAAATGGACACCTAGACCTAAATGAGGACGGTCCAAGTGTGGATCAAAAGCTGTATAGATCTATGATCGGATCACTCCTCTATCTTTGTGCATCTAGGCCCGATATCATGCTAAGTGTGTGTATGTGTGCACGCTTTCAAGCAGCACCCAAGGCTTGTCATTTAACCGCCGTTAAAAGGATCTTGAGATACCTTGTACACACACCTACCCTAGGACTTTGGTACCCCAAAGGATCCAAGTTTAACCTCATTGGATATTCCGATGCGGACTATGCGGGGTGCAAAGTTGATAGGAAGAGCACATCGGGCACATGCCAATTCTTAGGTCGATCTCTTGTGTCTTGGTCCTCCAAGAAGCAAAACTCTATTGCTCTATCCACTGCCGAAGCGGAATATGTTGCAGCCGGAAGTTGTTGTGCACAACTTCTTTGGATGCGACAAACTCTTAGGGATTATGGGATTAACCTGCGTAAAATTCCACTCTTGTGTGACAACGAGAGTGCAATCAAGATAGCCCATAATCCGGTGGAACACTCTAGGACCAAACATATAGACATTCGACACCATTTCCTGCGAGATCACTCAATGAAGGGAGACATTGAGATTTCGCATGTGAGGACGGAACATCAACTTGCGGACATCTTCACAAAGCCTCTTGACGAGAAGCGTTTCTGTGAGCTAAGAAGTGAGCTCAACGTGTTGGATTCTCGAAACGTGGCTTAAACTCCATTCCTCATATATTTTGAGCCACATTTCGAAAAACTCCTCTCTATGTCGATTTCTCCTCAAATTTGTTTGAGAAATCTATTTTCTTCAAGAAAATGTCCACAAGTTGTTCTTTATTGACTCATAATCATGTTTGTCATGTTTTCCTTGCTATATCTGTCCAAAAGGACTTATTTTTATGGGCAAAACCCAAATATATTGTTTTTTCAGCCCAGCTGGACCGGACTAGTCCGCCCCTATGGCCGGACAAGTCCGGGTCAGACTAGTCCGCGGCTAGTCCGCACACCGGACTAGTCCGGACTTCCACCGGACAAGTCCGGACCCGGACTAGTCTGGGTCTGGTCCGCAGACCGGACTAGTCCGGCCCCTCAACCGGACTAGTCCGGCCCTTGGGGACTTAAACCCCCAGGCGGCCCGGACCCCTCTCTTTCTTACTCACTTGTCTCCCTAGCTTCCACGCGCGCACAACCGCCCCCAAATCGGCGATTTTGCGCTCCAACCACCAAAACTCAACTCCAATCCGCGCATCGAAGTCCTTGGGAGTGAGGGATCACTTCCCCGCGCTCCACCTTCGAGATCCACGCCGATTTCGACGACTCAAGCGGATTTTTGAAGGTATTTCACCGTTCCTCAAAAACTAGCCCCATTCTTGATTCTTCAAGTTTTTGATAGGAACACCTTCATTAATGTTGTTCTATACACCCTTGCGATCATAGTCTAGGAGTATTGCGCATTGGTTCACAAATTTTTCGACGAATCAACTAGGGTTAGGGTTCTTCCTGTGCAACCCGGACTAGTCCGGCCACCAGGCGGACAAGTCCGGTCGGCGGACTAGTCCGCCCCTGGGGCGGACAAGTCCGGTTTGCACAGGGCAAACCCTACTTCTAGTTAGTTCTCGAGATCCTTTCGGCAATACTTCTTCTTCCTAGGCTCATATCCTTCTTCCTCCATCTTTTTCACAGCATGTCGAACTCCGAGCGCTCTCCTCTGCGTGTCCACCTCGAGGGGCGTACCAAGGCCCAAATTGCCGAGGCTCGGACTAAGGCTGCGCTAATAGAGGCGCAGAAGGCCAAGGAGGAAAGAAAGCTCAAGGCACTCGAAGCATCCAAGGTGGCTGCGAGCATCTACAATGAGGATGAAGCCATTGCCCGTGCCACCGCAGAATCCCTCCATGAACTGAGGAAGAAGAAAAGAGAGGATAGGGAGGCCCACAACTCCAGAGTTGCTGAGGCCAGTACCCCCAAGCGCAAGAAGCTCGTCACTGTTGGCGAGAAAGCTAAGGGCAAGGAGCCAGCCCAAGAAGAGGCTGTCCCTAGGGTCGAGCGCGACCCAAAGAAGGGAAAAGCCCCGGCTCCAGTCGAGCCGAAAAAGAAGAAGCCCTCCATCAAGGTGCCAGCCAAGAAGGCACCCGGAGGGGTTGTGATCAAGGAAAAGGGGAAGGCCACCTCTATTGGCCCCCTTGAAGTCCACACACCGGAAAGGAATCCCAACCGGCAGAAGGAACTGTCGGCAAATGTATTTCATGGCAAGGGGTCTGAAAAGGCCAGGAGGCTAAGGGAAGAAAAGGTCTACAAGTATGAGAGGAGCACGGCAGATCCCAGATTTTGGTGTGACTTCCACTGTGATTATTACAGACTAGTCTACCAACAAATGAAGAGGCCAGTGATAGAAGCTCAGTGGGTGGACTGGGACTATATGGCAAAGAAGGAGCACTAGGCCTTTGATGTCGTGATTGAAGCTGCCGAGCGCCATGATCTCAAGAAGATCATGGGCTTCAAATATGATTGGAATGTGGAAATCATTCTCCAATTCTACTCCACAATCTATTTTTCAACATCTGGTGATAGGAAAATTATTTGGATGACTCATGGTGAGCAATACTCTGTCACCTATGCTGAGTTTGCAAGGATCCTTGGTCTTGAGGCTCACATGGACCACGAGATCATTATCTCGAACCTCAAGGCAGTGGATCGTGAGGAGCTGGCTTACATGTATCCAAGCCACCTCCCGTTTGATGCCGGACTAGCTCGAAACATCAAGCCATTCTACAGCATCATGAACAGAATCCTCAGACGGACGATAGCACCGAAGGATGGCGATGCTGGGGTGATTCAAGGGAATCTGAGGCACCTACTACTTCTGATCGATGGGGAAGAGAAGTTCAACCTCGTCGATTACATCTTCGACGACATCTTCAACATCTCGCATACTCCCAACAGGGCGTGCGGGTATGCCCCTTACATTATGTGCCTTATTGAGAAGGTGTCGGGCGTGTCCTTTGTCAAGGATGTATCGCACCGACCTCTGCGCCCCCAGAAGCCGCCAAATGTGCCGTTGCCTCCTCGTCGCAAGAATGCAGATCCTCCGTCTCGCCCAGTGGCGCCTCCTTCTCCGCCTCCGCCTCAGTCCATGAGTGCGTTCTTCAAGTGCTTCAAGGCCATCTTCACCTCATGTCGGAAGCAAGAGATTCGCGCTCAGAGGGCACACAAGCGCCAAGAGAAGTATCTCAAGGCGGTGTGTGAGAAGCTTGAAGTCCCAATGTCCTCTCCGGAGGTGAGTGATGGGGAAATCACTCCCTTCCCCACCTTCACCGCCGATGAGCTCGCCCAGCTCCAAGAGGATGGAAGCTCCTCTCGGGCTGCTCCCTCGGCAAGGAACTCCGACGACGACGACGACGATGTCGATGTTGAGGACGACGTCGAAGATTCCGAGGCCACGGAGAGTGGAAGTGGCGAAGACGAGGACTAGCTCTTAGGTCTTAGCTTCCTCCCTTCTTTTCCTTTTTGGTGCCTTGATGCCAAAGGGGGAGAGTTAAGGGGGAGTTAATCTTTTGTGGGTGTGTGTTGTGATGTTTGACTTTCATGTAACATATTTATGCTCTTGGATGCTTACATTTGTGCAAGACTCGCTAATGTTGCTTACTATCAATATATTGCTCTTATTGTCAATCTTATGAATGTATTGATGTTATTCATGTCTTGACACAAACTGTTGAGCACATCACGTAGGCACCCCACCATAACGTGTGTGGGTATGAAAGAACTCCTCCACCTCTTTTACATGTTGCATACATTGACGGGGAGTCATTCATACGCACACATGTTATGAAAACCAAACTTTATACTCTTATTTGTGAAGGACTTAATGTGTTGTCATCAATCACCAAAAAGGGGGAGATTGAAAGTGCATCTAGGTTTCCCGTGGGTTTTGGATGATTGATGACGACAATTAAGTCGCTAATGAGCTCAAGTGATCTTAGCACAGGTATGGACTCAATTGGAGACGCAAACCCTCAAAAAGGAAAAGGAAGGAAACGGAGTCAACTCGAAGCGTAGAAACTAGGGTTTCTAGCGTGATTGAGTTAGACTAGCCGTAGCAATAGGAGGGTGTGTGTGTAAAGTGCATTGAGATCAAGTTTGGGAGCTCAAAGTTGGTTTAGAGGTCAAACCTATGAAAGAAATGAGTGATTGAGTGGTCTGGCCGTAGGGCCGGACTAGTCCGTGCAGGAGGCCGGACTAGTCCGTTCCTGGCCGGCCAAGTCCGTCTCAGGCCGGACCAGAAGGGTCTGACTGAGATCGGACTAGTCCGTTTGTGGCCGGACTAGTCCGGGTAGCTGTGAGTGGGTTTTGGGGATGAAGTCCCAAAACCACGGACTTGTCCGTTTTGGACCGGACCAAGAGGTCCTGAGTGAGAACGGACTAGTCCGCCCGTGGGGCCGGACTAGTCCGGGTTGGCTAGAAAAGGTGCTTCTGTGGCTAAGTCTGGGAGGACCGGACTAGTCCGCCCTAGGGGCCGGACTAGTCCGTGGTCCTCAGACTAGTCCGTTTTCACACGGAGCAAAAGGCTCTGTGTGAGATCGGACTAGTCCGGTGTTGACCGGACTAGTCCGTTCTGGAAGTGACCGTTTGAATTTGAAGTTTGGCGGGTAGCGTGACGATAGTGTGTCAGCTGTCGGGACCTGACAAAGGGGTCAGTGGTCCCCTAGGCCGGACTAGTCCGGGCCAGTGGCCGGACTAGTCCGCCCTTTTGCTGAAGTCAGCAGATTGGGCTTGGGACCTCTATAAAAAGGGGACCCCCGGCCTCATTTCAAACACTCTTGGAAAAACTCAAACCCTAGCGCCGCCACAGCCAACTTGGAGCACTCCTAAGCCTCCTTCTTGCCTACTTTCCCTCTAAAACTAATTCTTGAGTGGATTAGGGTTTAGTGAGGTGGAGAAGAGGAAGAACATCGCGCTTGTGCTCCCGGTTTGATCTCTTGCACTCGTTGAGTCTTTGTGGGCTGTGTATTGAGTTTGGTTTATTGTGTTGATCATCTTTGTGGTGTGGGAGCCTCAGTTTGTGAGAAGCCCCAACGAACTTTGTAATCACCGTTGTGATTAGTGGAGAACCAAGTTAGGCCCGTGCGGTAAACTTGGTGAGTGAAGGGTTGTTGGACCCGGTCCTTTTGTGGACTCCTCAACGGGGACGTAGATTCCTTGTGTGGGATCGAACCTCGGGATAAAATCCTTGTCTCCTTGTGTTCTTCGCATTCATTCTATTGATTACTTTGTTCTAGGGTTGGTAGTCTCGTTTCATACTCCGCATTGCTACAAACTTGTGGAAACTTGACTTGCTCTTGTGTAGGTTGTTGCTCAACTTGACTTAAACATATACTCACTTATAGCAAAGAGAAAATTCCCTAAAACTTGCTAGAAACATCTTTTTAGGGTTATTCACACAAGCTGACCGGACTAGTCCGCCCCCTGACCGGACTAGTCCGCCCCCTGTGATTTAATCTCGTTTTATTAAGTCATTTGCAGGTCAATTAGCCTATTCACCCCCCTCTAAGCAACTTTCAAGTGGCTACCCCATAAACCGGTCCTTAGAATCCGACAATGTTCAATCCCCAAATCTCGGGGCTCGTGCGTACTGCACCATACCATTCAAACCAAACCGCCAGATTCCTACTTACTACAATCCATTTCCAACATCATATTCATAATCATAATAGTAAGTCATGAATAATAAGTGTGGTCAATGTTCTCCCACCCAACTAGTATGCATGGCTAAGCGTAAAGTAATCCCATAACCACCCTTCTATAACCCAAGCGACAAGGTAAAAAGGTAATACAACAGGGCATAGCATAGGATTCATATTAATTAACATACAACTAACTAAACTCTTAAAAAAGTGCAAGGTGGTCAAGGACACTTGCCTCTTTCGAAGTGGTTGTCGAACTGGAGTTCTTGGAAGTTGGTCTCCGGCTCGGGAACCGGGTCTATTCGAAGAGAAATAACATGCAATAAGTACTATATACAATGCTAGACATACACATGCACACAACCACAAAAGTCTACGCAATTACGTACCAACGAGAGATTTAATGTGTATGTAGATTTAATGTGTATGTGCATTATTTTACTTGATGATATTTATTAAAGGTGAATTTTATGTGTTAGAAATGTGAATTACCATTTTATAACACTTTTACAATTATTTTTATGCTTAATACACATTTTTGGGAATTTTTCTACATGCAAATATAATTATTTATGATTATTATATTATTTCAGATTAAATAATGCATTATATAATTTTTAAAGGTGTGTGATATTTATTTCTAGGCTTAAAAATCATTTTATACAATTAATCCTAAATTAAATATAATTTCTACATAATTTTTAGTGGCTAAAATGAACTATTTAAATTTATACAGCAATAAAATATATTTTTAAGTTGTCCAAACATTTATTCTGAATTTTATGAATTTTTATCTATTTTTCTACATCTGTTTCTATTTTTATTGCAATTTCTAATAAATTATGAAAATATTATAACTACTGAACATAGTTTTTAAACTGTCCAGGGGCTAGACTGTAAATTTGCCTAACTGGACATGGGCTAGAAATAGTATTAAGCAAGATTCCAGGGGCTAGACTTAAAATGTGCAGTTAAATCCTAATTTAATAAAAGTCCAGAGGCTAGATTGTGAATTCCTAAGGTCTTCGCGTAATTATTTATTTCTCCAGGGGCTAGATCGCAAATCCGCAGGGGTCCCGGTGTAAAACGGCAGGCGCGGGGGGGAGGGGGGGGGGGGGGGGGGGGGCTTTTGATGCCGACCGTTGGATCCTAAATCTAGGGCCGGGATTTTATGAAGTGAACCAGTATGCTGTGTTTTAATCCTATCCGTCGGCCGCGAATGGATGGCTCGGATTGAGCCACGTCGGCCCAGTGCTGGCGCCAGCGCGCTGCGCGGTGGCGCACGGCGGTGTCCTCGCCGGGATCGTGATTTCATGCGCGATCTACCCTAATTCCTCGAATTAAAATGAGGGAAAACGCGTGGGAAGGCATCGCGAACTCACCAGAGGTGTTGATGGGGCTCGGGGACGTGCAGGGAGCGTCGGCGACGGATGAAGGCGGCGGGGGCTTGCCGGCGATCGACGAAATCGACGGCGCGACGGCGATCTCCCCGATCGAGCGTGTCCGGTGTGTGCCTGGCAGTGCGGCGAACATGTTAGGCTAGGATCCGTGAGGAAATTGCATAGAGATTGGCGGGAACGTTGGCGACTTACCGAAAACCGAGGTGGCTAGGGTTTGGAAGCTCGGGGAAAGGGGAAATTGGGGGCGACGGTGGGTTTATAGAGGCGGCGAGGATGGCGGTTGTGGCGCGCGCGGGTTTCCAAATTCGGGCGCGGATCCGAGGTGGGGAAACGTGAGCGAGGTCGTGGGCGCGGGGTCGGTCGTGGCGCGGGCGTCGGTTGCACGCGGGGAAGAAGGAAGGGGGAGGAAGAAGGCGCCGACAAGTGGGCCCAGGTGGCCAGAGAGAGAAGAGAGGGGAGAGAGGAGGCGCGGCTGGGCTGGGGAGAAATGGGTCTCGGCTGGGATTCAGCCCACGCGGGGGGTTTTCCTTTTTATTCTTCTTTTCTTTTTCTTTACTGATTTGAATTCTGTTTTCCAATTTCAAATGTTCTCTAGGGTTTTAAATTTGAATAAGCACACAAAATGCAAGTTCAAAAGTATACTAACATGGTTGGATGAGTTGATTACAGGGTTTGAAATTTTTGGGTGTTACAAGAATTCAGCACCCCTTCTTCAATCTCGATCTTTCATCCTCATTATGCCATAGTGATCCAACTTGTTGTAAAGCAAAGGAACTAACTAACGCAGAACTACAGAACGGGAGCAATTTGTGGCGGTCTGCACACAGCGTCCAGCGAATGCGCAAGCGACGCCGAGTACGCGGCCATAGCTTGGAACACGGCGGGCAGCTTTCCCTGCACGCTGCTCGCCGTCGCCGACCTCGTCGCGTCGATGGCCTTGGCGTGCCTCCGCATTTCGTCCTCCAGCATCTTGCGGCACGCAGCGATCTCGTCCTTCCGCTGCGCCACCTCGTGCTGCGCTTCGCGAGCTTGCCTGGCCTCCTCTCTCCATGGCCTGCCCCAATGCCACATCGAGGAACCCCCAGGCATGTAGGAGTCGTAGTAGCTTTTCTCAACTTGGCGCAGCATCCGCGACTTGCGGTCCAGTTCCCTGGAGTACTGCCTCACGCGACGCGCCACCTTGAGCTCGTCGCTCTGGAGCCCGTGGAGCGCGCGGGCGGCGCTGGCGAAGTTCTTGATCGATTTCAGCACCTCGGAGCAGTGCACGCGGTCGAGCACCTTCCCCCACCGGTCGACGAAGGCGGCGAGCTCGGCGACCAAGGGGGAGGGCGCCGCCTGGACGCCGTTGACCGGCGGCGTCAGCGTCAGCTTGAGCCAGCCGTGGACCGCGTGGACGTAGTCGCGCTGGTGCTTGGCCACGTGGCTCATGGCCGCGTGCCAGACGTTCATTGCAGACTCGAGCGCCCGCGTGGCCTCGTGGTGGATCTCCGTCGTGGGCTCCATGGACATGCGGCTGCTCAGCCCGCGCAGCTGCTGCGCGATCGCGCTCTGCGCCTCGTGGTGCTGCCGCATCGCCCGCCACATGTCGAGCGTGGCGTGGCAGAGCTCCAGCAGCTGCCGCGCCAGGTGGGTGTCGCGGAGCTCGGCGATGGCGGACGAAGTCGCGTGCACCGCCTGGTTGGAGGTCGTCAGCTGCGCGCGCGCCCTTTCCCACGCGGACTTGAGCTTCTGGATGTCGACGCCGATCTTCCGGCTTTTCTCCTGGTCCTGCAGCTCCGCCAGCGTCTTGTCGTGCTTTATCTGCAACCGCTCTCTCGCCTGCATTTGCTATATCGTATCAGTGGGAGCAACAATAATGCGAGATCTTGTACTCGATGACTAATAATGTTTGTGCCACTCTGTTCACCTTGACGTCCTTGTACAGTTTCTTTTCCCAAGCCAGGAGCTGCTGTAAGGTGGCACTGTGCCTCGGCCGGCCGTTCATGCTGTCCAAGCGATCGACCGATGGCGCCGACAGGCAGCAGAGCGCGCCCAAGAAGCTGTGCGAACCACCTGGAATAAAATTCAAGTGAACAGTTAACAACGACACCAGCTTAATGTTGAAAGCCGGTGACCGTGATTGTGAGACGGGGCTTTACCTTTGAACTCGGCGCTGCTGGTCTCGAGCATGCTCGAAACCGCGTCGCCGGCGACGCTGGCCTTGACGAAGTACTCCTCCAACCCCGCCGCGACCTCCGCTAGGCTGCGGTGCCTCACTACCAGCCTAATCTCCTCCTGCTGACCCACGCCGCCTTCGGTTCGCGTGGCCGTTGCCGCCGCGCCGACGTCAAGAACACCGTCCTCCTGCGACTGCGGCGCCTCGCGCTGTCGTCGCCCCTCGATTGCGCGCAGGAGCGGCGGCGGCGAAGACGGGGGCAGGATGAGGCGGTGCGAGATCGTGGCGGGCGGCGTGTGGTCGGACACCGGGATCGGCTCGCCGACCGCGAAGCGCGTGAGCGCGGACGCGACGGTGCTGAGCAACCTGAGGTACGCGGCGTGCGAGGCCGCGAGGTGCCGCCGCAGCCGCACGGCCTCCCTCGTGAGCCGCCGCCGCTCCCGGCACCGCTTCGTGTGCTCCCGAGCCGCGTCCCCCTCGCGCGACGATGCGGCGCCCATTTGCTTCGGATGGAGGAGGCTGGTGCGGGACGATGAGTGACAATCGTGTCGATCAGTGAGCGAAACAGCTAGGAAGGTATAGGAGGGTTTAGCAGCGACGGTTCGAGGGAGGGAGTGTACTTATCGGCATCGGCGGAATCGTTTATGAACGCGCACCCAACGCGGAGACGAAGACCGAACAATAAAGAGAAAAACATGCAACGCGCGGAATGAGAGAAAGATGGTGGGAAAAAGGAGCAGCGTCCCGCATATTCAGACAGTGCTCATCTCAATTCCCAAGCATGGACGGCTGGACGCGAAACGCGATACACTTTAGGGCTATTGGGTTGGTGCGCGCACCAGAATCCCACGGCCATCCACGTAGCTCTGCTGCTTTGCTGATCGCTGAGTCTGTGAAAAGTGGACTCCGATCCGTGTTACAGTTCTAGGCTGCTTCGTGTTAGTCAGCTCGTGCGAGCGAGTACGCTGCGTACAAATTCTCATATTACTCCCTCCTTATCTTTTTATTTGACGTTTCAGACAAAGATTTGAACTAAAAAACTGCTAGGTTGTGTTGTCCTAACGTCAATTAAAAAGATCTAGAGGGAGTATAATTCTAAATACAGGAGAACCAGCTGAACGTGGATGCTCTCCACTATACCGCACACGTGTTAGCTCTCATATTCAAATCCTTAATACAGGAGAAGAGCATTTCTGCTAGCACTTAATTGGCGAGGAGAGGCCGAGTTCAAATTCTCGTTGCGCGAAACATAGCTGATGGTCATCATTATCATCCTAATAAGCCTCGATCCGACGACTCGACCACGTCGGATTTTCTCAATCCCATTCCATTCTCCACTCGATAAAAAAAATGGATCGTGCGTTGGTGTCGGCTCGAAAGAAAGGTTGGAGGATCCAAATATTCAGGGCTAAGAAACCGGGCAGGTATAGCACACCCCGCGTCGTATGCATGCTACTCCTAAGCTTATCTAACTAGGCCCTCCATCTGGAGCCATCTCGTCACCTCCCACTGTTCCCCCTTCATCCTTAGCTTTCGCGCTCGGTGCGCCTGCTTTCGCCACCTCCTTTCTCATATTTTCGCAAAAGGCGTCCGATAATCCGTGTGAATGATTTGTTCGGTCCTGTGTATACGCGATTAGTATGCTCGAAAAGCCGCAGTTTGGTGCGGTTCCTTTGTGGCGCCTTCTCTCGTGTCTGGTTTAGTTCAGGGGATGGCGATAGAGGAGGATGAGGCGGATCCGTCGCGAGATGGTGAAATTTTCCGTTTTTCTTTTGCTTTTTGGTGGCGGTGGAAAAAGTTGGGGAGGCGATAGGTCCGGAATTGTGGTTGGTGTTGTTTAACTGAGCAAAGGAGCAAATCAAATTAATGTGTCAGCCCTGAAGAAAGCTAATTACATGTGTGTGGCCGACGCGACCCGACCATGCGTACGGCAGGGCCATGAACGCGTTCGATCCTCCGTGCGCGCGCGGTCTCACAGGATTGGTCTTCCCGCTTACACTTTTCCTTGATGTAAGCCATTGCTGGCCTACGAATTTGACTGCTGTCAGTTACGTACATCGGTTGCCGGCAAGCCAGGTCCCTGCACTGCTGCAGTTGCACATTCAGTTTCAGTTCGCAGAGGACTGGCTGATCAGGAGGTGAGGCCCGGTCCAGATCCTGAGTTTCAGACTGCTACCCAGAACCATACTCCATGGCCGTATGTCATGTCTCTGCGGAGCTCCATGCACACTGTCTAGCCGTGCCCCTACATTTCCTTGCTGCTAGTAGCCTTCCCTTCCGCTGATCGGGCCGTTCCCGTGCATCCACCATGGGCTTTCGCACCTTCAGCTTCAGTTGCAAGCTTGGCCCTTCGTTTGCGTTGGGGGACGACAGAAACTGGAGCACGGAAATTCAGCGTCCACTGCTACCATGATGGTACATATAGCGGATTTCAACTTCCAACGTGGTTTCTCCCCTTTCTGACGTGACATCGGGACACGCATATAGCCACTAGCCAGGTAGACTGGTCTACTACATAGCTTTGCTTCAGACCCTGCTCTGCTCTAGAACGCCATCTCTGGAAGCTGGAAAGTGGAAAAAGCTCCGCCGTGTATCCAGCTCGAACGTAACAACGTCAGTGTTGACAGACCACGTCGGATCTTCCACGCTTTGGCATCACAGGATCGTCCGGTATATCGACATGTCCGCTTACGTTTTCATCTAGATGGAAAGCGAAACGGCGCAATTGATGTACTACTACTTGGATACCGGTCGCGCTGGCTGTTGCCCTGCCGTCCGGTAACGCTGAGTCGACATGATCGATCGATGCCGGTCGCCCCCTGATTTCTCTGCTTTCGTATTTGGTATGATACCGGCCAAGCCTACTCGTGTCAGCCTCGGATCGTCAACGAGTCTAGACGAACAAGTTCTTACTATTACATTTCAACATCCAGGCTTAAATGCTCTAGTCGTCAAATGGAACAATCGTTGACCGAGTTCTCTCTCTTCTCTTGCACCCCCATCCACAAAACGTTTCCGTCGTACAGTATGCCGCTGCAGGAACTGCAGGCCAGCTGTTCAGCACAACCAATACACTGCCCAGTTGTAGTACTACACGATTTGGAGTCCATGTTTATACCGACCAGTCGACCACACCGCTTTGATTATCACGGATAAGCACGAGGTCATTGTTCAAAATCATCTTTATTTGCCCGATTAAAACCGCAGGCCTCCTGCCAGCACATATGATAATATAACCCCGACCTAAATGGTCATCTATACCACCAACCCGTCAGCGTAGCACAAGACAATTCGCCCAAGGATTGGTGGATTAGTTTGCTTAAAATTTAGACGAGTGCGAGCCGGTCCTGCACGTGCTGCTGGCTTTTGCGTTTGTTTATTCTGCGGCGCCTCTGGATTCTCAGCACCGCTTGTCTTCATCGTTCTGGTTGGTTTTGAATTCCAGGTCTTCATCTGTCCACCAAATCTGCGCATTCCTCGTTCCCATGTCAATATGCGATGCATCGCTTGTTCCGAGCCACATATTCACTGTTCACTTTAAAGGCATTGCCAGGACCCCCAAACTTGGGATCACCGGTTCCTGCAACGGATCCTTTATTTTTATTTTTTTTTAGTCATCTAAACTTTACTCCTATCCTAAACTGACTGGGAGTCTGGGACACAGGAAAGGAATATGCGCGCTCATCTGGTCCTGTATGATAATGAGCTTGTCACTCAGAGCAAAGAAAAAAAAAAGAACAATGTGCTAGAACCGTCCAATTTGAAACGGGTCCAGTGCAAGGTTATAAACATCAAAGAACAAAGAATAGTATCTTTTCTAGAAATGTTGGTGCAAATATGCACCAGTAGTTCTCACAGAGAAGATTCTATGTCGATGAGCTTGTCACAGAGAAGAATATTATCCCTTCTACGTCAACTCATTGGCAATATATGACTTTCCATTTAAGGGGACGTCCTGTCATCACATACTCTGTACCGTCAGATCTGCGTCCAGATTAGTGCAGAGTGGGACAAGATCTCAGAACATCACACCAATTTCTCACGAGATTAGACATTTTTTTTGTCTGTTCATTTCACTACAGCAAGCATGCGAAGCCAGCAACACGCTGACGACAATTCCACGATGAATTTTTAACTCTCCGATTTCATCAAGAATCACACCTTAGAGCTATGCGTTGGATTTGGTTCATGTTGCTCTGTTCTTGCACTCTGCTTTTTTTTTTCTCCCCCGAAAGCTTCTTGCACTCTGCTCGTTCACCAGTTCACCGCTTAGCTCACTAGCTGCTGGGCAGGGCCGGCGGCGAACCAGGGACGGGCCGGGAGGTTTAGCTGGACGGGAGCCGGAGCAGCAGGCGGCGCCGGCGGAATCAGAGCCATGGCCATGGACGCCGCCGCGGCCTCTCCCCTCTTCCTGCGCTTGGGAGAACCAGAGGAGGAGGAGGAGGACGAAGGGGAAGAATCGGAGCTCGCTGGGCAGGGCCGCTTGTCTCCCACGGCGGTCGCGGTAGCAGATGCCGCGGCGGCGGCCGCTGCTGCGACCTCGGAGCCGATGAGGAGCGGGAAGTTGAGGAGCGCGCGGGAGCCGCGCATGCGGTACGCGGCGCGGTCGTAAGCCACGGCGGCGTCCTCCGCGCTGTCGTACGTGCCGAGCCACACGCGAGCCCCGTTCCTGGCCGGGTCGCGGATCTCCGCGGCGAACTTGCCCCACGGCCGCTTCCTCACGCCGCGGTAGTGCTTTCCCCGCGGGGACGCTGCGCCTGCGGCGGCGGCCTCGTCCCTCCTCGGCGTCGGGGTCTCTGGCCCCTCCTCGGACGACGCGAGGAGGCTGCCGATGATGCAGGAGCCGTCGTAGGAGTCCGGCGACGCGACGGGCTCGGGCTTCACGGCGGCGAAGGAGCAGTCCGGGAGCCAGCCGCTGGAGAAGGCGTCGCGGAGCGCGCCGAAGACGACCATGTCGTCGGCGTCGTCGGGCCGGAACGGGAGCGACTCGCTCCACTGGTCGGCCACGAGGCTGCCGAAGCTCGTGCTCCGGCAGTACACAGGCCGCGGCGCCGCCTGCTCGTCAAGGAGGTGGTGCCGGATGCTGTCCAGCGCCGCCTCCGACGCCTGGTCAAGCAGCATCATGTGTTGGATGTCACGTGATTCCATTGAAATGTTTTGAAGTGTTTGAACCGGACTTTGTGTTCAAGGCTTGTGCGTTGGTCGCGATTATATATAGCGGAGACCGGATAGGATTAGGAAGGGAGAACTCTGTGATTTGTCGTCGTGCTTCTAGTTTCTTTGAACTTTCCTTCAATACAATCACGTGGCTCAATCGTCTCGAAAAACAATCTGAAATTCTCGCGGCCTAGGCTGTATCACGATAACGTCACCATCAATTAAAAATCGGAAGAAGATGCACAATTGGATCGAACTTATTGTTATGTTTTTATTGGATCAAGTTAACGTTTCGAAAATCTGGTTATGATTTTTTATTGCTTCCATCTCCACTATCGTGTCTATATATCGTGCCAATCACCAAACGTAGTGCAGTACGTACCCCCTCCTTTCTTAAAAGATTGACATCTTCTAGTACAAAAATAAACTAGAAGGTGACAATCTTTTGAGAAAGAAGGGAGTATATTTTTCTTCGTATAAAAGTAGCCGATGCGTCTAATTTAGTTGCACGCCAGAAATTAAAATAAACAAAATAAAGGGATGCTTCTGGAACGAAAAGTAAGTGATACGTTGATTATCGACAAGAAGAAAGCAAAAACAAATATATTTGTGCGCCCGGAGTGTCGCTGTACGAGCACTAGCAGTTTTGTACTAATCATGCAATCATGCATATGCGGGTCAGCAAGGAGAAGACATGACGAATTTATGCGATCACGAGGACATAGCTAAATTGATGATACATCGTTCCTAGACCACATTCTCATTCTCAACACAAGGGGAATAAGAAAAGAGAACCATTTTCTCGTCTGCATTTGGGCCTTCAACTAGTATACCTTCTTCAACATGTCAATATTTTTTTTCTGTTTGTGTTTGTATATACGTAAGAATAAATAAACATCTTCTGCGTATTTAACTCGTGTCGATAGGGAAAGTGCAGTGCTCAACCTTATGACAAGTGGTGCATTTCACCCTGCATGCATGGATGCACTGTATGTGAATTTATGCTTCTGTCTCTTTTTTTTTTCTGAGAGAGAGACAGAGGGAGATGCAGAGAAAAAAAATTGACACAGCCTACAGTAGAGGCTCCAGTTCCAAAAGCTCCACGGTGGAACGGAGAACACATAGCGGTATCGTGTCGTTGTGGATGAGACAAAAGCACAGCTGACGAGCGAAGCCTCCATGTGGTTTCCTACTCCGGTAAGGTTTACGCACGTGCTCGGGGAACTGTGGCGTGAAAATCTACAGGTAATTTTGTCATTGATATGAAGTTTCTACCACCAAGATTTTCTGTTATCTTTTTCATGAAAAAACTTGTAGTTTTTCTACCATGATCAAGATGTCGTCGTCTAGATCCACGCTCAGGCGCAGCCATTCTGCTGGGCCGTTCCCGTTTCATACCCCTCGGTGGTCGGATCCTGTTCACCACATCATGTCATTGTTCTTCCAGACTCACCAACAAAATCAGATAGCGCATGCCGTTCATTCTCCGCAGATGACAGGCTGCACCCTTCCAGGTGCTCTGAACCTGCCGCTACCCACCCACCAAAACCAGCCATCAAAATTGCGGTAGAGATGGCAAATGGAATTCGAAGTGGCGTCGTCCTCGACTTGAAAAATAAAATAATGGAAAACGAAGAGCGAGACTTTTCCGCAAATCCTCACGTGCTGTGCTGACCATTCATCGGGATTTGGATTTAGAATAATAGAGGAAAAAACAATACGGTCATGGTCATGGGGACGCAGGAGGAGTAAACGAGGCTGTGTGTGAGCTGCAACTTGCAGCGATCCCATCCTTCTGGGCAGTTTCCTCACGACATAGACCGCTGTTCACTGACCTGACAGGGGAAGCAGAAACTTAGGCTCCGGTGGTCACTGTCGGCTTTTGTTCTACGCTTATTCCAGTCCTTCGACGCAACGGCGATGGATAGCGATAACAAGGCCCGTGGAGTGTTGACAGAGCAATCTTTTAATAGTACAGGAGAAGAGTAGAGGAAGTTTATCTGTCGAGGACGAAGACATTGCTGGTGGAGAGAGGCCGGCCTAGTTCTTGACCTGGTGGAGGGAGAGCCGTTAAGGTCAGAGAACTGTTTGACCGAGCTAGCGTACAGAGAACTCTCTCTCGCTCCCACTGGTTGCAGCTTACCGCACGTAACACAACTGGTTTAGCGCTGACGCCAAAGAAACATCATGCTAAATAGAAATGTGGAAATTTTTCAGTCTCCCATTCAAGCTCTTAAATTTCGAAAAAAATATGAACTCTGACAAGAACTCACAGCTGAAGAAAATGTTCGGCTCAGTAGTCAACAGGAGCGTCGAAACCGTTGCGAGATGGTAGGCAATAAAGACTGGAAAGAGGAAACCTGGCCCAGACTACTGTGCAGCGGCCCAACTGGTTCTTGGACGTGAATGCAGCTTGGTGAGTCGTGACTGGAAAGGCCCAATTACTCCGCGTCACTACAGTTACCTCCTTCCCTTTAACCAGGGATTTCTCCCCTAAAAAACGGATGCCGCTATCTTGTCTGATCATCCGCCAGACCACGCTTCGCCCTCCCAGTGGCGGCCGCAGCTGTATCTCGTGCCGCTCGCTCAGGCAACGCTGTCCAACGAGCAGCAACCTGGCTGGCGGTGCCTCGTCCAAGCTCCAGTTGAATTGATGGGCCCATCACGCCGCCGGTCGCCGCCCGTTCTGTGGTTATGTACGAATAATCACCATTTGTATCCATCGTGAGGCCCGTGAAATGTTGATGAAACTATCTCTAGAATCTAGGAGTAGTAGAACAGAACTAGTATCATTAATCAATATAGAGGCCTGAAAGTTCTTTAAAAATAATGCTGAAAAATGGAGTCAGCTAAACACAAATTTTGTCCCAATAGGCGTCAAAATTGTTATAATGTGTCCTAGAACATTGCTCCACGAGCCGCGCAACGGCCCAACCGAGTGCAGAAGGCCGGAATCGAATAATCGCATCGAACCCATAATCAACAAGGCCCAGAAACGGCGCGATCACAGCATCCAGAAGACGGTAGAAGCGCATGGGTAACAAGGTCTTTTCCTCCCGCCGCCGGCCACCTCCTTCCAACTCCGGCGATCTCGCCGCCGGCATGGACCGGTGGACCGGCGTCGTCCACGTTCCTCTCTCCAGGGGCGGGCCGCTATACCGCGTCGCTGCCTCGCTCATCCTCTCGCCGACCAAATCGCTCGCCGTAACGCTAACCACCACTGCCTCTTCAATTTCCCTTTCCTCCGTTTTCAGACACTGGCCCTTGGCGCCAGCGGCGCTTATACTCTCTTATTATGCCAGCAGGTTCCACGCGCCAACGCTATCCTGTTCACGGGCGACCGCGTCCGCGGCACCGGCGATCCGACGATCGAGCGGCTCTCAGATGCCGCCCACCTCGCCCGCGTACTCGCTGGGAAGCTCTACGAGTACACCAACGCGTGGGTGATCGACGCGGCGCGCTTCTCCGGGCCCTTTGCGGTGTACAGGGAGCTTGTTCCGTCCGTGGACGCCGCTGGCGACCCCAAGGGGTATGAGCCCACTGGCTTCCCGGCCGCGGCTGGCATTGCCAGCCTCTTGACGCATGGCATCTGTGAGGTATGGCGAGGTTGTACTCTGCAATGATTATTGAATCGATACATTATATTCAACTGTGGAGTACCTTTTAGCGCTGCAGTTTTCTCCGACAATTCCCTATTGCTGATGCAAATCAGACACTGCTTGTAATGAATATTGTGGTTACATTACCTATCGCGCTATCACCTAACACAGTTTAAGGATTCGAGCTGCTCTTCAACTAGTTTATGTAGAGTATTTTTCGTATTTACTATGGGGATAAGGAAAGCCCTGTTCTAGTTCAGTAATGGTAGAAGCTGCGCAACACCAATAGTTTTTTTTTTTTTGCCTTCTAAGCAAACTGACAGCACCTCAGTTGGTTAGAGCCTTCAGGTGTGAGACCTCCTGCTCGGGTTCAAATCCTCGTGTGCGCAATTTGTAGAATTAAAAAGATCTGCTCGCTGGCCACCTGAAAGATAATTGTGACGACGTTGATTCGGGTGCCTGGTGTCTGACCTAAGTATCTGCTCGATCCTAAAGGGTTATGCCAGGGTACGGGGGTTTTCTCGAAGTTGATTCGGGTACGGGGTTTTTCTCGACCGGGAGAAGTATGAGCTTCTTCTTATAAAAATCTTGTGGGGCGATCTTACTCCTACCGGTCGAGTTTTTTCCCTTCTAAGTTCTTTGAATGTTGATGTGTCTTCGACCGCTTCATTGTTTGATGACATTGGCAAATGCTCTTCTTATTTTTCGTGATGAAATAATGCTTATGCTCCCCTGATTCTTCATGCTGAAATAATGCTTAGCTATTGATGACCTGCTGCTCTTTTGCACTTTGATTACTGTTTGAAAGTGCATCTAGGATCCCCGTGGGTTTTGGATGATTGATGACGATAATTAAGTAACTAATGAGCTCAGTGATCTTAAGCACAGGTGTGGACTCAAGTGGAATCACAAACCCTCAAAAAGGAAAAGGATGAAAATGGCGGTGTCGACTCGAAAAGAAGAAACTAGGGTTTCTAGCGTGTCGAGTTTAGACTAGCCGTATATGTATGAGGATGTGTGCGTAAAGTGCATTGAGATCAAGTTGAGAGCTCAAAGCGGTTTAGAGATCAAAACCTATTGAGAGAAGAGTGTTAGAGTGGTTTGGCAGGAGAGGTCGGACTAGTCCGCTCCTGGCCAGCCTAGTCCGTTTTCAGGCGGACCAGAAGGGTCTGACTCACTTCAGACTAGTTCGTAGTGGGACGGACTAGTCCGGGGTAGTCATGGAGTGGGTTTTCGGGACTAAGTCCCAAAACCCCGGACTTGTCCGTTTTAGTCCGTACCAAGAGGTCCTGACTGAGATCGGACTAGTCCGCTCTGGAGGCCGGACTAGTCCGGTTTGGTGAGAGTTGGGTGCTTCAACGACTATGTCTGGGAGGCCGGACTAGTCCGGTTTGTACCGGACTAGTCCTTTATGAAGTGACCGTTTGAATTTGATTTTGGCGGGTAGCGTGACGATTGCCGCGTAGTGTGGCAGTTGTCAGGGATGTCAGTGGTCCCAAAGGCCGGACTAGTTCGAGCCATAGGCCGGACTAGTCCGCCCATCTGCTGAGGTCAGCAGTATGGGCCTGAATCCTCTATAAATAGAGGACCCCCGGGTTCATTTGAACTCTCTTGAAACCCTAGCGCCGCCACAACAAACTTTCGGTCTTCAAAAGCCTCCTTCTTGCCTACTTTCCCTCAAAAACTAATTCTTGTGTGGATTAGGGTTTGGTGAGGTGAAGAAGAGGAAGAACAGCGCTCTTTGACTCTCGGTTTGATCTCTTGCACTTGTCGAATCTTTGTGATCTGTGGCTTGAGTTCTTCTTTGTGATTTGTGATTGTATTTGTGGTGGGAGCCTCAGATTGTGAGAAGCCCCAATGAATCTTGTATTCACCCTTGTGATAGTGGAGAACCGGTTTGACCCTAGTGGCAAACTCGGTTAGGGAAGGGTTGTTGAAACTGGTCCTTCGTGGACTCCTCAACAGGGACGTAGATTTCTGTGTGGGATCAAACCTCGGGATAAATTTTTGTGTACCTTGTGTACTTCACTTTCATTTGTCGCTCATTGCTTCTAGGGTCAGCTTTATTGTTTTTCATTCATCGTCTTCATTTTGCTGTGATCCTTAGCTTCATACTTGCTCTATAACTCGTTAAGGTTCACTGAATCATTCTAACACATTTTGCATCATAAGAATCAAACTAAAACTTGTTAGAAACTCTTTTTAAATTTTCTCTGCAGGTGGACCGGACTAGTCCGCCCCTAGATCGGACTAGTCTGCCCCCTAAGTACTGATTTCGTTTTATTGAGTCATTTCAGATCGATTAGCCTATTCACCCCCCTCTAGGCAACTTTCACTGTTGCTCGATAAAAAATTCAATTCATTCCTGTTTTAGTAGACAAAAAACTGTTGACTGGTTTACAATGCATACAGTATATCTTAACTTTCTTTGGTTAAAAATTATTTGCTGACCTACTTCTAGTTTACATACTGGGACATTTGCAAGATCATTTCATTTCAATTATCTTTCATGCTGTTGTCATATGTGCATAGTATTAATTTTTTATGTCGTTAACCTAAACTGAATGAACCAAATTGAATTATCTTTTGATGTAATTAAATTTCATGCAAGTTTCTTGCTGTCATGGTTGAGTACTTGAGCTCATAGAAGACTATGTATATTTCCAAGATCTCTTATTTTATCTTTTTCCCCACATGTTCTGTGATAAGCAGATTCAAAATAATATTTTTGGGTGCTCATCCAAGGACTTGACTGGTGATCAGCATCCCACAGAATCATGGTCATCCTCTTGTCCTACAACTATTATCCTGGGATTCAGTAAGGGAGGAGTTGTTGTCAACCAGCTTGTGACAGAACTTTCTTGTTGGGCATCGGAATCAATGAATAACTCGGTTGACGTTCCAGTATCTAGTCCGTCTCATTTGACCCAGAATCTCCTTGTTCCTCATTCAACTATTGATGTTTTGTCAAGTATTTCTGAATACCATTATGTAGATGTTGGTCTGAATTGTGCTGGAGCATACATTACTGACCATGAAATAATCAAGGAGATAGCCAATTATGTGTTACGAAATAATAGTAAGCTTCGTTTTGCCCTTCATGGTACACCGAGGCAGTGGTCTGATCCTAACCGTATATGGATCCAAAAGGAGAAAGACATAATGCTGCAGATGCTTCGAGATGAGGCTCAAAGATGTGAAGGGAGATTGGTACCATCTGAAAAGATCTATTTTGATGGCAGACCTCGCTGTCTTCGGATGCATTTTGAGATTTTGGAAACAATGGATATAAGCTGACATTCAAGGCATTTTCCAGGTTGTACCATTGTGATCTCTGAACTCTCTATAAAATCTTTATGGAATGACATAACATGAATATGATTGAGGATCGGATACTATCCACCATCCTGACTTAGTGTTAGTTTCATTCTGTTATTGTCTTGTATATGAGAAGACTTGACCGAACAAGAACAATTCAAACACATTTACATGCCTAAAAAAAAATGCAATTTCCATCCATGTAAATTTATGTGAGTGTACGGTGGCCTGCCGGCTTGCCATTCTGATGCTACCATGCAATCAACTGCGAATAAGTCTTCTGTAATCAGCAAAACGATGCATGTTTGGTACCTAATAGCTCCAATGTAGTCGTCAAACATAACAGGACCACGGTGACATTTTTCATGACAACTGAGTCCTTAATGGGGTGTACTATGTATGCCGAAAGGTGATTCCTTCGTCAAACAGAAGAAGCCCGTGGTCCGCATGACGCGTCTGATTAAGCTTTCGGGTGTAAGATAATGCCCGTAGTGGTTCTGTTAGCAAGGTAGTATTAGTGTGTGCTGTACCAGAATCTACAGGTTATTTAAAATCTACGGTGATTCAGATGCATTCGATCTGTTCTTGTCTCACTCTCTGGTGTGAACCAGTCAAAAGACATTCTTCAATGCAAGTTGCCAGATAAGGTTAGCTCCACATTTCAGTCCGGCTGATAATCAAATCAGGTTGGTTACCCCCGTGATCTCTCGTGTCTTTTGTATGGGACGTCCGTACTTGCCTTAAACAAGACAAATTTATACGGTACTGGTTAGGCTCCCATCGCGACGTGTGAGACGGTGGGGACCGGATCACGAAGCTTGGATTTATGCGCTCAGTCGGCTCACTTCTTTGAGTCTGCTCGAGCTTGGACTGATGCGCGCGTGTCCAGCTGCGTTTTAGATGTAGTCTTCTTGCTGCTCGAAGCAATCCAGGGTCTCCCGCGGGACAAAACACGAGTAGAACCGCACGAACGGATCAAATCAAGCGCAGGCGCCGACAGTGATGAATCTAAAAATTCGTTTTTTAGGGGGGCATTGCTTTCGTAATCGCCCGTGACGGGGTCAGCGGATCAGATCAAGCGCAGGCGCCCGATAACAAGCTGACCACTATGATCTGGCCCTGGCGCAATGGTGTCGTGCGTCAAGAGGCGTATAGGTGTTTGCGTTTCTGAGGCAAGCCAATCTGCATTGCATCTGTCTAGAGGATAGCTTCAGTGTCCATAGCTCAGATCTCAGGAGTCCTCAAGAAATCATATTCCTGCATCGGTTTGAACTCCCAAGAAGATCGTGGCAGCGATAGATTTATGCGTTCAAAGCAACACTGCGGTTTACTAATCACGCCCAACCAACCGGACGGCGTGACAAGCTAGTACAGGTTTCTTTCCTGAAACGCAAGCAGAACAACACGGGGATTGGTACAGGGACTCTCAGCAAAGCATCGGAGGATTATTATTCTAGCTGATCCGCTCGTTACTACCAAGACACAGGGTGACGTCGATGCTCTAGTCAGGCAATGACAGTAGTGTGCTCTTCTTTTGGCTGATCTACCAATTTTTTTTACCCTGCATACGTGTCCCAATCACGTCTCAATCCGTTCCTAGCGCATGTAACCACGCTTACCCGGGCTCGTGATTGCTGAATCTCGTATAGGGACTCGATCGCTGTTAAACTAATCTTGTTAATAGAAGACCAGAGTATCTCAGTTTCTTTATAAGACCGGAGCTAGCGTCCCAGTGCTTACCGCTACTACGATTAAAAACTGGAAGAAAGCAAACTCGTTGATGCGTGATCATTACCGTGCAATGGCGCTTCTAATCTTTTCTCTGTTGTATTTTTCTTTTCATTTCGTGCTCTGTACCTCTTGTACATATAAACTCTTACGGAACCTAGCCGTCAGCCAGATAAAAGAAACAGATCTAAAGCGGGTACCTAATCTCCTAATCCATTTGCAAATCTATCGAAAAAAATCCATTTGCAAATTGCAAGGCAGAGCTGTAGCATGCTGCAGGTTAAACTAAAAGAGATTCAGATACGGAGAAGATAAGGTTACCTTGAAACCGCGTGGCTCGGAGGACATACGTGTGTCGGGCGTCCTCCCCAGACATGAAGAGGACTCGGCCGACTGGCCGTGCCGTTACGTGTCTCGATCGACGCTTGGCCGGCCGGCTCCCGGATCGGCTGAATCCAGCTCGTGTTTTTGCCTCGCTCACAAGTCACAAGCTTCCATCATCCAAATCCAATGGAGCCCCCACCCGTGACGAAAATGGAGACTGGACCGGAGGACGGGGTCCAAAGCGCGAAATCCGGTGCTCTTGCTCGCCTCGCCTGCGTGCGCGGCCGGCCGGCGCTAGTTTGGCGCGAGGCGACGCGCGCGGCGCGACGCGAAGTCATCGTCGGGTCAGACGCGACGGAGCTCGTTCTGACTTGGTTTTCCACTGCGCCCACGTCACTTTTCTCCGGGGCGCTGCTGCTTGGCTCAGCCTGCTGCTCGGCAAAGGTGTCGCGCGCGCGGCGCGGCAGGTCAAGCCCAACCACTCGAACCGCGGCAACGGTTACGTCTCACCTCAACTGAAAGCAGAGCAAAAAAGTGTCTGTTTGGCGTCGTTAGCATTTAGCCAGTATGCACGAGCTAGTGTGTACAGGCACAGTGTGGAACCGTGCAAACGCTCCGGCGGACCACCTCCCTGGGTTCCCGTGTGGGAACTGGGCAACGATGAGAACGCGTACGTACGTCCTGATACGTGTCGCACAGCAGCCGGTATCAGCGTTCAGGACGGCCTCTTCCGCCGCTGGACTGGTGGTTGTCAATGTGGCGGCAGCTGTTCTGTTCTGGTAGAGACGATGCCAGATCCGCGTGTCAGTGTCACGTCCTACACGTTCGTGCCGTACAACGACCGCGCGGAGCCAATCGAGTCTGCCGGCCGACCTCGTCGGGGCGGGCACCGTCTCAATTAATCGCCGGTTACCGGTCACGTCCTCTGTGGAAAAGGATCTTGAAGGCAACGGCATGGGACTGGGGCGGAACAGAGGTACGTATAGCGTTTCCGTCTGCGTTGAAACCCAACCTACGCCGACAAGAGTAATTTCCGCAGGATGTGATCGAGGTTATGATGCTTATCAGGAGCTTACCCCCTGTTTGCTCCATAACAGATGAACACGGTTACACGAGTTAATGAGCACAGAGTCAGCCGTCCATCACCGCAGCAGGTCAAGCGCGCGCGCAATGGGTCTCGATCGCCATCGGCGCCTTAACTAACCGCAGGTGCTCCTGTTCACCCGATACGAAGGTCAGACAAGGATAACGAGCTTGCGCGAAACACAATTAAAGCAGAGAACCACTTGTGTGTTCGCTGGACCTGTTTGGTTCTGTTCCTGTGTGGCCACGGGTCAGGCTCACCCACCCTTTCGTTCCTTCCTTTCTCCGGCAGGGTATGCACAGAGGAACAGAACACGTCCTGCCCGCGGCCGGTCAGCGCATCGAACGTGCAAGTAGCGAGCAACTAGCTAACTCTAACAGTAAATTCAGTAATAGACACGTTTAATGCTGCACGCGCAAGAACAAGTGTGTATTTTATATACGTACATGTACGCCTCGTCTTATTGTCATTGCTCGAGTATTTAACCAACACGTATGCAAGATTGTACGGTGGTGCAATACGGTGTTCCTCTGTTCGTACGGTCGACGCATACTGCCCCGTACTCCGTACTAGGTTGCCTTTACATATTATTGGCGCAATAGCTAACAGCGATCGATATCTTGCCGGCATAGTGAGAAAAATCACACTTCCGTTTTTTTGTTAGCTTACACGTTAATTGGAGGATCACGCGGCTCAAAACGGCCCATGCGGCTCGTCGATAAGTTAACGGAGTCCATATTTTCCAGTCCTTTTTTTTTAAAAAAAAAAGTAGAATTCTCTCCGCGCGGGACCTATAAGTAGACGAGCCCAGCTCACCTTCCTCATCGCGGTTTGCAGTCGCACGCACATCCAAACTCCCGAGTCCTCTGTCTTGCCGCTCTCCGCTTCATTTCTTCCTCCCCATCCGATAGCTAGCGAGCACCGCAACGCAAGCTCCCGAGTTCCCGACCATGGATTTCAGCGGCGGCGAAGTAGACAATTTCTGGCTCCACCTCATCGGCGAGGCCTGCCTCCCGGCCGTCCCCGAGGCCTACGTGCCCGCCTCGTCGACAGCGGCGCATCCCGCGCCTGAGCAGGCCTTCCAGCACGCGACGTTCTTGCCGCAGCAACAGCAACAGCAGCAGGTTGCGTACGTGGACTTGACACACGATGCCACTGCGGCAGCGGCGGCCTTCAGGGCGGAGCCGGCTGCGCCGCTGATGATACGGTTCGGCGGAGAGCCGTCCCCGGTGTCGGACCCGGCCAGGAGGCAGTCGTCGCTGATGATCACTCTGCCTCCGACCTCGGACGCGTGGGGCTCCGCTGTCGTCGCGCCTCATCTGCCGGCGGCACAGCCGGCCGCGGCGTCCATGGTGGATATTGACGACTTCAGGAAGTACCGCGGCGTGCGACAGCGGCCGTGGGGCAAGTACGCGGCGGAGATCCGCGACCCCAAGAAGCGCGGCTCGCGCGTGTGGCTCGGCACCTACGACACGGCCATCGAGGCCGCGCGCGCCTACGACCGCGCCGCCTTCCGCATGCGCGGCGCCAAGGCCATCCTCAACTTCCCCAACGAGGTCGGCTCCCGCGGCGCCGACTTCCTGGCACCGCCGCCGCAACCAGCAGCCGCGATGTCTCACTCTCACAACAACAAACGAAAGACGATGCACGATGCTCAGCCCGACGACGTGGAGCCTGCTGCGAAGTCCTTCAAGACCGAGGCGTTCACGTCGCCGGTGTCGTCGTCGCTGACATCGGTGTCTCCCGCGACAACCACGGCCTTAACGGTGACGTCATCGTCGTCGTCGGAGGCTGGAGGAGCCCATGAGATGTTCCCGATGAACTGGGCGTGGGATCAGTTCGAGAGCGTGTTCGGGAGCCTATCTCCACTCTCGCCGCACCCCGCGCAGATGGGCTTTCCGGAGGTCACCGTCAATTAAGCTGTTAATTGATGGCCGTTTAAGCATGATCTGGTGTAAAGATAGTACTACTAATAAAAATCAGAGGTTTTTAGTTATGGACAGCCTTCGCCTTGGACTCATCTCTCGAAGGCTTAGCTTTGCTTGGAGTTACTCTGTGTGTACAGAATGAAGGAGATGATAGAATATTAGGGCATGTGTAGTGTCGGTGAATCATATATATGGACATAGACCATCAGATGATGTGGAAATATATGCATGTGTATACGGAGGATAAATGATAGTATGAGGGGTTCGATGTGATATACATTATATTGTACATTATAAGTGAATAGTGTACGTGCTCATATTAAATTGTTATGCATTTATTAGCCATTTGGGAATCATATCAGTCCATGTGTAGTGTTTGCCTTTCTGTTGCTAAATTTTATCAGGACATAGATTGATCCCGGACGGCACATAACACCCATGAGAGGGACATGGATCTCCTGACTTTACTGCACAGGTAACTTGGCCACTAGTATGTGGACCTCTAGCACGTGGGCCTCACATGGCAGTGACCAAGTCACATATGGATTTAAGTCAGAGGATCCTCTTCCATGGGGGTGGCATATCGTATACTGCATCTAGTCCATTTTACTTGTCATTCTATTCCGTTTTCATTTACAAAACACATTTTCCAATTTTAGGCCTGCCCTTCATTCCAGTTAAGTTTAGTGTCTTTGCTTTTTTTCTACCATCCTTAATTATGAGAAACCAACTGGTAAAAGAAAAGTATGGTGAAAACTGAAAGGGCTTTCCTCCTGATGGTTCATCTAAATTTTATGTACTTAGTACAGGCTTGCTGGGGGTATATTGTGTGAATTGGTGATAGTCAAATTCTAGGAGCAACCATTATATAAGTACGTACAAGAAAGACGCTTGCGTTAACACTCCCGTCATCCCAAATTACTTGTCACTTAAGACAATCCTAAGTGACAAGTAGTTTGGGATGGAGAGGGTATCAAAGCGTACGAACCTACTATCACCCTGGGAAAAAGTTTGAAACAATGAAAAGAAATACAAAGTACTTCCTCAGCTTCATTTTATTTAAAGCGGGTTAGTTCGAAATTGAACGAACTAATATCAAATAAGATGAAACAAAGGGAGTAATAGACATGTATGATTCCTTTTGAAAATGGCGTATTCGCTCCAATCCATCTAAGGATACTTCCAATAGAAGTTTTATTTTATTAACTACAATGCCGTGTCATTACTTTTGATAATGTGACAAGAAATTAGTTTGGTGAGAGATTAGAGATGTTTCATCTAGATGAAGCCTAGAAGCCATGTGTTCAGTATTTCTAATACTCGCTCCATCCCAAAACACTTACCACTCTGTAATTAAAAAAAAATAGCTAGAGAGTGACAAGTGGGATAGAGGGAGTACAATTTTTATGTCTTGTATGTAATTTTAGAAAATAAGAAAACAAATTTGTGTATTATGTAAGATATTTTATTCATCAAATACATAACTTGTTGCTTACTACGTGACAGCCTTGGAAATAACAAAATGAAATTCCACATTGGAACTAGCCTAAGAAGCACATTGGTAATTACGTCGGTATCTCCTAGAGTACTACGTATTGTTAAGGGAGACATGAAGCTGCGTGTAAATAGGTCAGACGTAGAGTCAAACATATGAACATAGCCCCAAGTTCTTAGCAAATCATCACCTCACGTCCAGTCAGCTGTTTCAAATAAGTCCATGTTCAACGGAGATAAAAAGCTTCTGTTTGTGTAGGCCTCATCGATCCCGATAAATTTAGGTCATCAGGAAAAGGAAGCTAGTGCCAGCAGAACCAGACCGTTCTCAGAAGAAGAAAAATCAAATAGGGAGTTTCAGATCTCGCAATGTCGAATTATGATGTAGCCTATCCGGAGTGCTAGTTGCTAGGGACTCACTATTCATGATAAAAACATATAAAAGGATAAGTTTCATATTGAATGGCAACTGCATTTAATGTGATCTGCCAGCTATCTTGCCCCTCAGTGCTAACTGTATTTTGAGCAAAATATGTCAATCCTGTAGTAACATTTAAAACTGCAATTTGGCTCTACGAAATATCATGGGGGTACAACCAAACATGCCAAATTACAGGTGGACCGCTGTCACAAGAAAATAGCAGTTCCATTCCACGGAATAAAGCTGTATAGACGCTCTGTTCCTCGGAGAATCTGCAATAATAGAACGTAATTAGCACGTTGTGATAAGCAAAGATACGCCCTAGTCTAGCTCTAGCAGCAGGAGCACCCAAGAAAAGTATGTGCTGCCTTTCGTGACGAGACCTACGTAAAAAGCCGCAAAAACTTACTCGGATTCAGAAAAGCGCTAGTGTGGCGAGGAAATTCGGCATCCCGAGGTCAGCAGGCCGGTCGCGGGTCAGGCTGGTGTTGTTATCGGCCGTCGCCTACAGGCGAGCTACGACCTGCGGCGGCCGGCGACGACGTCCAGCTCCAGGGCAGCGGGATGGCGCTGTCGTTGTGTGAGTAGTAGGCAGTTAGTTAAAGGGCCACACAACACAACAGGGGAGAAAGGGCCCGGCCGCCCGGTTGACAAGCAATTTTAATCTTTGAAATGTTGTGGTATTGAACTTTGAGGAGAGATGATTCGAACGAACGGGAATACGGTCAGAACTCTGAAAAGTTCATGAATAATGCTGGTTCATTCAAAGTAAAACTGAATACTACGGTCGATTCACCGTGTGCGGCCATAAGATTCACGACGATTCTACGGTCCAGTTCTGATCCATCTCCAATGTCAACCTAATTCGAGAGCTAGAATGAATCAACGAAACGAAGCACGATCCCACCCTCAATTCCGCTAGGTGTCGGCGGAGACAACCAATAGTTCCACAGCGATACTGCGAGGGGAAAGCCAAATCTACAGGAGGTAGTACATGCCAGTAGATCGCCAAGGTCAACAACGCTTTGATCAAAAGTGACAAGCCGCTGGCAGGTGCTAACCGCAAACTCACAATCAATGTGGCCTGCATTCCAATTTCCTTATCCTCGGAAGGCTAGGCCCCTCTTTCTGTGTGCAAACTGAAAAATAGTCAGAAATCTTGTTGGGTAGTCCCGCGTATGTACGGTTGGCAGATTGAGGTTGGAACCACAGGATGACGAGTTGACGAGCTATCAATTGACCGTGACTGCAGTAGTAGAGAGTTTTGCATTGATCAATTGCACAAATCCTTTTGTCCTGGGCAATTAACTGCATTCTTACGAAAGATTCAAGGGGCTGACCTTTTGTAAGAGCTGATCGTGGACGCAGTCACCTGTCTGTCTAGTCCGAGTGTAAACGGCCGACGACCTCTGTCCTCAGTACGCTCTCGTCTGCACCGGTGTCGCTTTCGACGTGGACGAAACCAGGTTCGCGTGGACGGCGTGGTGGGCAGCCTTGTCGTGCTCCACGGTTAAGCATATCTGTTACAGCCTTGTCGTGCTCCACGGCTGTAGCCGCGAGCCAGAATGCAGCCAGAGGCACGATCGATATGGGAGTATGGTGGCTCGAGCATCAAGTAAAATCTTCAGATGTGTATGGGTATACACATCTTTTGTAGATCAGTGTCCTATAGTTCATTATGTATTATATTTCACATACTCTCTCTGTTTATAAAAATTTGTCGCTTGTTAGTTTATTTTGAACTAACAAACGATAAATCTTAGAGTACTCGTTTTGATTATTTGTTCCTCTGCATACACACCAAGAGTCGTTGAAGTGAGAAATCTCATTCCAGTTCATCTCGTCGAATGTACTGTATTATGTGGAGTTCAGAATTCCTCAGACCACCAGTTATGCAGACGCGTCGATCGCGTTGCGCCGGGCCACGACAACCCAGGAACCACGCGTCAAGTCAGCGTTGGGCACATAAAGTTTCCGTGCCAGGTTCAGCATCCCCAACAACGACGTCGTTGACACGTGATGGAAGCAAAACAACGAATCCGAGCAGCCATCATCAATTCTCCTCTTCCGGAAAGGTCAGCCGGTTCGCCGCCCCAAAGTCATTAAGCAGGTGGGACGAACAGCGATCGGCAAGCTCGGGAGAGGGCCGCAAGCAGCACGCGATCGCGAGACTGTCTGGAGTAATAAGTCAGCACGCGTCGATCAATCGTTTTCCGTCGACGCAGAACAGAACTCGTCGCGAGCCCATTGATGGCATGGCAGCCGACCGTGGCGGAGGTCAACTCCTTCGACGCCCTGGAGGCCTTGATTGAAGCCGGTTAGTTTTGCTTGCAGTTTTCGGGTTTTTGTTCTGATCACTGTAGAGTGGGCGGCTGTGACGGAGACGTTCAGGTCTTTGGCCCGCGGGTTCCTGGTGAACTCCTGATGACCTGTCGTGAGATCAGCCTGACTCCGGCGCGAGGCCACTGAAAACGAGCGATTCGATTAAGTAACTGTTGTCCGCGGTCGACGAGCTTGCTGTATCGTAGTACTGCTAGCGAGCAAGCACCTCTTGCTGCGCCGGCGCGTCGCGCACAGCCGCAGAAACCAGCCGCGCAGGTCAGCTGCTGATCACATCAGTGCATCACAACATCACATGGCGGTGCGCGAGGCGGGGCAGTCGTTATGAGGCCGCTGGCGCGCGGGTTGCGGTGAACTCCTGATGACCTGTCGTGAGATCAGCCTGACTCCGCGCGCGGTTATCAACCGGCTACGCGCGCCGTTCGTCGGATGCGGGTAGACGCGGCTCGTCGTGTGGAGCGAACAGGGGTAGTACACGCGTCGTTGGTAGCTTGCGCTACGGCGCACGGCGGAGAGGAGGCGGCACAGTGGTTGGTGTCGCCGGGCCGATTGCACGGCTTTGTCCTTCCGCCGGTTCACGGTTCGGTCGGTGTCAGTGCGCTGAAACGCCGAGTCCGAGACCCTCGGAAGTCGATTCCTGTATGGACAGCGGATCAGCTTCAACGATCTGATGTCCTGTGTCCATGTCCATGTCCTGTGCTACCTCAATCTGGAAACACTTCAGCACTTATTCAAGGAATGCACTGTCGTGAGACAGATCTGGGCAAGCATTGCGGCCTGGATCCGTACTCCTACTTTGCTCGTCCAAACCTGGCGGCATCAATCTGTTGCTGAATGGTACTGCAATCTGTCAAAAGATCCGAACAGGCATCGAGCCAATGGGATTTCTTCTCTAATCATGGCAACACTATGGTTGAAAGCGCGAAACGACGCAGTGTTCGCAGGATGGAGCTGATGGGTGTAGAATCCTCTATGCGACACAAGATGAGATGGGTCAATGATGCCGAGCTGGTGCTAAACAGCTTGCGGTTGTATTGCATTGTAACAAACGGACACGTCATTTGTAACCCCTGCATCAGCTACTGGCTGATGACCAGGGTGTTCATCATCATGTACAAATTTCTTTTCTGCTTATATATGGAATACCGATCTCTCAGAGACGGTTTCGAAAAAAAAAACAATGCACGTGGATCTTACTGGCAGAAGTGAAAGCCACATTTTTCCTGGATAACATATATCGCTTATTCCTCTATAACAGCGTATCACCTTCAGCCACCGATACAGTACAGCATGCCAAAAGCTCAAAGAAAGCAGCATTTCGGGATGTAAACAGAAAGTGACAACAAAGCTGTTATTGAAACAGCAGCGCAATAGCAGTACAATTGTACAATGAACATGGCTAAGACTGCATGGGCATTCAATCCTTTGATAACCAAGGTCCTTCTCTGAAGTACGCAGTTACTTATTTGTAAAACAACAACGACAATACAACCTATGCAATGCGAAAGTAGCAGTACACATGCTGGACAGTAGCAAGTCTAAGTCCTGATCCTAGAATCCTGTTCTACTTGCTGCTCGCAGAAACCTCAACTGACTTGATATCAGATGAAATTTTACCTGAAAATTCAATGTTGTCACATTACAACCACATAAATTACAATAGAATTGTAAAGAGGAAAGAACTTAAAATGAAAGGCAATAAGGTTGGCGGTGACACTCTTTTGCTCTTACAATCATACTAGTGAAAGCAATAAGGTTCCCATGGTGAAATAACAAAGAATGAAATACTAGTTAATGAAATTCAAATAAGTTACACACGTCTTCCAAGTTCCAACGTCTGGAATGCCCAATTGCCATAGCCAAGTGCCAAGGTCATGCAAAAAAGTCAATACAACCTTTGGTTAAGTAAGGAAACCACAGAAAAATGAAGACTGCCAGCAACATAAGGCATAAAAAATTACAACTGCTTTTGCATTTATAACCCATCTCCCTCTAAATGAAGCCAGAAATACGGCCGATCCTAAACCCTGCCTATGGGCGAAAACAAAGACCTCTCGATCCACTTGTCCTATTAGTTTCTAGCTATGTATTTTAAATACATCAGACCCTGAGAAGCGGAAAGTTTCTAAGAAATTGAGCCTCAGCTTGCATTACAATAAACATTACTAACCTAAGTTCCATTGACTAAGTATGTGATTTCAGCAAAAAAGATTCAAGGACTAAGGGAATTGGCTTATCCAACAACACCTGTTAGGAAAACAATCTCTATTTCCAAATCATACTGGTGAAAATCAATGAAAACATTTGAAGAACAATATATACCTAAAGTAAATGTGAAATCTCCTACAGTAGGCTATTATGGGGACAGAACCCTTTTGGTCTGAACAAACCATATGATACAAATTTCTTGTTTCCCTCCGAGAATAAAGGGTATATAAAAAATGCAGTAATTAGATATTTCGAACGGAGGACTCAAGAGGCACAAAAACGTAGCGAAATAATAAGACAACCCGACAATGTGAAGGGAGGCAGAGGAAGACTGGGATACCGAACTTGACATGGGAGTAGCCCATGAAGAGAGACGGATTAGAATGGCTAGGCGGCTATGAAGATTAGCAATCTACATGCCGCAACCTTGATTTTCGGTTTCCTCTTTACCCTTTCTGTTTGCTTTATTATCGCTCTTTTCCCCTCCTTTTTTTTTCCTTCTGTTTACTCTCCGTCTTCCTTTCATTTTGTTGGCTTTTTGTATTGGCTCTTGTGGGTTTCATCTCTAGCCTACCCCAACTTGTTTGGGCCTAAAAGGCTGTGTTGTTGTTGTTGTTGTTGGCTTGTTGCAGTAATTAGAGACACTTTTTAGGGCCCAGAACTACTGCGTTATAATATGGATCCCTTATCAGCAAGTATTTGTGAAATTCCATGGCTGGAAACATAAATGGAACTATCAAGCCTATCAGATGTAACAAATTTCAGAACATCTCACTAAAAAGGGTTTAATCAGAGTGGGAAACAGCACCTCACCCTCAGGGCTCACGAACTATGGAAATGTTGGCCATCTAAGGCTCTAAGCATTACTCCTTTTTATCTTCAGTAGTTTAACACACACACGATGATAAATCCAAACACACAGGAACACATAAGCAAAGCTGAAGTTTTCATGAAATCCATTTACCTCACGTTTCCCTTATGCAGAGGCTTTCGATGCAATCATTCCAGTCTTTCGGGCATATGCAAAGATACCACCAGCCTCAATGACCGGCCCAGCATCACCAATAGGTTTCAGCTTGTACTCCTTGCCGGAGGTGTGGTTAATCAGGACGGAATTACCGATATCAACGGTGACAATATCCCCGGTCTTGCACTCCTTCCAGGCTCCAGCTTCCGCGAGCTCCAGAGGGTAGACCTCGCCGGTGGCCACAGAGTTGCGGAAGAAGATGCGAGCGTAGCTCTCCGCGACGACAGCGCGCGCGCCGGCGGCCCCGAGAGCGACAGGCGCGTGCTCGCGGGAGGAGCCGCAGCCGAAGTTGGGCCCGCCGATGATGACGGCGTAGCGGGATGAATCCTCGCCGGGGGCGACGAACGGCGTCGGGTAGGCCGCGGATGGGAGGCCGGAGAAGGCGAAGGAGCCGAGCTTGCGGTACTCGTCGGGCTTGGACGGCACCAGGGTGAGGTACTCAGCGGGGATTATCTGGTCGGTGTCAATGTTCTCCCCCACTACGAAGCACTCGCCGTGGAAGACCGGTGACGACGAGCCGCCACTCCCTGCTGCTGCTGCTGCGGCGGCGGCGGCCGCAGTGAGGGGCCGGGCGCGGCGGCATCTCAGGGTTGGGAGGCGGTGATGGCAGACCTGAGATCTGTAGAACGTTCCGGTGCGCGCTCGGTTGGGGGCTAGCACCACCGTCAATGCCCCCGTCGCCGCCGCCGCCGCCATGATGTGTTCTCGGCTTGGGTGATCGGGAGATGGTTGGAAATCGGAATGAGGGCAAGAGCTCACCGGGCTTACGACTGATGATGGCCCATTGGGCATCGTATTAAGCTGTGGAATTTCGTCCACGAAAGTGAGGCATATGATGCCGGCCCAGGCCCATTTCTCGTGATCCAAAACAGGGGCCAGTTTGTGGAAGTTCTTCGGTCCCGGGCGATATGGGAGCCGGCGAGGGCGAAGTGGCGCGCTCGCCGGGCAGATTTACGCTTCGCTTCTAGGCCCTGCCTCCAGAGGCTCGGTCTTCCCCTCGCAAGACACTCGAAGCCCTAGCTCCTTGAGAGATGCGATTGCGGCCCTGCTCCCAATCCTTGCCGGAGCATGTTCCATGCCGTGCCGACTGCCGATGTGCGGTCGCGCATCACATTGGGTCGGCGGCGCCCATGCAAACCGCTGCGCTCGCGCGTGCCTGTTTCCGTCGTGGCAGCTGCTGCGGCACGACAGACCAGGAGCCACGCCCCGCCGTGCCGCGTTGCAGCAACTTTGCTCAGTACTCCGTGCCGCCCATGTCCACTTGCGCGCCCGGCACGATCAGCAAAACTTGCTCGCCTCGAAGCCCCCCAACCCAACACAAGCGCGGCACACCCCCGGGCTCAACCGGCAACCGAAGCCGTCCTGCTCCTGCACAGCCAACCCGTCTCGCCCTGGATCGTTTGCCGTCCCCCGCGCCGCATCCATCCATCAGTTTCTAGCCGGCGCGGTGACGGTCAGCGCGACCGCGGCGCGACGGGTTTGGCCGTACCATGACCGAACGCAGATCGTCTGACTTAATCCTTTTCACTGCACAGGTGCAGTAGTACTCATCCACCGTCCGATCTTACATCCAGTGCTGCATTTTGAAGCTCATTCATTAGAGGTCTGTATCAATTAAATAAATAACATCGAAACACCGTTAGATCTTCACTGCACCGCGTGCAGTAAAAATGTTTAAGTCAGACGATCTGCGTATGTTACGGCCAAGGAACAGAGTTCGGATTAACCTCCCTTTTCCCGAAAAAATTGGATTAACCTCATTCACTCTCAAGTCTCACCACGTAAGCGACGGCGTAAAGGAAGCGCGTCACACGGTCAAAACAAAATGGTTATTGAGCTCACAAAAAAAAACAAATGGTCGTTTCCATAATTAACCAGATCGAACAGAGAGAGGTCTCCTTCCCGACGCGTCGTCGTCGTCGTCCTGCCCGCCGCGTCCGCACGAATCCGTGCTCCGGCCTCCGGCCAAGCCCTAGCCCCGCCAACTCATGGTGGGCGGGCGGTGAGATCTCCAGGGAGTCTCGTTGGGGCGGGGCTTCGGCGCCGGGAAAGAGGAGGAGGAGTGGGGGATGGGCAACCGGAACGAGGGCGCTGCGACGCCGGTGGTGCTCAACGTCTACGACCTCACGCCCGCCAACGATTACTTCTACTGGCTCGGATTCGGCGTCTTCCACTCCGGAATCGAAGGTTTGAATGGCGATCCATTCGCTTTCCTTGTGGTGTAGTAGGAATATTGATTCGATGTGTCTTCTACCCCGAAATCGAAGTTTTCCAATACATTTTCGGTGCCTGATTAGCATGGTTCCGTGAGTTGGACAAATTTTATGTTTTCCCTGGCAAACAAGGTTGAATCAGATCCTTTTTCTATCAATAATAGGGTATGAATAAGATTGGGAAGTGTATTATTTACTGGTCAATGATGTTGGGGGCATTGGTAATGAGGAGACAAACATTAAAAACATTGCCCTGTGTTAGAAAAAAATCAAGGATAATCGTGCAGAACATGTCTTCAGTCTGTTTTAGTATCTGTATCCCGATTTCAACAGATTGAACTACAGCATTCTTATTAGTTTTTCAAAATGAGCAGTTCATGGCACGGAATATGGATTTGGAGCGCATGATTTCCCATCCAGTGGTGTGTTTGAGGTGGAATCAAAAAGTTGTCCAGGTTTTGTCTATAGAAGATCAGTGTGGCTAGGCACAACAGACATGTCTCGCGAAGAATTCCGCTCGTTTATTGAAAAACTTGCAGGGAAGTATCATGGGAACACATATCATTTGATTACAAAGAACTGTAATCACTTTACAGATGATGTCTGTAAAAGCTTAACTGGAAAACCCATCCCTGCCTGGGTGAATAGGCTTGCGAGAGTAGGTCGGTATCTGTATCACTAACATTAGCTTTGTTTTCTGAATTGGTTGAGACTGTTGGTGACTGACTGTATTTTTGTCTGCAATCTAGGCTCAGTTTTTGATTGCCTTCTACCAGAAAGTGTTCAAGTTTCACCTGTTGGTCGTGTCCCAACGCAACGCCGGATTTCTGGTCAGTATCCACATATTTTTTCTTTTGTGTTTCTTCATTCTGTTTTTGTGATATCCTCATACCAAAAATGTATCCATCCATGAGGATAATCTTGTTGTCCGAGCATGTACGATTAACTCAGTTCTGAATGTTATTATATTCTATGCTACTTCAGCAAAAGTTTTGTCCCCGACAGACAACAATAGTTTCTCTATGGTATTTTACAGTACGTGACCAACCTCTTCTGTTCAGCAGAGTGCACTTCTGGTTACTGTAGTTGTATGCGTTTGCATGCCACTCCATGGAGGCTAAGTCAAATTTTATTTCCTATGTGCCAGCCAGAATTTTCAGCATGTTATTATGTCCACCTTTTTTCAGCTACAATTTTTGGTGATATGAATATCAAAATTACATATTTGGTAACTTTTGCCAGCAATAATTTCTGTTGTAAAAATCTTATGGATGTTTCAGTCGTAAGTTCCTGTAGAAAACTACTTTAAGCAGTATGAGAATTTTATGGCCTTGGAATTGACGAGAGATTTGTAATATTATCTTCTACGGGGTACTGTTTACAATCCTTGTCTTATTAAGAGCTTTTGTGGTTCCTCTTGAATGTTACACAGATGATGAGTTGAATTCAATATCTTCATCTATCATCGAGGATAGTGATAATGAGGCTGAGGAGAAGCACCTGCTGCCAGCACCATCCAGTGACCTGCATCCTGTAGATGTGCCATCGAAACTTGCCAAAGACCTTCTCTGAACTGCTCCATGCTTATGTGCACCTCCCCTATTTTAAACTTGGACTCATGTAATTGGCGGTGCTAATATGGTTTTCTAGATACTAGATGGCGTGACAGGGCTGTACAGTTTAGAACTTGAGCGTGCCATTGATACAACTGTTTCCTGTCCAAGTTTTGCTGTTCCAAAAGCAATACACACATAGGAAATTGAAAGCTTCTTACAAAAGATGAAGACCAAATTGTTGCCAAGCACGGTAGCAGCGGCATGGCATGATGTAAATTTAGCTCCGCGTAATATAGCAAAGCTGGAGACTGCAAATTCGCAATCTGTATTCCGATCTATTAGAATGGTGCAAAATATTTCCTTTCAGCGATGCTTGCTTCGACCGGCATTGAAAACATATACTGTCATGTTGCCACATAACCGTTTTCATGTACAGGTGTACTGCATATTGACGACGAATTGACGATCCTATAGTGGGGGCCTCTCGACACCGCTCACGCGGTAGTGCACGCGTGCCAGAACAATATATAATAGCAGCTAGAACGAGTTAGCAACGTTATCATTTTAATAAATTATTTATCCGAAGAGAAAAAATTTCATATAAGTGGTTGAATAACAAATTGTGAATTTTTTTAGCATTATTAATTTATTATTTAATATTAGTAGCATCCGTTTTTTCATTTTTTGCAAAACTAGCATCCCCGGGTGTGGTGTGGACGACTTGTCACGTGGCAGCACATGTGGCACTCTAAAAAATTCCGGTTTTTTTACTTTTGGACGCCCATTTTAAAATACTTAGAGACATATTTTGGAAAAATGTTGTTATTGAAGAAAATATAGTATACAATGTGTACTACAAATTCTTCAATAATAATATTTTCAAAATATGTCTCTAGGTATTTCAAAATAGCCGTTCAAAATTGAATAAAACTCAGCAAAATTGGGTTGAGGCAAATTTGCTGTGTTCAATCACTTTTCGACGACTATTTTAAAATAAATATATACATATTCATGAAATTTTAATATTGGATAACTGTAAAACAATCTTTACTACATTTTATTCAATAACAATATTTCAAAAATATGTTTCTAGGTATTTTAAAATAGATGTCCAAAAGTGAATGAAACTAAGAAAATTCGGTTTGCAGACAAATTTGCTGTGTTTTTGCTCACTTTTGAATGGTTATTTTAAAATACTTAGGGACATATTTAGGAAATGTTGTTATTTAATAAGATGTTGTAAAAATTGTTATCTACAGTTATTCCAGTATCATCATTTTCTGAATTTGTATCTATGTATTTTAAAAGGGCCGTCGAAATGTCACTAAACTCAGTAAATTTGCCTCTGCAGCGCAAATTTGCTGAGTTTTATTCACATTTAGACGGCTATTTATAAATATCTAGAGACTTATTTTGGAAATGTTGTTACTTAAGAAATTGTAGTACACATTGTCTAATATACTTCTTTCAATAACAACATTTCCAAAATATGTCTCTAGGTATTTTAAAATAGACGTCTAAATGTGAAAAAAAACCAGAATATTTTAGACTGCCACATGTGCCATGTGGCAAGTCGTCCACAAGGTGGACGGTACCCTGCGACGTGGCAAGTCATCCACACTGTGGACGGCAGGGATGCTAGTTTTGCAAAAAAAATCGGACGCTATTAATATTAAATAATAAATAAATAATGCTAAAATAAAAAATTCAACAAATTGTACTAATAGAGCCATTTGCAAAGCCCACATAAAATTGGGCCGATGAGAAGAAATGGAGTAGGATACCATGCTAGTAATCAAGCCCGTCTTATTCTGTAAGCGCAAGTAGAACGCGAAGCCCAATAGGCTCATTTCAGTCTCTTGACCCACTCTGATGAATTAGGCCCACAATGCCGAACAGGCCGCCGTGGCGCGTGTTGGAGGATGACAACGATTGTCCCGGACAGGCTGAAAGCGAAGCATAATTCGGCCCAAACCACGCGTGAGGTTGATACGCTCTACCACGTGCGCGGTGTATATGGTGGTTTGGAGGGGATTGAAAGGGGCTCCATCCTTCACAAGCTAGACGTGAATTCAATCCCTTTCAATCCCCTTGGTTTCCCTTCTGGCCGAACGAGCCGAACGAGCCTCTATAGTGACCGATTGGTAACTTGCTACTGTACTACTCCCTCCTTTCTTAAAAGATTGTCACCTTCTAGTACAAAAATGAACTAGAAGGTGACAATCTTTTGAGAAAGGAGGGAGTACGAAGCAGGCAGGGGACGCAGATTGTGTCAAGGGCTTCTCTTGTCCCAATCGTGAAACGAGACGCATGTCACGCATTGGGGATGCACAAGGTCCTGTCATCTCCCATTTTGATATCCTGGATTGTTGGCAACTTCGAAGAAAGAGAGACGGTGGGTAACAACAGAAAACGTCCACTTGTATAGACTGCAGAATCATGCGTTCATAAAAAAATATTGACTGCAGACTTATGCCTTTCCCGGTCTAATTTGGCAAGCTTTTACCTCTTATAAATTGTCAACGTTGGTCAAGATTGTTTAGGTGCAATGAATGGTATTCTCGGCAATTTCCAATTTTTTATGACGGCGATCCATAAATTTATACTGCAATATAAACTTGATTTACCAGTGGTGATTCAAACTTCCTCAATAGACAAAAGTTTTCTTGAATAGCAAATCATACCCAATGCAAGTTTCCTAAAACTCCTGCCTATGAAGAGCAATACCAAATAAAGAAATGATAAACATTTACTATAATAAGGCGTGTTTTCATATATACATCATACATAATCACAAACAACTTAATGAACCAATGGGCATGCACCGACTCACCCCTTACACTTGATCCATCAGAGATTACAATCGTGGTACCTGGGATATATCCATAAACGTGCTCACCAGGTTCATGACTAAGCAGTTAGCAAATGAGTGCCCTGATTTAAACTAGAGATTAAGATGGTCAATCATATGTTGTATTACATCAGCTCCTTCGTAATGCATCACAGGATCCTTAACCTGTCGAAATTTCATTTATAGACACGCTTCAGCCTCAGAAAATGGTATATAAACATTTAAGCGGTGGATGAATTTCTGGCAGGAAAGGTAAATCTACAAGAGGATATCAACAACCTTGTGTAGAGCAAGAGGACAATACCTGAATTACGCTATGTGCTGCATATCTTGCTTTGCTATTGTGGAAGCTAACATCTACCTTTTCCCAAGACACACGCTTAAGTCCTCTTATAAGACGTTCTGTAAATTGCAATAGAAGTAAGCCCATCATGAGGAGTTCTGTAGTAGAGTAACAATACATGACATAGAAATTAAAATAATCCACTGATAATATGGAAAGCCTTTTCCTTTCCGCCTTCTTTTATTTTTTTGTCTTTTTGTTTTGGATTTCATTGGTTTCATTTGTAGCCTACCCCAACTTGCTTGGGACTAAAAGGTTTTCTTGTTGCTGTATAATATGAAAAGCTTTCAGTAGACAATGTATGGCTGAATTATATAGATGTTAGTACATGATTATAGTCCCAGCACAAGACAATAAAAGAACACCATACCAACGAGGTTAGATATGTATTTATCAATATATATTATTCAGCAAACAGTTTTTGAACCTAATATCATCTGTAAGCATATCTGTTGATCTTCTGTTCCAACAATCATTGTATAGTACGAGGAATGGCATTCTTTAGTCAGCGATCCCATGCAACATGGCTTGACAGAGCCATGCCACTATGTCTTGGCTATTCCAAGAGCTTTACAAATTGCGAAAACATGGGCCATTTAAATTTCCCCATAAAACATACAATATTTGAAGTTTCTTGATAAAGAAATGTTTCAATATAAATTTTTTGACACATTTGGAGTTTATATAGTTTTTTATAAAAAAAACTAGGAACAAAGTATTTTTGCATTCCCCAATCTGAGACTATGAAGACTTAAACCTGGTTGCAGACTGGCAATGTGTATGACCTGAGCTACTATGAACGGAACTAAAGTTCCTCAACCTCTCAGATTATTTGGGATCACAAGGGAAGTCTCATTTGAAGGTTTTTTCCATATAATAATCAACACACCTAACAAGGACTTTCTCTGTAAATTACTCTATTTATTAACAGGATAAATAATCAAAATAAACAAGAAGCAGAATGGGTAATTTTAGAAACCCACTTAAGATTCATAGAACGAAAAGACAGCACTATTTCAGAGGAAGACATTAGGACACCAAATGCTAGTACTAATACTATAGTAGGATTTCCAGAACTTAAACCTGCAAAGTTGCACTGGTTTTCAGGCTACCAGCATTTCGTATTTTGCATACAATAAAGATCAATAGAAAGTAGTGAAACAAACAAATGTTTACAAGTGCTGATACAAACCTTCCAGTGTGCAGTTGTCTGCATCGGCTACAACAGCAACTTGATTGAGAGTTTCTGCTTTGGATAGTTCCTCATATACAATATGCAGGTAAATCATGTTTGCTGAATCAACCCACTGCAAGAATATAATTAAATGCTGATTATAAATAAAAAAACAAATACATCTCCATTCTATGGGCTGGCCAAACAAACAAAACTTACGATGGAAATTACATGAAGTTTACCTTTGGCAATTCTTCATCTCGTCTGATGGATGATGTCCTCCATCCGATAATATCTTAATCAACATCCAGTTATGGAAAAAAATTAAAACAGTGATGATCTATATATGGCACTTTTAGGAGTGAAGTGAGGATACGATCATAACCGACATTGGAGTATGCAACTCTTCGTCTAAATGCTTTCAAAGCAGACCTACAGCAACAAATTAGTAAGCTGCAAGTATTCACAATTCAAGCACATAAAAGCAGTTGCAGAATATATGCATACATGAATTGCAAGTCCCCCCAATCATCCACCATGCGTTGCAGCAAGGGAGGCTTTCCATCATCATCATCAGCAAGAAAGAGGTGCTTTCCAGTTCTTCCAAATATCAAGTGAATGATGCAGCATGCAAAATTTTCAATTGCAGTAACCCCAAAAAGGAAGGGAACCTGTGTAGTTTAAATAACAATGACAATGAGATAAAATCTTGAATCAAGTGCCTGAAGCATTGATGTTAGCACAAGTAATGTAAGGCTTCTACGAAATATTCATATATATGCATATTATCAAAGGAATCAATTGGCGAGCATATTCATCTATCTTTTGAGGATGTTACACGCTTTCTTAATCTCTGAATGAAATGGACATGGAAAAAACGTAGGTACCTGCTTCTTTCCTCTCGAACCAAGATGTGGTGACGCCACAGTTATGAAGTTCATTGCCTCAAGCCCATGTATAGTACCTCTGTTGTCTTCAAGAAAACTTTGGGGGTCACTTTGAGAAGATTGTGTAGGTGATCTATAAAGCCTGCCTATAGCATATCTTGTGACTAATCCTCCGACAGAATGTGCAACAAAAGATATCCTTTTAATATGTGGTCTTCTGTTGATTTCTTCGATAACCTGCATTGCTAAATTTTGTCATCAGTTGGGGGCAAGAAGGCAAAAAGCATATGAATAATCATATACAACAACAATTAAGACTTTTGGTCCCAAACAAGTTGGAGTAAGCAGGAAAACTCATCTACACTCAGCAAATAAGCATTATGTATAACGGAAGAACTAACCTCCTGAGCCAATCTTTCACCCATCACATCAATACCATCTAAAGTTAGCCTGTGCATGTTGCAGCTACTACCTATAGGAATTAAAAAGACATAGAGTAACCATAAGAAAATGGTGGTAATAATTAGGAAAAATATCTTTAAAAAATATTTGTCACATTATTATAGTGTGATCATCCATGTTTTGCTACAGGGGCTCATGTTATATGCAATAATGCAATATTTTATTCAATGTATGTTGTATATAGATACACCACCACAGTTATCTACAATAATGTAATTATTTGCATCATAACAGTTGTCCATGACCAGGAAACGAAATGAGATTCCAAGTGTTTAATAAAACATGCAAGATGAGGTAAAATCCCCGTCCTATTTCTCTGCATGTACTAGCGCCTAGCAACAAGCCAATCCTCTGTCCCAACCAGGCAACCACACAGCATCCACCTATATGAAACAGATTTCTCGAAGAAACTTTTATGTGTCATCAATAAAAAATGTTAATTGTAACAGTTGGACACCAATGATCATCCAACACATCACCAGGACATGCTAAAATGCTAAATCATCCCAAATGGAACCCCGATATAATAGAAACATGGCGAACTGCAGATACAGGACTCATAGCTCACGAAACACTATAATAAGAGAAGAGCTTACAATGAACCACAACTTTGTCCCATAGCAACTTCTCAAATTGCTCAGCTCCAAACTTCCAATCTGCTGCGCTGTACAACAAACAAGGAGCAGAAGAATTAATACGGACATCCAAACAACCAAGCAGGGTTTGATCAGTACTATGATACTATATAGTCGAAAAGCATATGGGTGATGCGAACGCAAAACAAAATTACCAAAACGTATTTCCCTTTGGTATATAGGTATTCTCTGAATGGAACGATACGGGCATGCTTTTGCGCGGCCAATGGGTAGAGCCAACCTTACTGGATTGTACGAATTCAAGTAGTTTCTCCGCAAGAGCTACATCAATTAAGTTGGTTACATTTGATGGGTTCGATTCGAATGAGTTTAACTTTGGTAGGCAAACAAAACAAATGGAAATCCATGCTCATCCCCGCAACTGCCTTTTGCAACACCCGTGCTTCCATGAAGAATTTGAACCCAGGTAACTGATCAGCCCAATTATTCGGAGACCTGATCGGAAACTCCGTAACGTTCTCGAGGCAACCGGAAAGGTCACCACGAGAGAGAGAGAAAAGAAAAGTGTACGGTAACAGGATTTTGGCGGAGCAACTAAGAACCGGTCCGGAGCAATTAGGCGGCTCGATTACGAGATCAAACGAGAGGTGTAGTGGATAAAGCCAACAAAATACAGCCGTACCTCCCGACGATCCCGTGGACCATGACCACCAGGTGGTCCGCCCCGCAGCCCCACGCCGGTGCCTCCTCGTCCGCCGCGGGCTCCCCCGAGCCCCCTCCACCCAGTCCCAGATCAGCCATTCAATCCCCCACACGCACGCACACGCGCGCACGATGACGCACCGGCGGATACGCGTGAAGGGGGAGGCGGCAGGGAAGGAGGGTGCAACGGAAAAGGGAAGCTGGGCTTATATGGGCGCGCTGTGCTGTTCGTTCCGCGACGCCGAAATCGGAAAAGCAAGAGAGCGGAAGCGGATGCGGATGCGGATTGGCTTGGCCGCCCCCGCTTGACCGGATAATGACAGGTGGGGCTGGCTGAGGGTGGGGCATACCTGTCAGGTCGCTTTGATTTGGGAAAGGGAAAACCAACAGATATCCACCGCAAAGTTTGACACCAGCAACATTGCGGCAGATCCAGTCGTCGTCCTCGTTTCCCAAATCAGAATTACTGGATGCAGGATGCGGCAAGAATGTCCCGAATCGAACTGTCAACTTGTGAGCTTGCTCGTAGTCCAGAAACCGAGGGAGGGATGAAGACATACAATCTTTAGAAAAACGGTTTTCTTTTGTGTTGGATCGGTAGCGTGTCGACAACAACGTGTCCTGTTGTTAGCCGGTGTTTAGGCGTGGAAGCCAAGCGTTGATGCGTGGGGCTCTTTCCCCACATTATTAGCTACGTACAAGCTCGTTATCGAATGGATGGCACAGGAACGAAACGATTGGTCATACCATCAGCGTGATGTGTTGAACCCGCGAGTTCGCAGTCATGTTCAGTGCACGCAAGCGGAACAACATGTCTCCCAGCGTGCAAGGCAGTGATGATGATGAGCGCCAGCAAGCGACACTGTTTGTTCCGGTATTCTCGTTTCGGCAAGCCGTTCTGAAGCTTTTGAGCACACGGACCAGCTTTTTCTCGTCGTTTCTGGCCTCGCCGGGCTGTCAGAAAAATCATCCGATCGAATCAAAGGAGCGCTCGCTTCCCTTCTTCAATCCCTGTCCCATCTCTCCTCAGCGCAGCTAGCTCGGCGACCTGAACATCTCCTCGCACTTGATCCTGAATGAGGAGAGCTTCCCTTCAATGAGCATCGCACGTCGCTTCGGTGTAATTAAAGTGTTTTTCCACTGTTGGATTATGACATCTAAATCATCCATCAACCGCTATCAAAATCCATGGCTGGCACGGCATGAACGACACTATTGCTAGTTTTTTGTTTTTTTTTAAAAAAAGTTAGACATGATGCGTTCGTTTATTGGCGGGCCAACTGTCGCGTGGTACCACACGCTTGACTCATTAAAGTAGAGCGATCGAGGTTTGGTGCATCGCTTATCCGTCCACGTCAACTACACGGCAACAAGGATTGGCGTTGCCAGGCTATCGTCGGCTCGTTGCGATACTAGTGGAGACGGAAAGCCAGCGTGCGCACCAAACTATTTTGTCATGAACAAATCGATCCGGTGCCGGCCTGCCAGTCTATATTCCAATCTGGAGTTCGGAGGCCAGCACCGGCATGTTGGCGCCGCCGGTTTGAAGTCTGTGACCAGCTAACCATCATGGTCGTGTGGCGGTCGGACGGCAGCTGAATTTTCACCGAAAACAAGAATCAGAAGCGCCACCATCTTTCGGATGGCACGGCGAAAGGGGTGGCTATTGCGTTCTGTTCGTTGCTGCGAACGGAAGTGCGACGCAGCAACTGTACTGCTGTTACGGTCGGATTCCTGCCGCGCCTACTGAACCAGCAGCTGATGTATTCAGAGTCCTGAATGGACAGGACAGAGTTCATACGTGAAGATTAGTTTATGAACTGAAACTGGAATTTGGAGTTTAACCATCGCTGGAGGAATTGGAATTTGGAGTTTAAGGATCGCTGTGGAGATTAGTGTTACGACCCTAACACCAATCTCCATCGTGGAACCCGCGCTCGAGCTCGAGGCCTCCTTCGAGGCCCAGCAGTCACACAAGAACCCGAGTGAATTTCAATGGACGCCTAGCCCAATGCATCCATTGCAGCCCAAGACCGGTTAATCCCGCCGGCCCAACCGGGATCTTCCCTCTTCGGCCTCTCCCGCGCGATCCAGGCCAACTACCTCCCGCGGAGCGACGGTCCTCCGCTTCGCGTAGGAGCCGACGTCACTCCTTCCGGTCTGGGCGCGGACGCCAACGACGCGACGCGAAGTCCAAAGACCCGACGCCACTCGCACCACGCCACCGCGGTCCACACAAGACATGGAGGTAGACCACGGCCACAAAAACCTGCTCCTCGTGCTCCCCCGGCAGCCGCGCTTGCGACTGGTGATGCGCGAGTTGTTGCCTGGGCCGCCAGCTACCGGGCCTTGTCCGCACAGATTCCGCACGTCCAGGCCCTGGCCGAACGCGTAACAACTCGGCCGCTTCGTCATAAACTCCTAGCCCCTCTCGCCGCGCGCAGTTAACTCGAGCCGTTATGGTGGAGCGCAGCCGTCTTCCTGCCTCTGCGGTCAACGTCTCTCGCTTCCATGACGGCTTCTACCTCGCCTCACGGCCTGCCTTCGGTTGCAGAACGCACGAGCACTCATCATCGAAGCAGTCCTTGCCACCCCAATCCTATACCCGAGCGGTACCTGCCTACCAATGGCAAAGCAGCAGCGCACGCTCTCGAAGTCTCTAATGAAAAATGGACAGCGCGGCGAACCGTGCCGTGCGAGGTGGTAGTGTAATCCACTCGCCTCCAGTCCAGCTATCGCTCGCTACCGGCCATTTCCTACCACATGACGCCCACATGCGGCAAGCATATCATTAGCCCCACGACACGACATGGCCCGGCCGGACGACCGGTGTGGTCGCGCCTGCACGGTGGCCCCTGCTCGTGACCCCGGCCGTCCACAGTCCACTCCACGCTTCTCAATTAAAACGTACTCTTCTTGCGACGAGGTGGTACCGTGACAAACTGACAGCGATTTGACCTGCCACTTGTTGCACTATTCACTCACTAATCCTGGAGTGATCTGATGACTGTTACAGCACGGGCGTGTACATTACGTGCCGACAATATCAGGCAGCAGGCCTTACAGTCTTACAGAGTTTAATACTGTACTGAACTAGTAGAGAGAGTAGCCGATGCTGCTGTGCGGCTTTGGAAGGTAGTTACAGCATTTGGTGGCGCCCTTTGCAGCGCCGGGCTGGGGGGTTCACGTGCTGGCCGCTTTTGCGCCGGAGATGGAGCAGGACCTATGGGCGGCATGGTCCCGGGCGGCGATTGAGATGGCCTGGCTAACCCGGTAAAATATCGGCATCCATTTCTTCACCACTTCAACCGCCTGATCCTGATCAAACGGCGTGCTGCTGGATGTAGCATTAAGCTTCACACTTGCATACATACTGCACGGTTGGAATATATAGTCCGTAGTGGCGTAGAGCAGGTCGATGGGAGCAATAGTTTCTGTTCAGACAGCTGTGTGTCTGGAATGGTTTGCTCCAAATGTCAAGCCAAGGAGGGAACATCATGAGCTTTTGACGCCGGCCCAGTGTAAAACGGCCGGGTGTATGCTTGTCTGCGTCACCGAATGGAAAAGCGGTTGATTTCGGCCACGAATTAACCGGAGGTTTGCGCTCTCCGTTACTCTGGTGCTATGGAAAGAACGAATCTTTCAGTACACGGCCACACAGTATCAGAGTGAATTATTGTTGATGATAACGACAAATCTCCAACTTCGCGAGGACAAAAATCGGCAAGAAGAGGCTAAAGGACACCGCTCGGAGCGAATCAATCGCTTTCGGTGTCAGTATGTGCCACATGCACATGGACAACGAGCCGTGGAATAACAGAGTATGAGAGTAGTCTCGTCGAGTTCATGTTGCATATGCATGTGGAAGAGAACGTTCCACTGACATGTGGAAATACAACTGACATATCTTCTCACTAACAGTCTGTTGCACACTCTATGAACATGTACATCGATCCCCAGTCTCAGGTAAAACGCAAGGAAAAGAAAAAAGAGAGAAATCTAGTTGTTCGTGCACCGCAAGCAGCTCCGCGTTTCAGATGAGTTCCACTGGATATCTCTATGAGGTCTATACAGATTTCTGGATATGGATGATGCCAAGTACAGCCATTCTGCTGTAATTTCCCAGCACAGACCTTGTTGTTCATTTAGCTCAGAGCATGCATGCTATAATGGGAGGATGCTTCGCACTATCAAGTGGCATGCATGCTTCTATAGTATGCTGATTGAATAGCAACTTGCTAAACCTACTCCGCACTGGTTCATCTCTCTATCTCTTCAAGCCTCTTGAGTATATACTTAGTGTTGGGCCTCAACGATGGCGAAGGGCAACAGCAAGCAGTGGCCAGCTCGAAGAACGCGTTCAGGTTCTTCTCCTTCCCTGACTTCTTGCAGTGCTTGGCAAGGTCAGAGCTGAACGCGTTGGACATCTTCCTCTCAAGAACCAGGTCTTTGAAAGAGGTGGGCAAATGGATTTCCCGAGCCTTTGGCCGGTTATCGTCCATGGAATCCTTTTGAGCAAGCATCTCAAGCAGAACCACTCCCAAGCTGTAGATATCACTCTCCCTCGAGGCGTCCCTCATCTTGATCAGCTCGGGTGCCTTGTATCCCTGGGCTGCGGATGCTTCAAGCATCTCCTGGGCAGCAGAGGAATTTAGCAGAAGGAAGAGGCTGTAGTCTGATATCTTGGACTCATAGTTAGCATCAAGCAGAATGTTGCTTGTCTTGAGGTTGCCATGAACCATCGGTTTCTCCAAACCAGTATGCAGATGATCCAATCCTTTGACAATGCCAAGAGAAAGCTTGCAGACTATATTCCATCCCTGTGACTCATCGATTCCCTCTGTATGTGATACCAGCAAAGAAATTAGCCACCATATCAACTAACGTAGTAAAGATAAGCAACAACTTCATATATCATATCGGTAAATAAAATTTTGGAAGCCTTCATAAATCTGATCCTGGATCAACATATTTAACTGAAGATTCAACAACTACTCTAAATGATAAAGATACATGAAGCAAAAAAGTACGGTGCTGCTAAACAATATTGCAGGGGTTTCCCTGGAAAATGAAACATCATGCGCACTTTCCTTACGGATACAATACCTTTATCTAAAGAGATTTTGACTGAAAAATGAACTAGTCGTGCTACATATATAGTACTGAATAATAGAACAGGTAGGTCTCTAGCATTGCTTATCAACCACCACCAAACCAACATGCATTTAATACTTAAAGCTAGTATACGATGTGCACAGCACTGTGGAAAAACAGTTCTGAGATCTCCATTTGACGGTGGTCTGAGATCTTGCTATAAGTACCAATTCTAGATAAAAATTGTTGATAATAATCTACCTGATGCCCCCCATAATCAAAGCTAATGTAAAAGCGACAATTGTCACATGTTCACATGCAGGTTTGAAATGCAAGTAAGCATAACTGTTAGGCAAAACATACAGTACTACGCTTGCCAATGGAAGAAAAAAAAAAGCATGAGGAAGAAGACTCTACTTTTTACTGGCGCACATGGAACAAACCTTGCAAGAAGCGGTGGAGCGAGCCGGCGGCGTAGAAGGGGTGCACGAGCAGCTTCTCCCCCCTCGGGCCGACGTAGACCGCGCGGAGCGGCACGAGGTTCGGGTGGCTCACCGCGCCGATCCGCCTCGCCACGGCGGACGCCTCTTCTGCTCCAACGGTGCACGCCGGGCGCACGAACCGGAGCAGCACCGCGGCCTCCCCGGAGCGCATCGCGGCGCGGTACAGCGTGCTGTGCGCGGACTTGGCCACCACCTCCCCGGGCGCCTCGAGAATGGCGGCCACCGTCAGCGCCTCCCCGCCCGGAAACTTCACGAGCGCCTCCGCGCCGAAGCGGTGCCCGGCGGCGCCACCCTGCGGCCCCACGCCGAGCCGCTCGGCGATGGGGCCGAGGTACGGCAGCGCGCCGAGGCGGTCGGCGATGGGCACGAAGTAGGGCAGCACGTTGCTCGGCGCGCGCCGCCGGAGGCAGGCCGGCATGCGGAAGGGGAGGCGGTCCGTCAGGCGCCGGAGCGCCGGGAGGCGCGGGCGGAGGAACCGGTACAGCAGGTAGGCGAACAGGATGCCGATGATGGGGAGGAGGATAGTGTTGCTCCGCCCTTTGTGCATCTCCTGCCCTGGCGTCGCCGCCTCTGCCGCCCCCGCCATCTCCATGGCTTGCGTCCGGTTCTTGGTATAAAAACCAAGGGGCTGTCAGGTTCTTGGCGAAGCTCGGCAGGCAAGCTTGTTGCTTTGCCGTGCTCCGCACAGTTGCTTACTGCTGGCTTCTCTTCCCGGCCGGAGGGAAGGGGCAGGAAGGCGGGGTGAGCAGCTACGGAGCGTGGTGCCGTGGTGTTGTGCTGCCGTGCTGGGCTGGGAGAGATTCTTGTCGTCTCGAGGCTGGCCTTTTATCACTGTGTATGTGTCACTTTGTGGGTGAGTGAGAGTGAGGGGTGCGGGAAAAGTGCGGCCCCGGTTTCCTTCTCTGCTTTCGCCTTTTGCCCCGGTTTCTTTAACTTTGAGGACATGACCTTTTGCTTTTGGAGAATTGCTAAGGTATTTAGCGGCCACGGCCCCCTGCCGTTTTTTCGCGTTGAATTTTGGTAGCCGAGTGGCCTGGCACGGTGTAGCACGGTGGCTGGTGGCTGGTGCCTGGTGGAGGCAGTGGCAGTTAGGGGTAGGACGCGACTCGTGAGCGTGACGGGACCGGGCCGGCCGACGGAAGGTATCCCATTTCCATCGCGGAGGACGTACGCGTCGGCTTTGGGATTTTGTTGCTGGAAACAAGACGCAGCCCGGATGCGGATGGACGGACGGCGGCGAGCTTGGAGGGGCGGGCGGTCCCGGCGTTGATTGACCGCCGAGAGCTGCCACGGCTTCGACGGACGCCAGCGTGAGAGGGTTGCATTTTTTTCGGAGGACGTTTTCCTCACTGCATTTGTTCATGCTTAGTTGGTGGGCGTCGTGTCACAGATGAACGCACGGTCGGTAGAGGTGTTATACATGTGTACAGCAGTGGCCAATGCGTTGCATTATGCTGTAGCAGGGAAGGTACCGTCGTCGTACACTGAAGTCTAATGTCGCCTTAAATTGACGGGGTGGTCCGTTGATGCCTCGGTACCAGCACGAGTGTTTACGCCACGGCACGGAGATCTTCCTTTAATGGGTTTCGGAAGCAGTGAATCACATGTCGGCCTTACTTAGCCTTTTCTTTTTATTGTAAGGCCTGGATTTAATGATAACAAGCTGCTGCCCATTTCTGATTTTGACGACTGTCTTCTTCCTCGGGGATGTTTCTGTGCGCGCACATATGTGATGGATTAATTATGTGCGTAATCTCTCGAGCCATTAAGTCAGGCTGTTGTTGGAACGTCACCTTCTTTGATGTGTCCAGTAGCGGAAGCCCCGTGATATCTTACTTTCAGCGGTGACACGTGATATAGTATACGTCTCGAATAAGCAAGGTGATAACCATGCATGACTCAATTACTCTCTGTCAGAGTTTTTAGTGGTATGTGTTTGCGTTTTGGCCAGCATATTCATGTTGCGTATTCTTGTTGAATAAGCAAGTTGTTCTCACATAGAATGCTAGAAAATTGTTTCCGATGGAAGAACCAAAAACAATAAAAATGATACAGGAAACATGGTGTTACAGATGAACATACTATCGACGAAGAAATGGTGTGTACGAATATGTGCTAGGTGCACGGAACTCGGCATTCGGCAAGGCATGCATCGGACACGAACGCGTACTGCATGGCATGGCCGGCTAAAGCCTCTGCAGCCTGATCTGCTCTCTGAACTTGGCGATGAACTCGTTGGCCTTCTGGTCGACCTCGTCCTCCTCCTCGGGCGCCGCCGTTGACGCCAGCTTGAGGAGCTCTTCGTCAACAGGCATGTCGTCATCGTTGGGATAGTTGGCACAAGCAGTGACGAAGTCACCGCGGGCTGACCTTTCTGATGACGCGGTCATCTCATCTGACCCATCAACGACCTCGTCGTCGTCGTCCCAGTCGGTGACCTCGCCGTCGTCCCAGTCGGTGATGTCGCCGTCGTCTTGGCTTAACGTCTCGTCGCGGGCCATGCATGAATGGTAACCCGAGAAGCCTCTCGACTTGGCGGCACCGCTGTGGGCGAAGAACGGCGGTGACTGTGGCCGTGAGCACGGAGAAAGGCCCAAGTCAGCGTTAAGAACAGAGGGCGGCGAAGGGGCGGTGTGTGCGCCGGCGCAGAACCCTGCCGAGGACGCAGAGATGTCCGTCTCTTCTCCAGCGACATTGCTTCTGACATCACCGGTATCGGATTCTTGCGTCACTGGCGGCTTCAGCCTCCGCACCGGCAAGGAGAGCGGCCTCTCCATTGCGCCTTCTTCGTGGACGCTGTCGCTCTCCGCGTGATCGGCGACCACGATGAGTGGCTCGTCGGGGCGGTACTGCGCGTTCCACGACAGGGCCTTCTCGCCGACTTCGGTGCCATTGCCGTCGCCGGTTTTTTGTTCGACGTCGGTGTTCCTCTGAGTGAAGACGCCGTAGGAGAAGTGAGCACACGAGGGGGAGATGACCAACGGTCAAGAGAGAGGCGAAAAGGGCGGAACCGAGGCGACTACCCTCCCCACCCCCCCGCACCATTTTCCCCACCTCAATCCTTGCAAAATACACCAAGATCTGACTCCAGAACTGCTTCAAGCTAGCACGGATGCAACTGGATTCGCGGAGCGGCCTTTGCCATGGCGGTTTGGAGCGGCTGGTCGGTCAATCAATGGAGAGGCGACTAAAAAAGCTCGTCCGCAGGTACATCCGGTACCTCCCCCGATCCCTTTCAATGGCCCCCCTCCCCCTCGTCCAGAGCCTGGGAACGTCCCCCCCTCCCCGGCAACGGGATCTGCGTTCCTTAGGCAAGAAGTCGAAACTGGAAAACTTTCAACTCCAGTCGTTAGCTCTTTGGGTCAGTTCCCGTGGCCCAAGAGCATCCTTCGTAGGAGCCAAGACATCCCTAAGTTTTCTGATGATCTTGTTTGGGGAAGATTGCCTTCTGAAAACGCCCCCCGGTGGACAAGTTCATCGGCGACGAGCCGGCGTAAGGTGAGCTTCGCGAGCTTCTCGAAGATTATCCTCTTTGACCGTTTCGAGTCGCCAGCCTCGCTAATGGGCCAGAGCAGGAGATTCGCTCAGTCACAAACAAGCAAACCAGCCCAGCCCAACAAACATTCTCCGCCCGGGCGAAACGAGGAGGTGGTTGAATCAGCATTGAAAGCCAAGGAAGCATGCCCCGGCCAGAATTCACTTTCGGCGCCTGCTTGCTTAGCTTCCCAAGACGATGGGACGGAGGGATGGCAGACAGTAAGAGCTAAGAGATGGTGGAGGAAACTTAAACCTCGCGACAGTCTGAGACAAGGTCATATCACAGTTAAGACTGGGCGGCGTTGGTATGATGAAATGGCTGGTAGATGCTTTAACTGTCTGGCAAAAGATCATTTCCGTGCCCAATGCAGAGACCCTCCCCGCTGCTGGAGATGTAGGCGCAGTGGGCATATATCTCATAGATGCCCCACCTTTATTCCCACTCCCTCGCATAAGCGGAACTTTGAGAAAGCAGACTCAACTAGAGCGAGTGCACGGAGGGAGATGGAGAGGAGGCTGTCGTTGGGAAGCTCATCGGCGAACTGGAAGCATCGCCGAGTGGAAGAGCAACCCCGACTGTCGGATGGCCATCGGCAGGAGTTTCATCACCCCCTCCGGGAGGAGGGCGCAGACCAGACCCGTAACCAGCAGCCCCCCTTTCCAGCTAGGCCCCCCTCCCCTGGGCGGGCTCAGGGAGCTGGGTGTGGTCGGGACTGTACTCACTCTCCGGGCAGGGAGAGGCGCGGCCAGCTCCTGGCCGGCCAAGCTCTGGCGCGCTCGGCTCGTCTGCTGGACCCCCGGCGAGTCCCAGTAGGTGCCAGGGCTGCAAGGATCATTGACTACCCGGGCAACCCGAGACAGAGGCCCCGGGTTGCTGAGACACTAGTGTGGATGTCGGAGGACATGCAGCTGAAAAAACGGATGCTATCTACCCACGCCCTACTGGTCACAGAGCAGGGACCACTGGGAGTGCTGTCCAAAGAGGAGCTGGCGGAGGTCATATGCCAGAGGTTCCGTTTGAGGAGGTATGAGTTCCATGTCTATCGCTCCTTCCCGGAACCCTTTACCCTCCTGTTCACAGAGAAAGCAACCAGAGACCTCGTATACGACATGCGTTGCCTCGCAGATGGGCCATATCTCTTCCACTTCCATGCGTGGGAGGCCAGCAAGGAGGGACAGAAGGTCAAAATCCCCTACCATATCAAGATTAGCCTGGAAGGTTTACCGCAATTTGCTTGGAACCAAGATGTGGTGGAAAGGATCCTAGGCAACCACTGTGTGATCCATCATGTGGATGTGACCACCCGCCGAAGGGAGGACCATCGGGCCTACGTGTGTTGGGCCTTCAGCCAAGACCCCTCGAGCATCCCACAGGTTGTCTATCTCACTTTGGCAGACCGAGTGGAGCCCCTTGCAACAGCTGATGATATCGCCTTCATGAGGCCTAGAGCCATGCAGGAAGGTCAGACCTTTAAGGTCATAGTCCACATTGACTCTGTGGAGGACCTGTCCTTCTTTCATCATCCACCAGAGGAGTTGGAGGAAAGGGGCAAGGTTCAATACAGACCCCTGACCTGGCAGTTTGGTCACCCGGATGGTGATCTTGAGGAAGACTTGCTCAACCAACAGGAAAGATACTGCAGACCAGGGAATATCCAGCGTCGCCGTCCTTTTGATGGGGATGACGATGACGATGACAGATTGGACAGGGCAAGAAGGCCGCGGCGATTCATGAGCAGAGTCACTCGCTGGATAGACAACAAAGCTAAAGGAAGACACCCTAACGGTGATAGGGGAAACTACAGTGGCTGGTTCAGAGGAGAACCCTCAACAAGGCAGCGTGCAACCTGGGAGAGTCGTTCCCCCCCACCATCAAGATCCAGGAGTCCACCAGAAGAGCGCAGAGCCCTGCACAGCCTGTGGGCAGCGAAGGGGGGCAACGAAAACAAGACGCTGCCTTACATCCAACCTACTGAGCATGCTGAGCAGCTGGAGGTGCCACCGACTGAAGAATCGAGGGGGTCAGATGCAATCCTGATCACTCCAATCCAGTTTGAGGAGCTGATGCAGGGAACCCAGATCACTGAGATTGGGGCGACGAAGGATACATACCAGATCCTGGGGTCTGATTTCTCTCCGGATGTGATTGTGCTCCCCCTCACAGCTATGTTGGAAGATATGCTAGAAGGACTGAGTACCACAGCAACTCAGGGGGAGGAAAGGGAGGTTCAGCCTATCAGCAGGGAGGAAGCATTGATGCCAAAGGTGATCGACCTTACTACAGACATTACTCAGAAAGAGAAAGAGACCCCCCTCCCTCTGGTTCCCCAGGAGATTCATACCCTGCAAGGCAAACCTCAGGGACAAGAGCTTGGACAGATGTTAGTTATGGAGACCACCAAGCCTCTGGACACACCACTCATTGTTGAACCGAGCAACAAAAAGATCACACGAGGGAAGCTGGGGGAACAGCAATCGATGGTGATCAAGAGGACCAGCCCTCGACTCAAGGAAAAAAACAGGAAAACCAAGGGGAGTGTGAAAAAGGCGCAAGAGGTGCTGGCCAAAAAGTGGGGGCTGCTCGAAGACGACAAGATCATGGATGATCTTACCCTGAACAAGTACCTGAAGATGTACAAGAAACCTCTCCAAAAGACTGCAATTGAGGCAATCAATGCCCTCACTAAAGTGGCGATAGCCAGGAAGAAAGAAAAGAAGAACACAAAGGGGGGAAGGACCAAGAGTCTACGGCAGAAGGAAGTGGATGAGGGGAAGGACAATGTCTTGAAGACGCTGGAGGAGGGACAACTGAATGAGGAAGACTTGACTCCAGGTGAAGCAGCGTCTGTGAAGGAAGCATGATCGGTAGCAGACCGATTTCCAGTAGCTACCTTGTTATCCCCATGATTATTGTAGGATGTTTTATTTTGGTATTATGGCCCGACCCTCTAGAGCTGGTTGGGTGTGGTCGCGGTGATGTTGGGTGTATTAGCTTGAAGCAATGTTGCGTTTCCGTGGTGCCTGTAATGGCCTGTGTGTTGTTTAGAACCTTTGTATGGGGATGGCCGGATTCTGTATGGCTGTGGAACATGTTTTATTATGGATAACCCCTCTTGCAATTACTCTATGCTTTCTTGGAATGTCCGTGGTCTAAACAATGTGGCCCGTCGACAAGAGATCCGACAGGTTATTGGCAATGCTAGGCCACATCTGCTATGTCTTCAGGAAACAAAGTTAGAGAGGCTAACAAGGTTCGACATCATCAACATAGCGGGTAGGGAATATGAAGATCAGTTCTGTTTTCTTCCAGCACAAGGGAGTAGAGGCGGAATTCTGATCGCAGCCAACGCTCGATACTACACCTTAGACGAAGTACTCACAAGAGACTACTCAATCTCATCCACAGTGACCGACTCTCGAACAAATTGTAAATGGACTCTCACAGCTGTCTATGGCCCCCAACAAGATCTCGAGAAACGATTGTTCACAAGAGAACTAAAAGACTTGAAACAACTTGTTCGACCGGCATGGCTTGTCATAGGAGATTTCAACATGATTCTTCAGGACCAAGATAAAAACAATAACCAGCTCAACCGAAGAATGATGACCAGGTTCCGAAGAACTATAAACCACCTAGAAGTGAAGGAATTGAATTTGGTTGGCCGGCAATTCACGTGGTCCAACGGGCGCAGCGCCCCTACCCTCACAAGAATAGACCGAGCGTTCGCAACCATAGCATGGGGAGATCTCTTCTCCAATCCGGCGATATTTCCGCTGTCCTCATCCATCTCCGATCATTGCCCGCTATTGCTTAGACCCCTGGAACTCCCCCTTTTCAAAGCTCCCTTCAGATTTGAGGCACACTGGCCTAAAATGGAAGGATTCCTTGACTGCGTGAAACAGGCATGGGACGCCCCAACAACGACACAACACAGTAACTTCCTCACTCTCCACCTGAAGCTGAATCGGACAGCCAAAGCGCTAGCGAAATGGGCTAAAACACTTATCCCATATGGACAGTTAGCCGCTGAAATTTGCAGGGAAGTGATCAATCAATTAGACACTGCACAAGAGACACGTCAACTGGAGGAAGCTGAGGTGACCCTCAAACGCACATTAAAAACCCGACTGCTAGGATTGGCAGCCATCCAAAAATCAAGGGCCCGCCAACAATCGAGATTGGTATGGTTGAGAAAGGGAGACTTCAACACAAAATACTTTCATACTGTAACCAACTCTCGTAAAAATAGAAACTATATTCATACCTTGCGTTCTGAAGAAGGATGGCTCACAGATCAGAGAGACAAGGCCCGATTGATCCATCAGTACTTCCAAGAACACCTTGGAACCCCGACACCTAGAGCTTTACGACTGGACCTAGCTGCCCTGGGGTGGCAGCCTAGAACCTTAGACCACCTGGAGGCCCCCTTCTCAGTGCAAGAAGTTTACAAAGTCATTTCAAGCTGGCCCAAAGAGAAGTCACCTGGTCCTGATGGATTCATAGGAGCCTTTTTCAAAAGTTGTTGGGAAGTGATCTATGGTGACATTATGGCGGCGGTACATTCTTTCTACACAATGAACCAGCAGGAGTTACACTGGCTCAACCGATCCTACGTAGTGCTCATTCCCAAGAAAGAAAATGCATCTACATTATCAGATTATAGACCGATCAGCCTCACTCACAGCTTCTCCAAGCTTATATCCAAATTGTTGGCAAATAGGTTGGCACCTGAACTTCCTGGGCTAGTGTCCATGAACCAGAATGCTTTCATCAAAACAAGATGCATCCATGATAATTTCCTCTTTGTGCAAGAGATGGTAAGACAATTGCACAAGCAGCAGACCCCAGCTCTTCTAATCAAAATTGATATCTCCAAAGCTTTTGACACTGTTAACTGGCCGTACTTACTCGAAACCATGCAGTACTTGGGTTTTGGCCGCAGATGGCGTAATTGGATATCTAATATCTGGGGTACGGCCTCATCCTCAGTCCTCCTGAATGGCGAACCAGGACACTACGTCTCCCACGCTAGAGGGGTGAGACAAGGGGATCCCCTATCACCGATGCTGTTCTTATTGGCAATGGAACCCCTGCACCGCCTCTTCAACTTTGTGCAATCAAAAGGATACATCACACCTCTGCATAAGAACTGTCAACAATTCCGGGTATCTCTTTATGCCGATGATGCTGCCGTTTTCATTAGGCCAAATGAGCAAGAATGGCAGACCACACTGGAACTGTTGGAAATCTTCGGACAAGCAACAGGGCTAAAAACAAACCTGAACAAGACTCAAATCTTCCCGATTCAATGCCAAAATCAGGATCTGATGGCAATCCTTGGGAATCAAACTGGAGTGGCTCAATTCCCCACCACTTATCTGGGATTGCCTTTACACTATAAGAGACTGCCACGATCTTCCATCCACCCTTTGATAACGAGTATAGCGAGCAAGCTTCCAGGATGGAAGAGGAACCTGTTATCCTATGCCGGGCGTGTGGTGCTCATCAAATCAGTAATGTCGGCCATTCCCACTTACTTCATCACAATTTTCAAACTGCCTCAGTGGGCCATCAGGAAGATAGATGGATTCAGAAGAAGTTTCCTGTGGAGAGGAAGAGGTCCAAACCAGGTGGCCAACGGTCATTGTCTAGTGAAATGGTCCAAGTGCTCAAGGCCTGAAAAATGGGGAGGGCTAGGCATCAAAGACCTGGAACGATTTGGGAGGGCCCTGCGAATGAGATGGTTGTGGTTTTCTTGGACGTCTCCGGAACGACCATGGAGGCCACTTCTCAGAATTCGGAATAGAGCGGACCGAGAGCTGTTTTTCAACTCAACAACTGTCCGGATTGGAAACGGTGCTCTCACACCGTTCTGGGAGGCAAGGTGGTTGAATGGTAAGTCGCCAAGAACCCTTGCTCCCCTGCTGTATCAACAGGCTCGCAGAAAGTATCGCACGGTGCAAGAAGAACTCCGTAATGATAACTGGATATGGAACATTGGAGACTGCGACTCCGAGGGCAAAATCCACGAATATCTTAGACTGTATGACGCACTGGCAGAAATCCACCTTAATGACACTAGTGACCACATAACATGGAGATGGACAAGCAATGGAATTTACTCAGCCAAGACGGCATACGAAGCCCAATTCCTAGGTTCAGTAACCAGCAACTTCTCCAGGATCATTTGGCAAGCTTCGACTGAACCCAAGATCCGCTTCTTTGCATGGCTGGCAGTACAACATAAGGCCCCCACGGCGGACAACCTCCTTAAGAAAAACTGGGATGCTGATCCAGAATGCGCCCTCTGCTTACAAAACCCTGAGGACATCACGCATTTGCTCATAAACTGTGTCTTCACTAAGGAAGTCTGGACAATGGTAAGGCATAAGCTCGGATGGAGCCCAGAACTACCCACCTCCCTACTCCATAATGTTCAACAGACTCTCAAGATTGTATCGAGTCGAGGGACAAGGAAGCAAAGAAGGCAAAAGACTGGCATCCTGCTATTCTTTTGGTGGTACATTTGGAAAGAAAGGAACCTGCGGATCTTCCAACTAAAATCCTCCAGTACCAGATGTGTGGCGCAAATCATCGTCGACAAAATCAGGCTCTTTTTTGGTGAGTGAGTGCTGTTAGAACTGTCTAGCTTCCGTGATTGTATACTAGCTGCGAGGTATGCCTCCTGCTAGGCTCGGGGAGGCGTATGGCCCCCGAGTTAGATGATATCTCCCATTAGGCTGTATCTGTCTTTTATTCACTCTTAATTAATGGAATGGGTAGCCCTCCTACCCTTTTCAAAAAAAAAAAAAAAAAAAGACGCCGTAGGAGATGACGAGGCCGAGGACGAAAAGGTGCGGCACCTCCCACACCGCTTGGGCCAGCGAGGGCAGCAGCGAGAGGAGCCCGACGGCGACGGCGAGCAGCACGGCCATGGGCACGAGGAAGCGGGGAAACGAACGTAGTGCCGTCGTCGCCGAGACATTGCTTGTGGTTTGCGTAGTGGGAGCTGGCGTAGCGCCGGCCATTGTGCGCCAAGTTAGAGGAATGTAGAGAGGTTTGTGCGCTCGGTTGTCCCGTTGGTTTTGGTATCGCCGTGTGTTTCGCCGTGACCTATAGTAACCTGAGGACCGTTACCTTTGCATGGGATTCCTTGCTTTGTCGCGCGGCAGGGACGAGCCTTGGCTGCAAAGCAACAGTGGAGCGGGAGGGAAGACGATGATGACGCTAAGGTTCGAAAGGCTGCCGGCGTGCCGCGGCATAATTACCTTCACATGTCACGGCAATCAATTCTTAACCACGCAGATGAACAGGATGACGATCTGCATCATGCAGGTATTAGATAAGGTCACCTAGTACACACTGCGTCATCCGAGGGTGCGTAGGTGCTTTCTTTTTGTTAATGACTGTAGGAGGCTGCGAGTGTGTTGATGAGAAAGACAATGATGCATTCTCGGGAGCAGTGAAAAAAAAAAGAGAAAGATGCAGGAGAGCACAACAAAGCCAGGAACCAAGGAACACGACGATGTGCGCCAGGGGCCCCGCCCCGACGATTCGCCTGCGCAGAAACACACTCGGCCGCAAAAGTCACGAGGCACCGACACCCGCAGCCTGACCGCTACGCTGGTCGCGTTGTCTTGCTCCGGCCGACATCCCGCCATCAGCGGCACTGATCCTCCATTTCTCTTCAGCGCCTGCAAATCTTCCGGGCATCATGCTTCTGTGCCTAATGACCTTGGTACGGTGCCTGCGGCGTGCGAGGGCGTACCCTAAGTAGAGGTGGCCAAATGGCCGGGACAAATGGGTCAGTCCGAAGCACGACTAAAATGGTACGTCACAAGCACGTCCCAACCTGAAAAAGTCGGGCCTGCCCGAAGCACGACATGGGTCCTGCCCGGGCCTGAATCTTCGGCCAGTCGGGCCTGCCAGCACGGCCCGATTAAGCCCGGCACGATCGGTCCGCCGCAGCCCGGTCTGGTAAGACCCATTTAAACCCGAATAGTGTTTTTTTGTTATTTTTATTATATGTTTTAACTAAAATAGGCTACGGGCCGGTCCGGCACGGCACGACCCGTTATAGCCCGACACGCTTAAAATGGAGAGGAGAGGGAGCGTGCCAGCCGCTAGGAGGTAGGAGAGAGGAAGAGGAAAAAATGATTTGGGTTAGGGTTTGAGAGTGAGGTTGAACTTTTATACGATCAACGTGCTAGGCTGGTGGACCAATATCGGGCCGGCCTTTTAATCGGGCTGTGCTCGGGCTGGCACAATAGGCCGAGGGGCGGCCTAGGCACAGCCCGACCATCGTTCTTGGACCGGCCCGACACGGATCATATCGGGCCGTGCTCGAGCTCGAGTCATGTTTCATGCCGCCCGATGGGCTGAGCCCATTTGGCAAACTATATCCTACCTGTGCCGTGAATCGCATTACTGTCATTTCGGTTCACATTTGAAATTAATCCAAGAATCCTGGCCTCATATGCGTTCCTTTCTTGATTGGCAGCGGCAGAACACGTACCATCTCGCATACAAGCCCAACAAGAACGAGAATAAATGGCCAAGCCCAACTAGTTAGAAGTAGAAGATAGCCGCCCCGAGCCCCTGAAACGATGTGCTCTGTGAGTAAAATTATGTTTTCTACAGTACATACCCCTTTTTTGTTGCTAAATATAGTTTGAGGAAACGTACAACTATTTTTTTACCACAAATATGTTCGGAAAATTTCTTCAATATATCGATCTAAGTATTTATCAGGGAATTTTTTTGAGGGAATTTATCAAGGAAAAATTTGCCGTTGGACAGTGTTAAATTGATCAAGTATAGCTGCGACGACGCCAAAACAAATACACTGGGCCTGGTCTGTCGTTCTTCCCGCTCAGGTCCAACCAGATTCTGCTTTCAAAAGCCCAAACTCTGTACGGGTTCAGCTTATGCGCCCACCAGACCACCACAAAGCTCGTCCCGTTCCTTCCGTTTGGTCGCAAAAATTCAAAAAGCTTGCGCTCTCGCCAGTGAACCGATCCGTTCCAGCGAAAACGCCGCCACTTCCCCGGCCGGACCCATGGCTTCCGCCAAGGAGACTTACCGCGTCGAGCTCCGCTCCGCCGCCCGCCAGCTCGGCGAGCGCTGCCTCTACTCCGCCGCGAAATGGTACGCCCCCTCGAACCCTAACAACCCCCTCCCTAAACCCCTAACCCTAGCAAGCCCCTCCCTTCCCGCAGGGCTGCCGAGCTGCTCGTCGGCGTCGAGCCGGACGTTGCCTCGGCCGCGATGGACTCCCCTTCCTCGTCCTCCGCCGCCTCCGGCGGGCGGCTGCTGCACCTGCACCGCAGCGGCGGGTCCAGCTTCCGCCACCGCCCCCGCCACGGCGGCAGCAGCTCCGAGGTCGGGACCCCGCTCGGCGGCGTGTCGTACGTCACCACGCCCATTCCGGACGACGACGCGTTCGACGCGGGGGGCGACAAGTACCTCCTCGCCAAGACCTACTTCGACTGCCGGGAGTACCGCCGCGCCGCGCACGTGCTGCAGAACCAGGGCGGCCGTAAAGCTGTTTTCTTGCGATGCTACGCGCTCTACATGGTGAGATGGGTTCCGCTTGCCTTCACTGTCGCCGTTTTTGTTTTCTCGGCGTGTCTGAGTTTGCGGATCTGGAATGGGCGTGGCGTGTTTGATGGAATGCTTCAGTAGACCCGCTTAATAGGAGGTGATATTTTGGTGGTGATGCGATTCCCATTGGGTTGATTGGTACTTGTGGGGTTTTAGGCCCGACGGTTTTTTTCAGTGACAAACTTCTGATTAGTGCACCTTGATGTCAGAATGAAGTAATTAATATGTATGATTTATGTAATTTTACCTTTTAAAAAAGAACGGTCCTGGATTGCAGGAATGCTGCAAGGGGCGGACTCTGTTTAGTGCTTTGTGCTTCTTTAGAAGTACCAAATAGTTTGACATCTGTGCCCAGAAATTAGTGGTCAGCACCCTGAGCGTCATAAAAATGCTTCAGTACTTGGCTAATAAACTCCTCTTTTATTTGCAAGTGAGTTATCCTGTGATGAACTGATGATAAAAATTGGATAGATAGAGCTTATACCTGAAGTTTCGTATAACCACTGTCATTTGCTCTGCAATTTTAGGCCGGAGAGAAGCGTAAAGAGGAAGAGATGATAGAGCTTGAAGGATCTCTGGGCAAGAGTAATGCTATTAATCAGGAACTAGTTGAATTAGAGAGAGAGCTCTCAACATATCGGAAAACTGGCTCCATTGACTCATTTGGGCTGTATTTGTATGGCATCATTTTACGTGATAAAGGATGTGAAGGTCTAGCTAAAACAATTTTGGTAGAATCTGTCAACAGCTACCCTTGGAACTGGAGTGCGTGGTCAGAGCTACAATCTTTATGCACTAGCAGTGACATTCTGAACAACTTATCTCTCAAGAATCACTGGATGAAAGATTTCTTCCTTGCCAATGCATATTTGGAACTAAAGATGCACGAAGAAGCTCTGAAAAGATATGAGCGTTTGATGGGGGTCTTCCGCTGCAGTGGTTACATTCAGGCTCAAATAGCAACGGTGCAGTATAGTATGAGGGACCTAGACGAGTCTGAGATGATTTTTGAAGAACTGCTCAGGACAGATCCTTTTCGTGTGGATTCTATGGATATTTACTCCAACTTACTATATGCAAAAGAAAGCATGACTGCTTTGAGTTTCCTCGCACACAGAGTATTTTTGACAGATAAATACCGAGCAGAATCTTGTTGCATAATGGCAAACTACTACAGTCTGAAGGGCCTGCATGAGAAATCAGTTTTGTACTTTCGAAGGGCACTAAAGCTTAACCGAAAGTACCTTTCAGCTTGGACCCTTATGGGACATGAGTATGTTGAACTGAAAAATACTCCTGCTGCAATCGATGCCTACAGGAGAGCTGTTGATATCAATCCTAGAGATTACCGAGCTTGGTATGGTCTTGGTCAGATCTATGAGATGATGGGAATGCCATTTTATGCACTTTATTACTTTCAGAAATCATCTTACTTGCAACCAAATGATGCTCGTCTCTGGATTGCAATGGCTCAGTGCTACGAGAGTAATCAGCTTCAAATGATCGAAGAAGCCATCAAGTGCTATGAGAGGGCTGCAAATAGTAATGATCCCGAGGGAATAGCACTTCACCAACTAGCAAAGTTACATAGCATGTTGGGACAATCAGAGGAAGCTGCGTTTTACTACAAGAAGGATTTGGAGAGAATGGAAGTTGAAGAAAGGCAAGGCCAGAATTTTGTTGAAGCTCTGCTTTTCCTTGCTAAGCATTACAAAAGCATAGGCAGGTTTGAGGATGCAGAGCACTATTGTACAAGGCTTTTGGATTACACTGGTCCAGTAAGTTCACTGAAATTACTCTTTACCTTTTTAACAAAAAAAATGATTGAAAGATGAAATGCTGAAAAGAAAAATCTTGGCACTGCCAAATGAGTTGCATTGCATGCCAATCTCCTACCCAAATTGACTTTGGTCGTACTTAATTTCCAGCCACTTGTTGCTATAATAACCAAGACAAAAGTTATCAAATCACATTTACTACTAACAGGGTTACAGGTGAAACAATGACATCATGGTTTTGTTTTGTTGATAATGAATCTGATTGTGTTCCATCCTATAACTCTGATTCACCAGTCTTCGTATGCTGATGCACTTTCAAATTTGTAGGAGAAGGAGACTGCTAAAAGTATGTTACAGGGGCTAAAAAAACTACAGTCGGGTTTCCCATCTATGGATATTGATCATTTTGCTTTGTAAAGGTGACATGCTAATAAATTATTTTGTTCGGAAATTTGGTCAAGGAGTGTGAATGTACAAGATAACCTTTTCTTTACTATCTTCATTCAGCATGCAAAGAGGAACATTAGATTTAATTTTTTCAAGAAAACAGTCGTGAGAGAAGACTACTCATGAACAATGCAAGTGGCCAGTACTCATACAGGCATACAGCACGAGATTAAAGTAAAGAACACTAGTGAGGTTGCCCAAATGATGAAACCAAGTATTTCCCCATGTCTCCAGGTTGCTTATTTCCAAGCTTCCTTCAGTGTCATGCTTAGCGTTTGTATCCTTGATATACGGCTCCCTATTGCTGGTGAAGATGAACTTTTGTGCATGATGCTTGCTTCTAGTTGCTGGAGCTTGGCAACAAGGAGAACCAGAGGCATCTGCACGGCGTGAAGATGAGTGTCACAGGAATGATCCAGATTCTTAATTCAAGTATCAGCATAGCTGCCTCATTTCTGTGAGATTTTCTTCACCGGACAGCTCTGGCTTGTATTTTCCCATAGTTGCTTGAATATATAAGCTTCTTTGGTAGACTTGACTGGTCCGCATTCTGCATGCTGCCTAAATTATTGCTTATCATCTGATATATTTTTTATTTCTGATTTATTATTATTGTAGTTTGTCGCGCAACGATGCACTTTCATTCATTCTTGCAAGGTTCCGGTAGCCCCATATTGTGTAACCATTCGAATAAAGTGTTTCTCGCGCGCTTGCATGCACGGGCTTTGTAGTCTTATATTGTTACAGACTTTGCAATCATAACTTTTAACTTGTGTTGTATACTATGAGAGTGTTGCAAGACCTGGATTTGTCTGCTTCAGTAACTTTGTTGATGACAATACGTCCCGTGTTCTATGACAGTACGCAGCTTTCATTTATGCTTGGTAATGATTCATGAGTTTTCTTGTGTCAGTTGCTGATTACGACTAGCGAGCGGACTGGACTGTTGATCCGGCTGAACGATTCGCACAAGTGTTGCGTGCCAAGCATATACAATTTGCTCGGAAGAAGCGAGCCAAGCAAGTCTCACGTGGCGCTGCAAAGGGACATGTTTGCAGGAGCAAATGCATTATTTTAACGGGGAGCAAACTCTGGAAGGTGGCGTAAGACTCGGACCGTTCAATCCATAATATAAGGTCTTCAACGTTCTGTTCCCAATCTCTATTGAACTCTGAAATCGTCCGAACCAACTCGTTTCTTACGACTGAGCCCTGGCTGTTTGCATTTCGCTATTCACTGTAGTTGCAGCAGCACGCGGAACAGGGAGCACCGCAGAAGGTTAGACCAACTGGTTGGACTTGCACGCCGTTAACGGCTAGTGGTTGAGATGTAGCTTTTCTCTATGAATAGGGATGAAAACGGTACGGTAAATTTCTGTACCGTTCGATGCCGTTTTCGAAAATTTTCGACGCAATTATCATTTTCGACAATTTCCGAAATTTTCGATCCGATTATCGTTTTTATCGGACATTGAAATTTGGTAAACAGAACGGAAACAATTTGGGCTGATTTCCGACCGAATTGTCGGAATACCGTATTTTAATGGAAAATTTGCGAACAATAACCGAATAATTTCCGAGTAGTAGGTTAGGTCTAATGGACTGACATGTAATAAGCTCAATTTCTTAATTTTTTTATTCGTACACTGGTTTGTATAAGAAGTTAACTTTAATTACATACAAGTATTTATTTATTTTAAAATGTGTTTCTAAAGTGATTTCGTTTCATATTGATTTTTTTATAAAATGAAAGTAAAAGTTGTTGCCTCATATTTTGTACTTAAGTTGTTGATGTTATAGATGAATAATATTTTGGTGTGTTGATTCCGAATAAATTTAAAACTGTTCCGATATCGACATACTTTCGATCCGATGTACCCGTTTTTGATATTTCCAAAATTTCCGATATTGTAACCATTTCTGATGATATCGTTTCCGATTCCGGAAATTTTATATGAAAATGAAAACGATTTCACTATTTTTCCGTTCGTTTCCGACCGTTTTCATCCCTATCTATGAACAACTGCATGCGCCAAGCCGTTTGGCCGGATCGCGACTCGCGAGAGAGAGCGGAGGAGGCTTATACAAATTGGAAATTGGAAATACTCCCTCCGTCTCCATAAACTTGTACTCCCTCCTTTCTTAAAAGATTGTCACCTTCTAGTTCATTTTTGTACTAGAAGGTGACAATCTTTTGAGAAAGGAGGAAGTAGTTTTGTAGTTCAAAAATGAACTACAAATCGACAAGTTCATGAGGATGGAGGGAGTACTCTTACTTGAATATGACAAGACAGTCACCGACTCAGTATAGTCTGAGCAAAAACGTGGCATCCATTCACTAGTGGCCACAGTCTGACTGACGATATCAAGTTGTCAATATACGTAGTACATTTCCGTTTCAAGAATTCGTAAAATTTCTTTTCAGTAGAAGACAGAGTTCATCGTGTTCTTTTCCATGGACTGCTAACTAACTCTCTGTGTATCCAGCGATAGATAGACTTGCTACCTTTTTAGCTCCACACGGTGGCTGGGTAGTGGTGCCACTCAAGTTCGGCAACACGAGCGCGCGCTATTTATACCAACCGGGAAGCGCATTATTCCGGGCACTACACCTTCCAAGATCCGTCATCCGTGTGCTTGCGGCCTGTCTTGTAGGCTGTAGCTGCACAAGAGCCATGGAATCTGACGCGATCCATGCACCCACTTCATCGTCCTCCTCTGACCCTGGCTCCTGCGTCATCAATGGCACGCAGGAGTTGTCCAATAACGGCAGGCCCAGTAATAAGCACCTGAAGCGCAAGAGGACGACGTCCCTGCTTGGTCCGGCCGGTGGCCGGACGTCGAAAGCCATCATGGACGAGCCCGACGAGGACGGTAGCAGCCGCAAGAGGGGCAGCGCCGGCCGGCACCCGTCGTACCGCGGCGTGCGTCGCCGGAGCTGGGGCGTGTGGGTGTCGGAGATCCGGGAGCCGCGCAAGAAGTCGCGCATCTGGCTGGGCACGTTCCCGACGGCGGAAATGGCCGCGCGCGCCCACGACGTGGCCGCGCTGGCCATCAAAGGACGCGCCGCCCACCTCAACTTCCCGCACCTCGCGCACGAGCTCCCTCGCCCGGAGTCCACCTCCCCGGCTGACATCCGAGCCGCGGCCGCCATTGCGGCCGCCGGCGCTGCTCCAGATCAACGCGAGTCCTCCCTTGCCGCTGATGCGTCATCGTCATCTGCTGCCTGCTCGGAGGAGGCCGCGGCGGTCGGCCAAGGCGACGAGAACGCGCTATTCGACTTGCCAGACCTTCTACTCGACCTGCAGAACGGCCTCTGGTCGTCGTCACCCCTGTGGGCAGCAGCTCCGGCGGCAGCAGAAGAGTACGACGGCGGCGACGTGTTCGGCGCCCTGCAGGAACCGCTCCTTTGGGCCGATGACCAATGCTGGTTGGATGTTGCCGCGACGACTGTGTAGCCGGACTAGCGCCGTTCCGTTCGGACGCGCCGGCCGGCCGTTACCGGCCAGTGGTTGACTGTAACAGACCACAGATACCACCTGATTGCTTCGTTTGCACTGCGCAGAGAAACAAACATGACCGGGCACGAACGGGCGCGGATGCTCGCGGCGTCCCTGTGATGTTAGGATGTGAAGTCACTTTAATTAGGATGTGAAATGAAGCAGTGGATTGGCCTGTCTCAATAAGATTGATTTAGTTATGGAGATAGTAAAGCAAGGTTTATAAATTTTCCTTTGAACGAACAAAACTACTCCTTTAGTTTTATTATAATTGTCGTCCAGACAAGTTCAATTTTATATTAGTTATCATGTTTGAACGACAAATAAAAGAAATTGGAAGGAGTATATTTTTTGATATCACGTATACTGCGGATTTTAGATGTTGGATATCACATCACGGTCTATACATTTACATGACGGTCTTGTCTGGACATTTTGATTTTGACGTGTTTTAACAAATGACGACCTCGCCTTTTTTGACATTGGAGCTTATCAGCTCAGGATTCAAATCACGGCCCAAATTTCAGAAGTTTTGATGCTTATGGCCCAAAATGAAATAAATTCCATTTTTACTCTAGATTGAATTAAAGGAAAAAATGCACGCTAAAAACATTTTTTCTTAATTTGGTTGTTTCTGCATCTAAAAACATTCTTTTGCCAAAATTTGGCTGTTATTATTGGAGATTTGTCTCTGAAATTACAATGTTTAAATGAGGCGCTGGTCCAGAAAATTTCGGTGATTCATGGTGACTTTTTTTTCGAAAACGAGTGATTCATGGTGATAGAAAATGCATCTAAGTCTTTGAAAGACAAGCAAACAAATTACATAGAATTGCATCTGGTAGTTCTTTTACTCATCATTTCCGACTCCAGCCGCCTCCTTCATACTGCACGTTCATCATCAGCAGATTAATAACCGAAATTTCTAAAACACGACCAACAGCTTCGTCACATAGATACCTGCACACCTACGGTCTGCAAATACACAGTCCAAACTCTGATTCGAGAAGAATATCCCATGACAACGAACAACAAAGAAATTAAGCCCAACTGTATTGTATCCCAAGCATGTGGGGGCGTTCTGAACAAATGCCGAAGGAAGCGCACGACTGACATCGCCGTTTTCTGTGGACAATACATAAACACATTTAAACCGTGAGAAGAAATGGCCATGTGACTTGTAAGATCCCCAAGGGCCGCCGCGATGAGGACCTAACAAACACCGTGGCGTTTTGTGCCCACATCCGGCCGGGCGGCCGGCCCGTCTCCGTCTGATTTGGACGACCAAAGAATCAGCTCCCGGGATGGCATTCACACGGTACGTGAGACGTACTACCATGCAATTCGCTGGTTCAACGATTCACTCAACCGCGGTTAATAAGCTAGCAGCAAATTTTTGATCTGATGCGCCAGAGACCTAACTCGCCGCTCTGCACCACGCCTTGCCGTCCGCCAGTACAATGATTAGTATTTTCGGCTTCTGCTCTGGCTCTGTCTCTGGTTCAACTGCACAGGAGAATGTTGTTGTAGCCATCCGATCCGATCCGACCTCGATCTATATTGGCGCTGCACCTGAGCCACAATTTTTTTTGTTCGGAAAACAGCACCTGAGCCACAATATCTTTATCGTTCAGTTACGGTGCCTGCACGAATCATTGCCCCCCTGCTGGTAATTAAGAAGGTTATCTGGCCCATGAATCGCCAATTAATTTGTGCTGGTATGTCTCATCTTCTTCTTTCCCTCTTTATGCCATGCCGCATGCAAAAGCACAGTCCACATGAATGTAAAGTAGCACGTTTATTATGTTTTTTGATGAAGAAAGCATACGTATTAAAGAAGGCTGACGCGTAATTGCCATGCCACTTTTACCCTGGACAAAAAAATGCATGGCCAGGACTGCAGGATTCTACTGAATTTATATTTATACTAATTAAAGAACTGAAGAGACGATACAGATGTGCAACTACTTCTCCTGCTGACCAGCTGCAGCATGCAAGTGAAGTGTTTAGATTACGACCCTGACGTTGCCACCGATCCAGCACGTATGCTACAGCAAAATTGGTGTCACGTACGCGCGCATAACCATCAGCATCGATCTTTGGATCCAACCAAATTGGCGCGTTTATTGGCATTAGGCCGATCCTCGCGACGTTGCTCTCGGCCAGCAGGGACGTGCTAACCACACTATAATACCTGGCGAGACGACGAACGCTTTCAAACTGTTGTTACTTCTTGGACGCTTGTGCGAATACGCTCTTCCATACTCCCATCATTAATTGATAAAAAGAAACGTTACATTTAACGTCGTTGTAGTCTTAGTTTACATTAAGCGCGAGGCGCATGAGGGGCTTATCTTAAGCGAAACCACCTTTTTAATTCAGGGTTCATGTGAGGCTCGGGCTGGGCTAGCGCCAGCTTTACGAAAGGCAAAAATACGCATTAATGGATCAGCTTTGTGGGGGGGATTAAACAACGAGCGCGATCAGGTTATTATTTGTGCGGATCACGAGGCGCAAGGCCCTCATGCCATGCGCGCGGGCTTCCTAGTTCTTCTCCCAGCAGCGCGCCGATCGGTGGGTGATCTGGGCCATCCATGTATAGATTGTAATCATGTGGAGCCCGTAGTTTATACGGCTGTCTTTTGGTTCTGATACGCCCACGGTGTTCCAATCTTCGCTCTTGGTAGTTAACGTATTGATGTTCCAGAGACATCTGAACTTGCGCCCATGGATTTTTGGAGACTAAACTGCCGTGGCTTGTGTTTCATCTTTTCTACTGCGTTTCGTTGTTCGTTTCTCAAGTACGCTGATTACAAGTATGCTATAAAATATGATTCATAAACTTGACCTGAAAAATTTACTCCCAATTCAAGAAGTTACCAGATGTAGTAATTGTCAAACAAGCTAATCACGTTCTAACAACATTTTTTATTGGCCCCAGACCTTGTGAGTCGTGAATCACCCACCCAGCACGGAACGTGAAGATCATTGGGTTGCCCTTCCTGTAGGGCAATTGGGAGTAACCGCAGCTCACAGCCGCAGTAATGCATAACCTTGAAACGAAGAGCCTAACATTGACACCCTGTCAAGCTAGCGGCACTAGTATAACCGTACTGGCATAAGAATCACATTTTTTCCGGGGAATGCAAAATAACTATACCCCTTGTCTTCTCCACTTTGACCAAGCTAAATTTTTAATTCGTCGCTAGGCGCTGGATGTATATAACCAGCTGTGCTCACTCTCACTAGCTCGGAACTCGTGACAAGCTTACAAGCAAGCCATCACTCGTCACATGAGCTTGCTTGACACCGCGAGCCGTGCCCCGTGCCCAGTCATGGAAGAAGAGCGAGCACTGTCCCCGGTGTCCGACGCCTCTGCCACCTGCAGCCATGGCATCTCCAGCTCCGGCTCCGGCCCCGGCTCGCTCGTGGCGTCGCCGCCATCCTCCGACGAGTCGGGCGCCGCGAGCAGCCGGAAGCGGCCGCGCCGAGAGCTGAAGCACCCGGCGTACCGCGGCGTGCGCATGCGGGCGTGGGGCAAGTGGGTGTCGGAGATACGCGAGCCCCGCAAGAAGTCGCGCATCTGGCTCGGCACCTTCGACACCCCCGAGATGGCCGCGCGCGCCCACGACGTCGCTGCGCTCGCCATCAAGGGCCGCGCCGCGCACCTCAACTTCCCGGAGATCTCCAACGAGCTGCCCCGCGCGGCCTCCGCCGCGCCCGAGGACGTTCGGGCCGCGGCCGCGCTCGCCGCCGCGATGGGGAGCGAGGCGCCCGCCGCGAGTAGCGATTCCAGCCACGCCTCCGCGGGCTGTGTCGAGGACGATGAGGCGACGCCGTTAACCGCGGCGCCGGCTGCATCTAGCGATTCCAGCCACGGTACCTGCAATGATGAAGACTACGAGACGACGCCGGCTGCATCTAGCAGTTCTAGCCACGGTGCCGGCAATGATGAAGACGAAGAGGCGGCGGCGCCGTCCTCCGAACATCTGATGCCGCTTGATGACCATGTCGTGGATCTCGAGCTATTCGAGCCGCCTGACGTTCTTCGCGAGTTCGGCTTCATCATGCCGTTGACGCCTTGCTCCTACGATTTGTCCTGGGACGAGCCCTTGCTACTCTGGGAGCACTGACGAACAAGGCGGCGAAAATGCATGTCAATGTTAAGCTAGAGGTTTCGATGATCCACTGCACGTGCTGGAGTGAGCGAACAATAGTTTGATTTTGTTGCTGCATTAGACTATTAGTCCCAGTAATGCATAGTTCTGACACAGGTCCAAGAGTGACATGTACTCCCTCCGTTTTTACACTGTGGTCATTAAGATAATAATGAGTTAGAGTTATTGTCTTAACAATAATTTGAAAATGAAGTAATAGCTAGACATAGTTTATCGGTTTACGTATGTTGTTACGATCCATACAATTTCAGCTGTTAACACGGCCTTCAACAAAAGGTCCCAATACTAAGTTACTGTATGGTGCTAACTTTGTGATGTCCAATGCGTAGTGAATCCAAATGAACTTGATAACAAGCGAGGATATTTTCGTCCATGAAATTTTCTCCTCTCCTCCCTCAAACCATATAATCGTATTCTATTACCAGTGCTGTCCATCATCGAATTTTCCCAAATAAAAAGTGTCCACGAACAAAGACACAAATAAATGGTATCTTCAGCCAATTACATGTTTTTTGAGTGTTTAGGAGCAAATATTTTGTTTCATAAAGTTACATAAGAACCCTGAATTCAAAACTATCGCCTGCTGGTCAGCCAATTGTTATTTTAGCCTTCAAATGGAGCCTAAAAATACATTCACAAAGAATGTTGTCCGCACTGAAACTTTGGTACTCTTGTATCACCAGATCAGAGGTCCGCACACACACCAGATCGTGTTGATCCTATGACGCCAAGTCTCGCATGAAAAGCATGCACTGACTGTCACTGTCCTCGATAAAAAAATCGGAATGAGCGAACCACCACTCTACCGTTGTCTTCTCTGTCTTTACATTCTTCCTTTCTAGGCCAATTAGCTTCTGGCCAAACATGATCGATGCAACATCAACCTCGAAAACAAAAACAAAAAACATACTAATAGTACCAATCGCCAAAGGATTCGGATTCTGTAACTACCTGTGGTGATCGTCAGATTATGATCGATGGCAGAGCTTTGTTAATGGAGGATAAGGTGTGGTGGAAAGGGAGGAGGGAGAAGGTGCACAGTTCGGTGGCGCGTCCATGTGGAGTGCCGGCTTCAGCTAACGGCGACCGTGCACGGGCTAAACGAAGACCACGACCCACGGCGGTTGCTGCCTCGCCGTGCATTAGCTGAATTTCTTTCACATCGCCGACCGGTGGATTTCTTCAGAGCTAGCAGCCACTCGTTTCGTTTAGACGTCCAGGTATCCAACGCTTCTGAATCTTCTCCCAGAATGGAACGCACGGCTGAATCTGGAGTGCCAGTTGGTGGCACTACCGGCTGAGATCGCGCGGGATTATCGACCAGATAGATCTACTACCCTATATTACTCGTAGTATAGAGACTCGAGAACAGCCGAAAGAAGGATGGGCATTCTGTTGTTGTGACTGAATGTATTTTTTTTCGAGTGAATGTAATAGCTGGCGGTAGGGACAAGCCTCATGTTACTCTTGCACAACAATTATACTAGTCCAGAGGAATAATATGTGGTTAACAAAGCTTTTTCTGTGCATGTGCATGCTCATCGCGCGCCATTATATTAGGGTTCTAACACCGTATTGTTTAGTGTCGTGCACATATTCGAAGCTTCCTCCTTGTCAGAGATGCTGTCTTGTACCAAGTTGGTACTCCAGTAGAGTAGCATGCATGTGTCTACGCTCGACCACCGTGCATGTCATGCGACTTTCTTTGGACGTTGTAACAATATTTTATTCTCCCATTTGGCTTTGCTTTAATCATGCATGCTTTTTCATGGGAACAGCCAGCTGTATTTTAGTTCCTGAGAGTCGTCGTCAGCGAGTGCTGGCTTTATTAGCTTTCTTTGATGTTAAAATAATTAACTGAATGATTGATGCTAGTAAAGCAAATCCAAACCCATCTCTATCGGGAATTCAGAACGGCATGGGGGAACTAAAATAGGCCATAATCGGAGATTCAGCCCGATATCGATGGTGTAGATCTAGGGTAAATATCACCAGAGTCCAGAGGCATGGCGGCTGCCGTGACCTAAACTAATCCCCTGACCCACGAGCTGCATGCAGAGGAATGGCTGACATAGAATACAGGTTAGTGGTGGTCTGATAATGCACATCACACAGAAATGCCATGAGACCCTCCTACGTCATCGCGGAAAAGCTGGGACGGCTTGCACGGCAAATAACAAGAAGGCCCGCGTAGGGCGGAAGCTTGACGAGCGGCACGTGGTTATTTGAATAATTCGATGCGTAGCGACTGAATCACAGCGCCTTTGGCACAGAAAGATCGCTTGCTTGTAAACAAAATCTGCAGCGTGGCTATTTAAATCGCAATTGGGCCAACTGGTGCGGGGGACCCGCCAAGATCAACGAGACAGCCACCGGTGTTCAAAGTTATAGTAGCACGTTAAGAATCAAGTGTTAGAAAGTGGTGACCACGTATGGTGTGGGCCCCACCCACACCGAACCTCTCCCTGAGCGCCTTGATCGGGAGGCACTAACCGACTCCAAGTCGGAGGCCCCCTCTCACGCCCGTATAAAAGAAGATTAAGTCCCTAACCACCAACTAAGAAAAATATCAGATCCGATCATAAGAATACGGGAAGTGAGGGGAAGGCCCTCCGGACGCCAGAAACACCGTCGTCGCTGCTCATCCATGACGCCATCACCATGGCATCCCCAACACCTATGGGCTAAGGTATGTCTTGTCCCCCCCAATCCATTGTCATCTTACTGTAATTAGTGCTCTGCAAGATTATGTTTTGCTCACTATTTTGGTTAAGCCTAAGCAATCAGTTTAGACCCAATTAGTACCACTGCCTAGTTAGATGAACCCTAAGTTTTAACATTGGTATCAAGAGCCAGGGTAGTGCATGGCTAATCGGGTTATAATTTTCGGTTAAGATCAAATCCACAGCATGGAGAAGGAGGGGATCTCGAATCAAATTAAGAACAGAGGTAAGATGATTAAGATTGAGACTAGGACTCACCTTAAGGTGCCGCTGGTCTCCATCCCTCACTGGATCGAGGGATCAGTGCTGCAATTACCCATTATGGGTAGGGCGCGCCTCCGGGCCGCCTTCCCTGTACGGGAAAGTGACGTCGTCTTGTAGCCGTGTTGCACGGCGACGCGTCCACGCCGGCATAAGACTCCTTTTTTTTAACGCCACAGTGATTCCCCTCTCTGGAACCCTAACCCTATCAGACACGGCGGCATCAGCACTCCACACGAAGCCAATCACACGCCGTTCGACAGTGACGAGGTCGCCTTTTGGGGGCCTCGCGCGCCGCGGAAAGGGTCGCGTCGGCATTAGAGATCTCGCCGCCGGTTCTCCCTCTCTCGTAAAGCTTGGCCGCCGCACCTGTTCGAGGAGAGAGAAGGGAGCAGGACGAAATGGATTAGGGTTCAGAGGCCGAAGCGATCGGTGTTTTACGCCTCCGCAACAAACGCGTCACCGTTGGATCAAGATCCAACGTGCGGCATTTTTCCACCCCGTCGGTGGTGAGTGGAGGCCTCGTAGGCCTTTTCTCGTCCAGGGCGGTGCGGGCCACGTGGGCTGCCGCAAGGCACCACACACGCCGTGCATGGCACCACGCATGCCACGAGCGCTGGCACACGTGCCTTAGCCAATGCAGCAGCCAACTTAAGTTCTCAGTACAAGTGCCGTATACCAGGCGGCTTGCATGGTGAGCTGGCCGGGCCTCTTTTGTCTCCAGAACAAGCCTTCAAAATAGCTTAAGTTCTCAGTAATGAAATTTGAAGCGGTGCCAGGCTCATTTTTTGGGCTTCTGTGCCGTTTTGAGAAGCAAGGTTTTTCCATTTTTAATGGATTTTTTTGGTTTTTAGCGGTGGACCATTTGGGTTATGGATCCACTCATTCTGTATGTTCTCTGAGAATTTTAGTCGTTGGCCTTGCAACAAATTTAGCATCATGGGCCCTGGACTGGTTCATGAGGTTGTACCTTTATTAGTCTTAGTCTTGATAATTTTCAGACTTTTAGCGGCTTGGGCCAAAGATTAAGTTGATAGATTATTTGATGTATTTTCAGCTTGTGGATGAAATTGGTTTGGGCCAAAATGAGAATGTGAGCATTTTAAGTATTTGTTATATTTAGATCTTTTGGCCTTTTGGCTGAAGATAATTTTTAGGCATTTTAGTATGGGATAAAATGTCATTAAGAATCGCAAAATTAATTAAGTGGACATAAATTGTTAAGTATCTTGGCAATTATTTTATTACTATTTTCTTGTAGTTCTTAGTTATTAAGGGCTCAGTATAAAATTAAATATTTTCTTGTCCACTTATTTAATTTTCTTTTGTTGTTGAATTATGAGTTATTAAGCATTAAGAATTAAGCTTCCGCTGTTAATTAAGTCATGGTGTTTTCATTCAGTAACCAACGTGAAAAATGAATTTACCATTGTCATGATAATTTTATTGAGTAACCAACGTGAAAGTTAAAATTGTCATGATTAAGTTATTTTGAGTTACCATAATTATGTTAATTTAAGTGATTATGTTTAAATTATTATGCCTAAGTTGCTTTAAGTTTTAAGTCATTAAGTTTTAAGCTACTATTAGTGATGGTAATTTCGTTGAGTAACCAACGTGAAATATGAAATTACCACATTTTGAGTCTAAATTTTCATTCCTCTTAAGTTGTAGTGTTTTGTTGAGTAACTAACGTGAAAGACAAAACACACTGTTAATAGTCGATTAAATTATTAAGTTTTTTCGTTGAGTAACCAAGGTGAAAGACGAAATTATTATGTCTTTATTATTGTGTTTTGCTAAGTAATCAACATGAAAGGCAAAACGCATTTAGAAGTTAAGTTACTTTATATGTTGTGTTTCGTTAAGTAACCAACGTGAAAGATGAAACACATAGTTAAAAAAAAAATTATTTATGTTCAGTTAGTTTTCGTTTAGTAACCAACGTGAAAGACGAAAATATTAAGTCTTTAGTTTTGTTAAGTTGTCAAGTAACCAACGTGAAAGACAAAATAAGATGTTTTTGTTCATAATCATGTTCATGCATTTATTTATGTTCTATTATGTTTCATTATGAAGGATCTTCCATTCCAGATTTGATATTAAGATTTATCTCGCCAGAGAACTATCTAAGAAAAGACAATTACAGTACTTGGCGATGTAAGTTGGAGGCTGGTTTAGCAATCTCCGAAATAGATTTGGCACTGATGAGAGCGCGTCCTACTGAGCCTAAGATTCCCGTTATTCGTGACGGGGAAACTAAGGAGTCCTTCACCAAAAGGATGGAGGATTATGAAGAGGACTACTTTCGCTTCGATTTAGATCGTGCTAAGTGGTCAATCTCAAATAAGAAATGTTTACAAGTGATTAAGAGTTCAATTACTGAGAGTGTTCGGGAAGAAATTCCTGAATGCAACACTGCGTATGAGTACCTCCTTATGATAGAAAAGTATACAACTGGCTGCAACAAGGCTACGATGCATGCTCTTATTAAGAAACTCGTCACTCAAAAGCATAATGGAGGAAGTGTGCGTGAGCACATTCTTAGTATGTGGGACACTGCTGCTAAACTTAAGCTATTAGATTCGAGTTTGAAAGATGAGTTTCTTTTCAACCTCATTCTTGCTCTACTTCCAAATGATTTTGAGCATATTATCATTAGTTACAACTCTCAGTCTGAGCAGTGGGATCTTAAGAAATTAATTGATTTATGCGTTCAAGAAGAAGATCGCATTAAGTCTCATCGTGCTATTAAGTCTATCAATCATGAGAATAAGAAAGGTAAGTTGAGTTTTAATTGTTAAGTCAATGTTTAAGATTATTTTCAACCCATTAGATTGATTAACTAAGATGCAATCCTGCATATTCTTGAGACATGAATTAGATAAGTGGAAGATCATAAGAAGAGTGAAATGATTATTAAAGTCGCTATGGTCATGAAGCTAAAGTTGAAATCTTAGACTTATTTTTCTTCTAAGTTATAGTTTTGTACTAAGGATTCATCATATACCCTCATTAATGGAATTTTAGTTTAAGTATTCATATTTGTAATTTTTGATTTAAGTACTTCATTGAGTTCTTAGTATTATGATTAAGCACATTCATTTATAACATTTATCTTTAGATTATGATTTTAAATATTATTCAATTTTTTGCTCACAAAATAAGTATTAAGTTAAGCGCATTAGAATCGATCTCGAAACAGTTTCGAAATTATGGCATTGTCAATAAAGCCATATTTCGAGGGGGGGAATTGAATTAGTTTTCTCCATCAATTAGTTTCTCCCTCATTAAGACATTTCAGATCCAAAATAAGGCATTGAACATGTATGATTAGCATTCACTAAGTTTTACTCAAGTAAGAATACCCCGAAATTAAGTAAGCAAAATGGTGTATATTAATAAGTATGTTGAGTCATTAGTCTATTGATTTACGTGTTAAGTCAAACATTATATTAAGTGAGTCTCTAAGACACCATTGTATATTGTGGACAGGGCGTAAACCTCACTTAAGCATTTTCATATGAGGTAGTCCTATTAAGTCAAAAGTAAAAAGTAACCCAAAACATTATTAAGTTTGGTTGTATAATAAGTTACTGATTATCATCAGTTTAGTTAAATAAGACATATCATCATTAGTAGGATGACATGATCAGGGGGAGTATGGTATGATGAGAGGTCGAATAATCTCTCTACCTGCTGTAGCTAAATTTTTAACATTTTTTGTTAATGATTTACTACGTGTTGTTAGTCTTTCATCGGTAACAGAAAAATATTAAGAATAACTCAGTTTAAGTCTGTCATCATCAATGATGTGAGGCGACAATAACCCCAAAATGTTAGCATAATGCACGAGTTATGTGAGTTGCATAAGGTCAAGTGTTGGGTTGATCCTCACTTGATATCAATTTTGATTCATATCGGGTCATAAGATCATTCATAAACAAAAAATTGTAAAGATGACTAAATCAAGGGGAGTTTTGACTTCATAAAGACACTGATCTTGAAAGGAATGGTACATGTTGCCACGCTTTTTCAAGAATCACTCTTTATGATGTCTTACTTACGTTGTGTTAACAATGCAAGACATTGTTGTCACAATATCTGCTATTTATTCTTCATCACTAATGGCCAATAATGATGAAGAGTGGTAACAGCCCGATCACAATAAGACAAATAACAAAGGTGGTCATACCACATAAGAAAATACTATAAGACAATCTTAATCATCTAAATGGTGTAAAACTATGTCAGATGAGATGAGATCTAAGTACGCTATCAGTGTTTGAGTATTAGTTATAATTCCTAAAGGAATCAAAAACAGTAGACTGTAATAAGCCTACAAGAGAAGCATGATTCTGAAGGGAAATTTTCTTTTGTGATCAGACTAATGGCAATTCACTCAGTTGAGGATTCCTAGAGAATCATTATTTTATTAGTAGTGCATTATGAATGATTTTACATCAGATGGATGTAAAACAAATTTCTCTACCTAAGATTTGTATAAGAATATCAGTGTGACCTGATGGAAAGGTCTTGTCATTAAGTGAATGTTGAGACATTCTTTAGTAATATCTATTCACGGATGTAAGTGAGTATTAAGAGCTATTAAACTATAAGCCATTTTGGGTTTTCAAGTAATGTGAGATGGACACTCACATGTATTCTAAGTTGAATGTACATAATACATTACATCTAAGATAAATTAGTCATAAGAAATTAAAAAGTTTTGTCCATAAGAGGATCTAGGTGAAGAATCCTACAAGATAGGAATTAGAATTCACCATGATCATGATAAGGGGGTGTTAAAACTTCGCCTGTTTAGACGGTCAAGGATGATGAGTTTAAGAATTAGTTAAGTTTAGGGAATCAATTATGGTCGACCTTATGCTTTCGGTTCCATAAGCTTCTGCTGTCGGAAGATTAATTGATATATGCTCGAATGAGAGTTTACCTTGACTTAAGATTATGACCGGGATACTTGACAGACATTAGGCCATGCTAGTGGTTCACCACTGAGAGGCATTTAAGAAATTAATTAATAAGGTGCAATGCACATAAGGCCTCATGATTAAGAATCATAAGTCGAAACTCACTTGACGAAGTGAGCTTCTAAGTTTTAGCTTCGCGAATTGTGTGAATTCTAAGATTTCCACATTAAGTTATATATCCACCTTTCGCGAAATGGAGTTATTTTGTGGAACTACTCCAAATGAATAATCACTACATCGTCCACAATGTGTGACAAATCATGTTATTAAGATGAGGCCAACGAGCAGGCGATACAAAGTTTCATCTGGTCTAAGAGTGGTCGACAGCACGAACCACTTGAGTATTACAACAATAAGTTTGTAGTATCTTTTTTCACAGTAATGAGTCGAGTGAAACTGTCAAGCACATCGACATTAAGTTTAGTGTTGTGAAATATAAAATCCAGGAGCACAATAAATAACGAGCATAAAAGAATCAAGCGAAAAGCTTGCGGTACCGTTTACAAAGGGTTTTCCCGCCCATATGTTCAGAGAACATGAAGCATGCATGGGTCTTAAGAGGAAGCCTGTGACTACCTGGATACTAAGGGGCCAAAACTAAGTGTAAGGTTATTTCTGAATGTGAGATGTATTGTGGTCGTTCGAGTCAGATAGTACGTAATTGGCTATTCTTGATGCGACGTGCCCTATATGTCAAACATGAAGAAGCTAACACTAAGTTCAGAATTAAGTAAGTAAGTTAATAAGTTGGTAAGTCTTTTAGTTCTGTGGTCAAGGGGGAGAATGTTAGAAAGTGGTGACCACGTATGGTGTGGGCCCCACCCACACCGAACCTCTCCCTGAGCGCCTTGATCGGGAGGCACTAACCGACTCCAAGTCGGAGGCCCCCTCTCACGCCCGTATAAAAGAAGATTAAGTCCCTAACCACCAACTAAGAAAAATATCAGATCCGATCATAAGAATACGGGAAGTGAGGGGAAGGCCCTCCGGACGCCAGAAACACCGTCGTCGCTGCTCATCCATGACGCCATCACCATGGCATCCCCAACACCTATGGGCTAAGGTATGTCTTGTCCCCCCCAATCCATTGTCATCTTACTGTAATTAGTGCTCTGCAAGATTATGTTTTGCTCACTATTTTGGTTAAGCCTAAGCAATCAGTTTAGACCCAATTAGTACCACTGCCTAGTTAGATGAACCCTAAGTTTTAACATCAAGAGGCCACTGAAGCTAATAATCTCTTGTCCAGCGATCCATCCAATATAATTTGCCGTTTCGGGTCACCCAAATTTATATGTGACCGGTCATCAAGCCCTCACATGCATATTAGCCCATTCCTCTTTACCTAGCAGGTCATTCTGTCCAAAGCGAACCTTCTCGAGGAGTTACTAATAATGGTTCTCTCTGTTAAGCTAGTATGCGCTGACCAGTTGCCCTCAAAAGCTTAAGCTTTTGAGGACAATTGGTCAGCGCATACTAGCATAATATGGTATCAGAACCAGAGGTCTCGAGTTCGAATCCTGGCGAGCGCAAATTATTAAAAGAATAAAATAAAATTGCAGCCGACTTCTATTCCACGTTTGCAGAGCCAAAAGAGCCTGCACGTGAGGGGGAGTGTTGAAATATAAGTGAATTGTCTACCATCCCTTATCAGCTTAATCTTTTGAGGACAACTGGTCAGCGCATACTAGCATAACACTCTCCTGGTCTTGAGCATATGATTCTTGCAAGAAAGACACAGCGGCGCTTGACTTCTTGACGCGTAAATCCACGCTCGATCGGAGATCAGATCAAACTTAAATAAACAATGTCAAGGCAGCATCTTCGTGCCTGCGGCTTTACGCGAGTGTAACGAGCAGCGAAGCAAAGAAACAGCAACAGTAATGATGATGCCTTGTTTGTTAATCCCGCTACTGTTGATCTGATGAGAGCGCTAATGATAATGCTATAATTGGTATGTTTTCTTCAGTTGGCACCTATATATGCGCCCTACTTGCTGTTATGTTACCACTACTCCTACAAACTAGGCAGCAATCATACGCGGACCGACTAGTTAATACTAGAACGTTGGAGGCAATGAGGCATCATAGAGTATTGGTTACGGAAGATACATCGATCTCGAGGCAAAGGAGAAGATACGGGTAGTACTGACTGATATTTTGAACGATGAAGGCAACACCAATAAATATAATGCTATTGCTACCCAGCTGGCTGCCTCTTCTGCCTACTACAGACCGAGTTGCCCGGATGCTGAATATCTGTGTGGCAAGAGTATTTTGCTGTCCATTTCAAGCGGGAATAAAGATAGGAAGAGGATTTCTTCCTGTCTGTATGTAGTGTCAGTTGGTGCAATATTCAGTGAGAGGGCCAGTTTAACCGCCAATGATCTGCAGTCGATCTGCTGGCGGAAGTAATTTCCGTAGAATCCCGAAGTCCTCGTCATCTCAAGCTGCTGAAGAGATAGGCCAGAGTTACGTCGATCGTGACAGCACGCCGTTGGCTCACCAGTGTTGTTCACATGCCATTATATTCCTGTCCAATACTGGACACCAGCGTGTAACACGAAGGAGAATAGCAACCATTAATGCGATTCTCCCTCCATTAATTAACTTGAACTGCAACGTACTTTTTTTTTAAAATTTTGATATTTGCGCTGCGAGTAACTTGCAACAGTTCGTTTGAGCCCCTTGGAACAACGGTGGTACGCACCCAATAGTTCCTTCCGAAACACCCATCTTTCAGTAGTTTCTTTTTTGTCTCGAAGTTGCTGCACTTATCCTGTGTTTCATCTACCGAACATCCCTACGTTTCTGAATTGGTGATATGCTAGTGTTCAAGTGCCACGTGTTTTTTTCTTTGTGTATGTTTTCTGTCTGTCCTTTAATTTTTACAGTGTCGAATATCTCAACTGCGAAGATCACAGACTGAAGATATGAAATATCTTGTCCGTGCACATCCATCGCTGGATATCTGCATGCATTGGCCAGAAATAAAATGCTCCGACGAATGAGTGGATTAAGAGCTCCTTTGCACGATGTACTATGGGCAATCTGTCCAGTCTGCATGACGGACATATAGCACTGTAGCAGTATACTAACACGCACAGATGTCACCCTGAGAAACTTAGGACCTATTTGGTTTGAAGCCAAAACTTGCCACATTTTGCCACACCTAAGTTTAGTTAAGTTTGACCAACTTAGTCATTGTTTGGTTCATAGAAATTGTGGCAAGATTCCTTGCCATCCAACTGGGTCCCATATGTCAAGGACTCAAAAAAGTATGGCAAGATTTCCTTAGGCTTGCCATGTTATAGCTGAAAATTTGAACACCTAACTTTAGTCAAGTTAGACTAAATATTGTGGCAAATTGTGGTAACCTTAGTACATAATCCAAACAAGCCCTTAATTTAACTCTCCAACGACCACCAAACAAATAATAAAACAAATGCAACAGCTCTGGTTTCAGATCATAACTAAGTGTTTCATTTAAAATCTTGTTCACTCCAGTACTCCTACTAGACATCAATGTTTTTTTCTAGATACGTACAGCTGTATACACGAATTATCGAAAAAAACACACGAATTCCCTTTTCCTGGACCGCTATGGTCCGCTGCAGATGTTGGTTGCTGTAGTAAACGAGCGAGATGGTTTTCACTTTTCACAAAACCATCACTGCAATTGCAAAATGGTCCGATTTGGCAACGCGGTTGGCAGGTTGCGGCAATAAAGTAGTGCACATGCACTGACATAAAAAAAAGGGAGACGTTTTGTACTGTCCAGTGTTGCGTTACAGTTAACCTGAGACTAACTAAGATTTTTAAGCACGTAAAAACAATGCTCAGGTCCCAAAACCCTGTGATATTCTGTCACAGTCGCAGACTCGCAGTTACCCCCACGGGCACTCACCGTCCTGATTCTCGTCGTACTATTCCCTTCCCCGCGGCAGCATTGTTTTCCTCTTTCCACGGGGCCCCCTACACCTCATCTCCGCATCATAAAAGGCCCCTTCCCTCCCGCACCCTCGGCTCCCACCTCACCACTCGTCTCTTGGCGCAGTCACACTCCTCCCAGCTCGCCTCTGCTCCCAACCAACTCCACACCAACAGCAACACGCGGCAGCCATGGGCATGCATGACTCGTCTTCGGGCTCCGAGACCACCACATCGTCCTCGGCCGAGACGCCGGCGTCCCCGACCGCGACGACGGCGACCAGCGCGTCGTCCTCCGACGCCGCCGCCGCGGGGGGCAAGAAGCGCCGGCGCAACGACGGGCACCACCCGACGTACCGCGGCGTGCGCATGCGCGCCTGGGGCAAGTGGGTGTCGGAGATCCGTGAGCCGCGCAAGAAGTCGCGCATCTGGCTCGGCACCTTCGCCACCGCCGAGATGGCGGCGCGCGCGCACGACGTCGCCGCGCTCGCCATCAAGGGGCGCGCCGCGCACCTCAACTTCCCGGAGCTGGCGAGCGAGCTCCCGCGCCCGTCCACCGCCGCGCCCAAGGACGTCCAGGCGGCCGCCGCGCTCGCCGCTGCCGCGGACTTCCTGACGACGACGCCCGCCGCCAATGCTGGCGCCAAGGACGCCGAGGAGCCCGAGGCCAGCGCCGGCTCAGCCTCGCCGCCGCGGGACGACGCCCTGTTCGACCTCCCGGACCTCCTCTTCGACCTCAGCAGATACGGGCCACCGTCGTGTCAGCTGTCGTGCGCCGCGTCGTGGGACGATGACGTGTGCTCCGGCGTGTTCCGGCTGGAGGAGCCCATGCTGTGGGAGTATTGAAGAGCCAAAACCAAGCGTGTGTACGCACACGGACATCGCCGTTCGGCGGTGCCGCTTTGGAAGGTTTCGTCCCGTGGGATCTCGCGCTCGTCAGCCGAGAGAGGACCGGGGACGGACGACCATCGCGCGTTGGATGCACGACGCCACCGGGGACGAGCGAGGACGACCGGGTAGTTGCGCGCGCGTAAATGGCACGTTTTCTGGCTGGCCATGGTCCATGGGGAGTTGGGGACGACGTCGTACCGCCAGGAATAGAATGAGTTTGGTTTGATGCACGCAGTGCAGTAGGGATAGGCCCGCCACTTTTTTTTATATTTGTTTAGTTGCCGGTGTTTGGATGGGAGTCCAGAAACGAGGCGGAGGCGCGGAGCGGACGTAAGTTGGATATTCGCAATTCGGTGGCTCGGTGCCTCGGTGGCTGCTCGATCCCCTGCTCATGGGCATCCGGTGTGTCCAAGAAACATGACGCACGTTCTACGTCGCTCCACCTGCCGTGCGGGCCTCCACGTGGCCGCGCGAACGGTCCTACTCTAGGACACACGCAACAAGCAAAACCGCTGCACAGTCTCCATTTTGGGTGGGTCTTGCAGGCACCGCGGGACCACGTGTTTGCCGTTCCTGTTCACCCACTATGCCTCGCCGTCGTGTGGAGTCCGGCAGTGTCGCTTCCATTCATTTAACGAGATTAATTGGCCTAACGGGCTATAAACAGACCAATAATACCAGCGGGTACTGCTGCCGCCACAGACGCTACCATCCAAGGATTCTCTCTTTCTTTCTTGTGTAGGGGCGCCTGGGCACAGCGAGAAATGGGCCAAAAGCGTACGGACTACTCTCATGGTACGGCAGCCGGCCGTAGCGTGCACTATTTATGATGACCTAGAGTAGGTGGGATTCAATAGTCGTACTACTAGCTTGGTTTACCTTACCTGCGCGCCGGCCGGCCGTGTTACGGTGGCGGTGTGTTTTCGCGTGCAATAACGTGAGCCTGCGCGGTGAAAATGGAACGAATGGTGGAGCCGGCACCAGGCATCCGGGCGGCCAAGGTGAAAAGCGGGAGGTGGATGCCGCCGCGGGCACAGGGCGGACAAGGTGTGCGGCCAGCGAGGGCCAACAGCGCCGCCCCGTACGGCTGTGCTGGAGGCAGCGGCCACAGAGGACCACGACCGCCTGCTGGCCTGGACGCCTGGTGCAACGCTATGCCGCGCGCACGTGGGAAGCGCGGTGCCGCGGCGCCGGCGTACGGGCCGGGAAAACCACGTCCACCCATCAAGCGTCGTCCGCCGCGCACTCGTATGGACGGGGGAGATCGAGAGCGCGCCGGTCGCTGCCTCGCTGGTTGTTGTCGCGTCCGGACATGGCGGAATCTATCTGGCCTCGCCAGAAGAATTTTCCCCTCGTGCAACTGTAGCACTCGTCGTACGTAACCGGTGGATGGCTACCGGCTACACGTCGAACAAAAAGATACAGCTGCGACTGCTGCTGCAGAGGGATGTCGAACGTGTCCGGTAGCCTAGAGATCAAGTAGTTGCCGCGTCCGCGTCACGCTCCCTATCACCTGAATGACTCCTGATGCTTCTCTCCAAACTACCCCCGAAATGATTGTAATAGGTATATGTACGACGATACGGGCCGGTCGTCGTCGTCGTACTGCTGCAGTGAGCGGAGCGAGCCACCGCCCACTGGAACATATCGGGGCTGTCGATTCTCCGGCCGGGGCGCAAAAGTCACGCGCCGCATGCAGTAGCGGCCATGCAGAGTGAAATGCCTTCCTGATCCGATTCCACTGCCGCCCGACCAGAGTTTCCAGATCGATATACTACTCGAAACGAATGGCTAGCAACCTACTACTCCCTCATTATCTTTTTAATTGACGTTCAGACATAAATCCTAATTCATTTTTAGTTTAAAACCTTGTCTGAAACGTCAAATAAAAGAATCAGGAGGGAGTACTTAACACACGCGTGCTTTGAAAGGGGGGTGGGCTACATACTCGCCTACTCCTGCTAGGCTATCGACTCTGCATGCACGTTCGTGCGTGTAGCATTACCGGGGCGGGATGTCGTACCGTACCTTAGGAAAATCACGGCTTACCCACCATCGTTATATTAAAGCATCGTGTACAATAATGACGTGGATCAAAGGCGTTCAAAGAGATTAAGATTCCTTATGATTGTGTGGGCGACGCAAGGAAAACGGGGTATGGGGGCTCAGCTCAGAGTTGCTGGAATGGGATGGCCCCGACGAACAGGCAAAAGAAAAAGAAAAAGGGGGAGGGATGAAGAATGAAACTTCGTTCATGGGGCGATAAAGAAAAGAAGGGACGTTGTATCTTTGCACACCTCCAAAACCACCTGATGAATGCCAAGGGAATCCTTGCATTGGTGCGTCCCAGGGAGGGATAAGAGGCGATCATGGAGCGGGAATCCAATCCGATCGATCGCGCGCCTCGTGATAGATGCATGGTGGCGTTCTTCCGGCCCCATCGATCGCCCACGAGCGCGCGCCGGTACAGGCCTTGCTCCCCCTGTTTAAATTTAGACGATCCGCAGTGCGATTTTGTACCGAGGTCAACTTCAATAATTAGGAAACAGTGATGGAAGTTACGTACGAGGAGAGGTGTTGCATGTTCGCGCGCATGAGTTGCTTTTGTACGGGCGGGCATCCGCGAACAGTACCCAGAGCGCATATGTGTACCACATGCTAGGATTCAGGGCCAAAGTCAGGTAAGTGGAACGGTTAATTCCGTCACGATTTGCACAGTGCACCTACCGTGAGTCCAGGGATAGATGAGCCGGCGGCGACTGTTCGGCCGGCCCGCCGCGCGTTGAGTCGATGCGGAAAAGGAGAGCTCGGCAACGGCTTCTAGATGCTGCTGGTGCTGTTCCGTCCCGGCAATCAGCACTGTAACCCACATGCCGGATCAACCGCGCGCGCTGCGTGCTCCATATGAGCAAGGGATTTCTGAGGTTCATTCCCTTGGGGGAAAATTGACTTCTTGGACGAGTCTGGGCTCCGGAGTCGACGCTGCTTTATCTTGGGCTTGAGCTGGAACATGCATGAAACACGAGACGGCGAACTCTTCCGTTCGTCGGCCGTTCCACACATGCCGTCGGCAGGCGCTCGGCATGGCACATGGAGATGGAAACGACCTGGTATCGGCACGGCGGCAGAGACGAGAGATCCAAGAAAAATGATATCTGAATTCCGAGTTTTTTGACAGGATAACCACGAGGCTAAACAAATGGCCAGACAGCCGCACGCTTGTTTGCATGCACCAAATGCACTGCCACATGGTCAAAACATGAATGATGCTAGTCCAACTCCTACCGCACAGGCAGTGCACTGTAGTTCCTTTTATGACACGACCCTTCTGGGCTCTGTCCGTGGAGACCAGCAGCTACCACCGCACCACAGGGTTCCGGAAGCAACAGATGAAGCTAGCTTACAATAAAGGGCCATCCATCGCAGAGCATTCCATGCTTCAATCTGCAATGAATAATACGGGCATCGCTGATCGACATGGCTCACCAGTGTATAGCAGTACTACCACAGAAAAAAAAGGGCATTGGGGGTTGATGACGCTGCAATCTCCACCAACCTGTCTCCACGAATGAACAATTAAAACCATCAATGTTGTTTTTTTGCTGCTGCGTCAGCAAATGCAGCCTGTGAAATGTTCAGAAATCACAATCCACAAACGGGCCCAGACAAGCAGTCAAGCACACACCTGCAGAAGCAGTACAAAATTTTGTGACGCTGCTGCTATTGTAATAATTACTGAACGACTTTAAAAAAGATACTACACGCACAGTGCGGAATATGCGGAAAACCAAGATAGTTCCCGTTCTTTTTATATTTTGACGCCACCTAGTTCGGCTTCAAATACAAAAAGGATAGAGGGTCTACCTGGCAAGCGTTTCAACATACAGGAACTTTGTCCAAGCCAGCTTGCAGTTCATATTATTTTGAGCATAGTACTAATATGTTTAACCCCCCTCTTTCTTTTGAAGAACCCAGTCGTCCGATTTGAAAGGAGTTTCCTTTTATCATATAGTCACGGCCCACGAGCAGTAATACCAGGTCCAGATAGAACACAATAAATTGGGCAATCATATTGGGCCTAACTCGTGCGAAACTGGGAATTCCTTACATGGGTCGGGTTTATTCCTTGATGGGCCGACTCAATTCCTTGAATGTGAATTCGTTGAACGACTCGCTAACCAAAACCAAGAAACAAGACCGGCCTGAAGCGAGAAGAAGGTCTGTTGGGCCAAACAAGATTGTTCAGGGGTGTGTTTGGATTTTCAGTTTTTCAGAATAAATATAGAAATGAAAAAAAAAAGAATTTCTTGATGGGAATCGCCACAATTAGTTTACCATTTTAGTTCAAATTTCTCGTATAAAATGTGCAGTCCTCACAGAGTAAAACGAAAATAAAGTTACAACACCCTCTAATTCCTCCCCTCTTTTCTCTTGTTGGACATTATAAGTCAAACTTTTTTATTTTTGAAATGAGTAGCTAAAAAACAAATTGATTTGATTGTGGATTAAGGGGACTCCCTCTCCTGTTTGCGATTGCCCATATACAAATTTTTTTGAGGCCATACAAGTTTTTTTTGCGGTTGCCCATATACAAAATTTTGTTTGCGATTGACAATATACACAGTTAGATAGGAGTATATTTTACAAGTATATGTACTCCCTTCGTCTCCAAAAACTTGTCGCTTTGCAGTTTATTTTTGAACTACAAAGCGACAAGTTTTCGGGGAGTATATGCCAAGGGATAACACGTGCTTCGGTCAACCGCAGCCGTCTGCACCTGCTACGGGACAGGCGACCGCCACCAACCACGCCGTCGTCTGAACCTGCTACGGGACAAGCGGCCGCCACCAACCGCGCCGCCGTCGCCGCCTACAACTACCATCGTCCGCTCCGTCGGATCGGCACGTCCAGGGAGGAGCACCAATCCCGCCCCACAAACCACGCGCGACGCGATACGGCCAGGCGAGGCAGTTCGTCGAACGCCACACCCGCCGTTGCATTGCAGCTATGATCCTCACGAAGCCCAACCCGTCCCTTGCCGTCACCTCCTCGCTCCTCCCGAAGAAGCCCTGCCCGACGGCTAACCGCATCGCTCCCCGCTCCTCGTCTGCCTCACACCGCCGCGGTGGGATCCGCGTCGCCGCCTCTTCCGTGGCGGTGGCGCAACCCTCGTTGGCTTCCCCGCCAGCGGCAGTGGACGCGGCTGCGGCGCTGAGCCGAGTGGACGTGCTGTCGGAGGCGCTTCCATTCATCCAGCGGTTCAGGGGTAAGACGGTGGTGGTGAAGTACGGCGGCGCGGCGATGAAGTCGCCGAAGCTGCAGGAGTCGGTGATCCGCGACCTGGTGCTCCTGTCCTGCGTCGGCGTCCGCCCCGTGCTCGTCCACGGCGGTGGGCCCGAGATCAACTCCTGGCTGACGCGCGTCGGCGTGGAGCCGCAGTTCCGCAACGGGCTCCGCGTCACCGACGCGGTCACCATGGAGGTCGTTGAGATGGTGCTCGTCGGCAAGGTCAACAAGCAGCTCGTCTCCCTTATCAGCCTCGCGGGAGCCACCGCCGTCGGCCTCTGCGGAAAGGACGCGCGCCTCCTCACCGCGCGGCCTTCCCCCGACGCCGCGTCGCTCGGCTTCGTCGGCGAGGTGTCACGCGTTGACCCAACCGTGCTCCACCCGATCATCGCTTCCGGCCATATACCGGTCATCGCCACCGTGGCCGCCGACGAGACCGGGCAGGCATACAACATCAACGCTGACACGGCGGCCGGGGAGATCGCCGCGGCGGTGGGCGCCGAGAAGCTGTTGCTGCTCACGGATGTGTCCGGCATACTCGCGGACCGCGACGACCCTGGGAGCCTGGTGAAGGAGGTCGACGTCGCCGGGGTGCGGCGGATGGTGGCTGAGGGGAAGGTGGGCGGCGGTATGATACCCAAGGTGGCGTGCTGCGTCCAGGCGATCGCGCAGGGGGTGAGCACCGCGAGCATCATCGACGGCCGCGTCCCGCACTCGCTGCTGCTGGAGCTCCTCACGGACCAGGGCACAGGCACTATGATCACTGGCTGAACTTTATGTTTTCTACTTTACCTCGCAATTCGAGGTGACTGCATCTCAAAATAAGTGCCATCTGAGATGAATCAATTGATAGAGCGCATTTTTCCTCAGATGAAGAGAAATGAGGATTGAGATTTATGCGTTCCCTTCTCTTGTGTGATGCCGTAGAAGTGCAAATATGCAACCTGCTGAAGCTGGAGCAGGGACTGATGCAGAACTCCATCCCACCACCAGAGACTAGTTGCTTGATGTACTACAATTGATCTAGATTCCAACCCCAGTAATAATAAGGACTAAAACATCTATTGCTCAAGAGATTGAGCACATCAATGAAAGACAGACCTGTATCATCTGACAAGGTTAAATGATACAACATCCCAGGAACAAATGTACAATTTCGTGTGGACGTAAATTATGAAGCTTGCTATCTTTTTCCTCCAAAACATACATCTTGAAGAATCTTGCATCACCACCCTTCGAAATTCCAATGTTCAGAACTGTAGCCATAAGCATCAGAAAATGAATGGATAAGCACGTCAAAGGCAAGGATAAATCTTGATACTCCCTCCTTTCTTAAAAGATTGTCACCTTCTAGTACAAAAATGAACTAGAAGGTGACAATCTTTTGAGAAAGGAGGGAGTATTTGATATATCATAATTCCCCGCAATGGCACCGTAGCAGTGCCAAATATGGGCCTGACAAACTACGATTGGCATCAATCTTGAATAAGCTAAGCTGACCAGGTGTTCCCTCATTTAAACTACAAGACCACAAAACAATGGAATGTAATGTCGGCAGATTGTTGTGCTCACTCGATACGAGCAAGGGCCACCACGATGAAGATGAACACAGTGAGCATGAAGGACACCTTCACAGCATTGCTGTACATATCAGGCTTCTCTTCATCACTCTGACGGAGGATGAGCATGTTTACAATTTTCATTAAATTCTCAAGGAATTCCATAATTTTTTCTTGTGCACCGTCAAGGATCCACTTGAGCACTTCTGCAGGACCAGCAGTTCCCTTTCTATCATTTTCTTTCCCTGATAAATGATGTAAGAAGCAGTAAGACAAGATATATAGACCCAGAAAAGGATTATAGTCTAACCAAAGTATCAAATGTCTCATGGAAATGTTGCAGCTCAAACGGTCATCAAAATGTTGTGTGGTAACAAACAGAACATTTGCATATGTATGCTTGTGCAAGAAGGTTTAATAGTTTAGTGGAGCATACCATCATGTAAAGACCTCCTGAAATCTTGACCTGCCTCGTTATTCATGACAGCATTCCACACAGCCTTATCACATGACAAGGACATAACCATTTTCTGCATAAATGACAATGTTAACACATCGTAGCAGATTCAGAAAATTCAAGATGAGAGCTACGATGCATTCAAAACTGACAGGGCAATAACAAATCGCATGATGTGGTTTACAATGGCACTATGTAAGAAATATTTGTGGAATACAGTAACAAAAAATAGTATTGGATAAAACATGAACAGTAGGATCCTTTTGCAATAGACGGAAAGCATCCAAAACATTCCTATGTTCTCTAGAAAGAAGAGCAGTTGAGTTGAGAACATAGGCAGCAGGTTCCGTCCAGTCATCCGATCCTGATGAATTGCCAGATGAATGTCCTGAGGTGGATAAGAGTGCTGTTTTTCTGTCAGTTGTATCTGAATCCACACTAAAAGGATTCTCAAATACCCTGAAAAGAATGATAACTCAATTATATGGAGCAACAACAGATAAATTTTAAAAGCCACCTTCCTTGGTGTAGTTCCAGGAGAAAAGGTATGCGGCAACTTCAATTAAGGTGGGAGTTTTTTTTCTCACGTTACAACAAATGATTAAGCATGAAATAATTGCCAACACGCTGCGTTACACAGAAGACCATAGATTATTTGATATTTTTTGGATGCAGTTAAATGCACCCCTTCTTAGCACAACAAAGCTAGTTTTCCGGATTGCTTGATAAGGCAGGAAATGGACGGAAGTGCAAGAAATACAGTTCATAGGATTGGAAAAGGGTGAAAGCAAACTAACACTGACAGTTACCATAACTTCCATTTATTTATCTGAACGTTGATGTGCTCTGAACATTATATAACGATTCATAAAGCACAGGCTAATATAAATAGGACAGATAAAAACAAAAAGGTATAGTTAGGACCTCATTTATGATTGTTCATGAATTATGCATGACAAGCACTGATATTGCAACTTGCAAGATTCTATGGGTGTCCATCCATGCACAACTCTCCTGGTCTCCTTAAACACATGCTACCAACATAATCATGACCACATCAACTGAAACGCAGGTTAACCAACTATTTAAGGGCAACCGGATGGTTTATACAACTAAGAGACCATAACAAGTCAACAACATGAGCATACAAAGTCCCACTCTAATCCCATCGACAGAAGCAATGTCAACTTGGGACCTAATAATCGCACCCATCACCCAACACAAAGGAGTAAAAACGCCGGTTAGATCCAATATAAGCGAATAGAAAGACTATTTTGCAAATCTTACTCCTGGATGCTGGTGATTGCGCCGGTGACCTCGTCTATGGTGGGCGGGGACCAGAACAGCACACTGAACTCCTCCTCTTCATCCATCTCGCCCGGTCCAGCCGCCTCCTCGCCACCGGCGACGACCACTTCCCAGTCCTCCTCTCCGTCGCGGCGGAGCGCGCGGTAATCCCAGTACGCGGCGGCGGCGACCGCAGAGGGCGGGGGCGGCAAGCTGGCTCGCAGGGGCCGGCCACCGGCGACCGTGCGCGCGCGCGGAGACGCGGCGGAGGTGGATGCAAAGCCGGCACCAAGCGTCGACGAGGCGCTGACGGCGCGGCCGGTGAGGCGGAGGACGTTCCTGCCTGGTGGGTTCGGGATCATCGCCGAGAGCCCGAGACCTGTCGTCGAGTTCCAGGGGCCAGAGCTCCTAGAGAATATTGGAATTATACTACTCTCAACAGTGGTTTCGCCATAATACTATCCCTAATATGCAACACATCCAAATGCTGTTATAATGATGTGAGACTTGCTCTTTCATCATTATAGTAGGATTATACTACTAATTAAGGGCACTTAAATCCCTTCACCTGGTGTTGCTGACAATATGCAAAAAGAACCCTGTGTGCAGCCACCCTTGAATCTGTAGCGAACGGTTAGGATGTGGAGATTGCATGCTTAAACAAAACAGCAGATTGCACAGTAGTTGTTCCCACTAATTAATCCTTTTTACAACTAAACAATTCAAAAATGACCAAAATACCCTTAGTTTGTCTAAAAATATAAAAAATGACAGAAAATGCAAAAATTTCAGGAAAAAGTAACAAAAAAATTAAAATCGGAAAAATTAACATAAAAAAGAAAATAATTTTTGAAAATTTGAAAATAATTTTTTGCAAGAAAATTAAGGAAAATTACAAAGAAAAGAGAAATAAATAAGACAATAGGTTTATTAAAAAAACGATTTTTTCCGAAAATGAGAAAAATAGAACAGATTTTTTTCAGAAAATTAAAAAACGATTTTTTGCAAGAAAATTATCAAAAAGGGAAAATTACACAGAAATTAGAATAAATATATTTCAGAATAGGAAAAATATAATAAAAATAGAGAAAATTGGAGAAATATAGAGAAAATATGGGAAAGTGTATGGAAAATATGGAAAAAAACGGGAAAAATACTTAACACATACACAATAGCATTTAACACAACTTTAACATATACACAATAATTTTGACATGTCACATCCATAAACAAATAGTGTTCGCATGTCACAAGCCATACATAAAAATGTTCACATATCACAAAAAAGAGGAAATACATTGAATTTCTATCTTTTGGAGATCTTCAAATCACAATCGTTGTACAAGTGAATAGTCAAAATTAACATGCACGCCGCTAGTCTCCAGAATAATCTTGTTTTTTTTTTCTTCCAGCATAATCTCACTTCTCAAATATGGTTACAACCACTATTGAAGAGGTTGTCGAACATGGAATGTGTAGAGACATTGAATCCTTTCAATAGTTTCAATGCTGGTCTATTCCATCTCTGCAGGTACACTTCCTAAAAGAAAACAGTCAAAACCCCCAGATACAAACTGATACACAATTTTAAAATCTAACTTCTTGCATTAGCTTGTTTTATTGATAACACACCGATCTGCAGCAGCAGCTTCATGAAACTGTATCTATTTCAGCAAGGTATATATCAAACAAGGCCGATCTGATCCATTACAAATATTGAATTGGAATAGAAATAATAAACAATATCCTTTTCCTGTTGCAGTTCAAAGCTTTGGTTGAAGGTAGATTCTTTTAAGATCAACAAACAGGTTCAACCAAAGAAAAATGTTGTACACATCAACATTAATAGCTCATGTTCTCCTGCAAATATTATGGCCCTTTAGACACTTTATTTTCTTAGATACCTGGAAGGCTTGCTTATCATAAACCATTTGCTCTACATTGTTTCCAGAGGAGAAATTCATCAATCATTTGTGAGCTTCTATATTGCATAATAATTTCCAGTAAGTTCAACATGGAGCATGATATATCATGTAAAGCAAGAATCAGTCATAAAGCAAACAGTTTTCCTGACAGCACCTTGGGGAAATCCGGACATGAAGTGAGCTCGACAAGGATTGCATCGAGCTCTCTTGCAGAATGTTCATACCGGCCCAAGTCACGAAGGTTCTTGAAAACCTGAACACAATGCAGGCACTAGTGAACAACTCAGAAACTACGTCTTCGGGAGTGATGCGGCCAGCAGAGGCGGAGGCGGAGCCGCGGCTTCTCCTCACGCCGTGGGAGCCCTGGCGGCGTCGGAGGGGCAGGGCGGCGCCGGGAGGGCATGCGGCGGTGGGGAGCCGGGCAGCGCCGGGAGGGCAGTCGTCGGCGGGGAGCCGGGCGGCGTCGCGAGGGCAGGCGGCGGCGGTGGCGGCAAGGCGGCCGCAAAATTGGGCGGCGGCGGGTGCCCTCGTAGCGGAGGGAGGTCTGGGCGGCGCCGAGAGGGCAGCGGCGGCGGGGAGCTGGCGGCGCCGGGAGGGAATCGGTGGCGGCGAGTTCGCTATCGGGGAGACGAAGGGCCTTACGGCCTGTACGATTTTGATCAAATATTAGCGTATGGAAAAAGAAAATATGATCCAGGGGTATGTTGGTCTATTTAGGATTGTTTTAGTGTTAAAATGATTTATTAGTGTTGAAATAGTATTTCAGTGGTAAACAAGCAAGTTTCACTCTATTACAATGTTATTTGAGCGTGTCATACCTTAGAGCAAGGATAATGGAGTAGCCGGTTGCAGGCTGTAACTCAATGCCATGTCATTTTAGAGTCAACAGTTTAACCTTCTTATATAATAGACTAGCTATTAGATTGACTGGAAAGTGATTGAAATAAATGCCCTGTTTTTCCTACCCCCAATCGCATGCAGCCACATCGGTAGAGTCACCTCGTAAGTGCTGCTGCGCTGGCTACTATTCTGTAGCCTGCAGTCCTCTCTCTCTTCTTTACTCCCTCATCCACGTAAGCAATATTCTGACGTGGATTCTTTTGAGCCAGCTGACTAGGCTCTATTATACCTGCTCTTAGAAGTAACATTCTAGCGAAACTGACTGTTGAGAATAGTAAAATTGCAATTGTCTCGGGCTCGTCACCTGTGCGTAATTGGATAAAAGAATTGCTTGAGCAGGAAGTCAGTTTAGGGTACCTTCGGAGCTTTCAATCGTTCAAAAAATTCTCAAAATCTGTTAATGCTCTCGCCTCTCGCGTATATTAAAGAGAGATTGAGTATTGCTAGGTGTCACCGTATGACCCGAAGACCGTAACTACTCCATCTGTTTCGAAACGGAGAGAGGACTTCGTTTGGTTTTTTTTCTTTTTTGAAGTTGAGCATGCACGTTGGTTATTTTATTTTGCTACTCTCTCGCGGTGTGTGATACTCTTTTCAGATCTTTTTATTTATCGACGCTTAGTTAAAAATAAATTAGACGGTGACAAATAAAAAAATCTAGAAGTAGTAGTACATTTTCATGATGGAGTACTATGAAATGTTTTTTTTCTTATGACGAGAATTCTGCTTACGTGCCTGTAAAGTTTCAACATTTGCATTATCAAATTAACGGTAGAAAACCATGATTCTCTCTATTCCAAATTACTTGTCACTTTCTAGCTCAAAAATAAATTAGAGAATAACAATTAATACGGAACGGAGAGAATAGTCCACAACCATGTAGCTTCAGCTGTGCGCCAACGGTTTTCCATCTCCAGTGCCATTGATTTCTTCATTTCTCCTTGCGGGAGCTGAATTTGACCACGTCGCCCGGTCGCCGTTTGCCCCTGGCCGTAAGATCCATGCGCAGCAACGAGGCAGGGATGGTTTCCAAATCGTAACGCGACGTGGAACGGAACCCTGCCGCGACGCGTCGGGAATTGTAACCCGCCGTGCTGTAATGCTATATGGGGCAGGAAGGGTGCGCTGGGTTTTCAGGAGACAGCGACGGTACGAGCGCCGCACCTCGCGACCAACAGGACGTACGGCAACCATCCGTCCGTCTATGAAGGACGGGACAGTCCGGAATCAGGACGTCAAACTAACGGGCGCATCGGTTCAATTGCAACCGACCAACCATCACATACAGGTAAAATGATCTGCATATCCATGCATAAAAAACGAAATCAAAATGGATCTTTACATGGATATTGTTTAACCGAAAAGGAAATGAAGTGAAACACAGGACACATGCACGCTACACATTCGTGAACATGACACATGGTGTGAAGAGCAAAGCAAATCACGACGCAGGGAAAGACAGAGGGGTCGCGCACCCCGGTTCAACTCATCCGGCTTATGCGTACTCCTGGTCGGCGACGGGCTGGTAGGAGCCGATGAACACGTCACCGTAGATGAGCCCGGCGAGGCCACCGCCGATGAGCGGGCCGACCCAGTAGACCCAGTTGCCGGCGAAGTTGCCGGCGGCGACGGCGGGGCCGAAGGAGCGGGCGGGGTTCATGGACCCGCCGCTGAAGGGGCCGGCGGCGAGGATGTTGGCACCGACGATGAAGCCGATGGCGATGGGCGCGATGGTGCCGAGGGAGCCCCTCTTGGGGTCCGCGGCGGTGGCGTACACGGTGTACACGAGCGCGAAGGTGATGATGATCTCGAACACCACGCCCTCCAGCGCGCTGATGCCGGCGACGCCGTGGGTCGGGATGGCCTTCCCGTGGGTCACGAACTTGAGGAGGAGGCACGCGGCGGAGGCGCCGAGCAGCTGCGCGACCCAGTAGAAGAGCCCGGTGAGGATGGTGATGTTGCCGCCGACGGCGAGGCCGAAGGTCACGGCGGGGTTCAGGTGTCCGCCGGAGATGTTGGCGGCCACGGACACGCCGACGAAGAGCGCCAGCGCGTGGGCGATCGCGATCGCCACCAGGCCGGCCGCGTCTAGGGCACCGTCATCGGTCAGTTTCCCTGCACGTACACAACAACGTTTCTCATCAGCGTGCACTGATAGACGATACACACACGTGCCAAATTAATGTTCACAGATCAAGGTCGCAGGGGCTTTACTCACCGTAGGCGATGGCGGAACCGACACCAGCGAACACGAAGAGGAGAGTGGCGATGAACTCGGCGACATAGGCCTTGATGGAGGTGGCGCTGAAGGAGTCACCGACGGTTCCGAACGCGAGCTTCACCATCTTGTTTTCACTGAGCTCTTCGAGTGACACTGAAAACGTAAAGGTCTCTGCGCTCTAAAGAACTTATGGATCGCAATGTTTACTGGTGCAGGAAGCTCACCCAGCTTGGCCCCCTTTTTATACAGTCCACATGACATCGCGCTGAGCTGCTCAATGGGCTGCATCAACTTGTGGTTGTGGATTAGAGTATTCTGGACGGTGAGGATAATCACCACAAACATTTTAATTCGATTTAGAGTACTAGCTTATTCCATGATTGGATCTAGCCCACCCGAAAAGACCACTATGCTTTGTCCTAATGCTTCTTATTATTGTGACCTTTTAGGCAGCTACCATGTAGTAATAGGCAAGGACAATTACGAAAAATCTGATTAGGGGATATGCCATCTCATATTCTCATGTCGTAATCCCTGCATTTGTTAGTCCGGGTGTATTCTATCTTAACGTTTCTTCAGCGACCCTGGACAGTTATTTTTCTGTCTCGAATTTGGAGCTTTTCTTCTCGAGAATACTCTGATATACTTCTTGTTCGTAAATCGACAAAAAACGGTGTGCACGGTATGTGCTTTCTCGGTTCTTTACTACGAGTGTTGCAGTTAGTTTTGAGATGCATGACAGTAGTATTAAGTACAGTAGTAAGCCTTAGAATGCATGAGGTTTTGTTCTGTACTTCACCGTCTAGTAAAAGTACTAATCATTGCCCACTTTGTGAGAACTTTGTATCATTCCTCATCAGTGCACTTTCCCAGCCTGTCTATCCAATCAGCCTTGCATTCCTCTATAGATTGTTCGGACTGATGACCGTGACATGTACCAAATGAGCACTCGCCGTCGGTGACTGAAAGAATTGTGAACCTATGATGTCCGCATCAGGTACAGCAATTGAACATTGGGACGACAATGCGTATGTTGTTTTTCAATTGGTTGCAGCAACTTCACTTTTTAAGCACGTATGATTAGGAGCCGCCTTTTGGCTTTCCTTTTTTATTCTGTAACAACTGAGTATGAATTTCGCTTTTTTGGTTTCATCAAGCAGGGTTTCTAATGGTGCTTGAGATCAAACTCATGGATGAAGCTAGAAAAAAAACTTACTAACATGATTTGAACGGAGGATTTTCTTACTAAATTGTAGTATATTTTCTCCGTTTCCAAATGTTTATCACTTGTTAGTTCATTTTTTAACTACCAAGTGACAAACAGTTGGGGACGGGGAGTATGTTGTTTCGACAATAATCATAGTTGTGTTTGGGTTATAGCTTTGCATTTCTAACTGGAGTGAACCTCATCAAGCTAATATGTTTTTCCCTCCATGATTAGAAATTATGTCTCCTTTAGTCTTACAGCAGGTCGATATCCTGCCCAAATATTTAAGGTTTCTGCTCGTCATGCATAAGCCTGAGTCATCCTTTAATTTACAGCCACAACAAAACTCCGCGAATCTTCCGATTTTTCATACTATTCCGTGACAACAGCCATTTTGTATCTTGTGGCTCAGAATATTTTTTGTAATGCAGTGGTTAGCACTTTTAGCCCGTGACCAGTGCCATGTACAGCCACTAATTTGCCGAGATTAGGTGTGCTGTCCTACTGTCCTGCCCTCTGAATTATCTAGACAACGTGTCCTGCCGCTCCATGCTGCTGATTAAGAACGCCATAAATGGTTCTTTAGCTTATCGCTTTAGCAAATGATTGAGGACGCACGTCTGCATTTGCGGATTTGGGAATCTCTTGCACATGACTGGCACATCGGTTGTCCAGTTGGCTAGAACCCTCTTGGCTCTTACTGTCTTTCTGTCTCACCAGTAGCGCATTTGGTGGCTAGTAATGTCTGAAACACTGAATGGCTGCGCTCTTTCTTCGTTGTTCATATGTATGCGGGATACCAGATTGATCATAACACTGATCGAGATCAGAATAGAAGCCGCTCATGCAGTTGCTTGATCTGAGGCAGGAATATGTCTAGCTGAGCAGCAGCTAGCAGGAGAGCAGAAAAGCAAAATCGAACTGACAACCAACCGGTAGGTGGTGAAGCCCGGCCTGTTCGATCGGTCCGGTGACCTGGACCCAAGCGAGAAAGCCTGGGCTGCGCAACCATCCCAGCCTGCCTGCTGCCACAGAAAATGGGCTGTTTACATTCGTAAACATCATTCGGCCCACAGGAGCAGCTAGGCAGAGGCAAATTCGCACAGTCGGTTGTCCTCTCAAGAGAAGGCAGATCCGCACCGAGTACTCTCAATCCTCGCACACTAATCAAGTCAGCTCCATGCGTTCCTAGATCTATCAGTCAATGTCTGTTGATTACAGTAGGTCATCTCTTTCAGTTCCATCCATAGCTTCAACTTTCCAAGTCGATCTTAACTACGCTATCTAGCAATTGCGCTGCATGCCCAGCCCGGCCGGTCGTTGCTCATACATGTGCAATTGCGACCTTGGCACGCTTTGCTAGTACACGCATATAAGAGCAGGTATAATAGAGCCTAGTCAGCTGGCTCAAAAGAATCCACGTCAGAATATTGCTTACGTGGATGAGGGAGTAAAGAAGAGAGAGAGAGCTGTAGGCGCCAGAATAGTAGCCAGGAGCAGCGGCACTTACGAGGTAACTCTACCGACGTGCTTGCATACGATTGGGGGTTGGAAAAATAGAGCATTTATTCCAACCACTCTCCAGTCAATCTAATAGCTAGTCTATTATATAAGAAGGCTAAACTGTTGACTCTAAAGTGACATGACATTGAGTTACAACCTGCAACCGGCTACTCCATTATCCTTGCTCTAAAGATCAATCACCTCCATGCATTGACGCCAGGGACATGAGAAGACGGCAACGACAGTCGTTCAGTTCGGTTCCAGTATATTTCTGCGGCGCGTGGCCGTGCATCTCATCGATCTATGCATGTGTGACATGGATGAACTACATATGTCCATATCTGCATATATCCAGCCGACCCGCCTGCCGGCCGGTTGACCCCTACCTAGACTGGTAGGTACTGTAGTAGAGACTCGTGTAGTAGTGCGTACGTCCGCACTCGATCGAGGGATGGATGGTTTTGGAGAGTTCTAGCAGCTAGCTAGCCAGTGGTCCAGCCGAGCGCCAACCTCCTCGCCACGGTCGACGAACTGCGTCGCTGTCTCGCGCCGATGATGGTGTCGCGCGCTTGTTCTGAATCCGACATGAAGAACGGCGCCGTGACGTTGCGATGCAGCCAACGGTTCAGAGTTTACGGGAGGACCACATCTCGTCGGCGGACGGGAGGAGGGGGTGATATGCGCGGTCTGATGCCGCAAAACAGCGCGTGCCGGCGGCCGGCTCGTGAAGCGCGCCTGGCCTAGGTAGCTGCTGACGATGAAACGCTGAAATGATGAAAGGACATGCATCCAGGTTACAATAAAACCTGGATTGGATCTTGTGCGTGGTAGGGTCAACGCATGCATGATGGTGCGCTATGGTGATGTCAAGATGCGTTGCATTGGGTGCATGCATGCCATGTATATGCATGGCGTGCGGGCATCAGCCCTTTTCCACACCCAAATCAAATTTAAAAATACATGCCTGGCGTCGGGTACATGCATGTCTAGATTTGATTGAAAACATCTCCGGGGGGCGCGGGGCCTGATCCCAGATCTTTTACTTTTATATTTTTACTTGATCTGTGAAGAACCGCACTACAGATTGTTCTAGAGTTCCAAGCATTGGTTTGGGGGTCGAGCTGTGGTATCAGCTGACTAGCTAGCTAGGACTCGGTCCTTCATGATAACATGAACTTGGCCCCGTCGAATCCTGATTCAAAGTGGCTGCTATCGTCTAATCCGATCCGTACTGATTCCAGACAAGGCATTCACGTGCATGCACGGTACATGGAGCAGATCATCATTCTACAATTGACCAGATTTGCTTGCATGCTGTTGGTCCCATTGACGACGGGTCCGCGGCGCGCGCGCCCCAAAGATCTGCAATCCGAGGCTAGCTAAGCCACACATCAGTGGGGCTCTAACATGGGGTGTGTCGGCCACTTTGTGAAGTCTTTGTGTACGAATTGCTCAATTGATTCGTTCTCAACAATCAAAGACAACGGGTGGCAATGGACGATATATCGCAAAATGACGCTTGCCGGCTGACCATTAGTTGTTGATACGCAAGTATATCGAGCTCATTGACGAACAGATGCGCGCACTACTGATCAATTCAACTCAAACATAACACGCATGTGTTCGATTAAAGTCAAAATTTAAGTCGCACGAGAACCGGCCAGAGGCCGGGTGGTTGGGAGGTCCAGGTGTGACCCCCGACCGTGCGGGTTCGATCCCTGAGATCCCCGTAGCTCATCCTCCTCTCTTAAAGTATCCGGGAGCTACCCCGTGTCTTCAAAAAAAAAAAAAAAAAAAAAAAATTTAAGTCGCACAAAAGAGCCCACGATACAGCGTATGCAGTCACAACCACAGGCCTCTTCTCAAAACTAACTAGCAGGCTGATCTAGGTTTACCTTCTGATTATCATTGTCTTCTCACATTATTATCCTGGGAAACCGGGGTACGTGCCACCACCACCGCCAGGGTCTTGCCACGGACACACATACATATATAGCTAGGAGTAGAAGTAGTAACTAGCTAGCAGAGGACGTCCTTGAGGAGCTTGTATCTGCGCGCTCTCCGGCCACCCTCCTGAACGCCGCCGGTGACCTTGCCGCCGGTGGTGCCTTTGTTGCCGAATCCAGTGCTGGACCGGAAGGGCTGCTGCTGCTGCTGCTTACTGCATCCGGGCGACGTCATCGGAGACCACTGCTGTTTCTTCTTCCCGGAGACGCCGGCGTCGTCGCTGAGGCACCAGTCGCACACGCCCGCCTCCGCCGGAGCCGCGTCGCCGTAGTAGTTCGTGCAGTAGCTGCATGCGCGCAGGAAGAAGAACGTTAGTGCTGATGACAACAATAGGGAGCGAGGGACTCGATGGATCCATGTGGACGAAATTAAATGGCCACTGTACACGCGCTGGCCGTGACGGACGAGAGGGCGTACGAGTGCTGGAAGCGGCTGCGGCAGCGGGCGCAGCGGAAGAGCTTGTCGGAGAACCCAATGTCGCCGCACATGGAGCACACCGTAGTGCTGCTCGCCATCGATGATGAAGACTCTGACCAGATGAGGCTGGCCATGGAGGGGGGAGAGGACTGAGGAGAGAGAGAGAGGGGGGGGGGGGGGGTGATGCAGGACCTACTAGGTGAAGAGCGGAGCAAAGGACACGGCTTTAAATAGTGGTTCCATGGAGAGACGAGATGTCGATGGACGCACCGAGATCGGACGAGGGGCCCACCCGTTCCGGCGCCCCAGGTGTGATGTCGCCGGTGGAGCTGCGGGGCCCGGCGGCTGCCGGGCAGGGCGGTAGACCGCCCACGTGTCCCCTGTGGACATACGTGCTAACGTGCGTGGAAAGGAAAAAGATGTGGCGCCAGTCGTTGGGTCGGTAACTCCTCTTTCTGATGGGATAATTATTTGCATGGTCGGTAACTCGGTACATATCATGTGATTTTATCTTATTTGGGATTTGCAGGGTCGGTAACTCGGTAGATATCAAGGTAGATGAACGGACGGTAGTGCTAGTGATGACGATCTCCACCGAAAAATAGACGTGCCCGTGCTTCTCTACGACGTGTACGCGTATACCGGAATAATTCCGTCGTCAAGAAGAAAGCAGCAACAATGTATGTGTGGTTTTTTTTTGCCGATCGGTCCAATCAATCTATGCCGTACCTTTAGGAAAAGGAAAACATACAGCAGCAAACCGAAAAAGGTCGCTCGGTTCGCACGGCATTAAACGAACGTACGATCATTCAGGGAGTACGTACATTAATACGCCGATACATGAACGTGGGCCGATTTGTGATGGAACAGGATCGGTGGTTGATTGAGCTAGGGATGGGCCCTCTCGACGATCACTGCATGCCTAGAGGATAAGATGTAGACATGCACCACGAGAGCAGAGCATTCGAGCTTCCGGATAGGATTTCATGCATGGTAGCGGTGTGGTACCTGACAGACAGATGAAACATGCATGGTCGTCGGCGGTGCATGCGGTGTAATTACTCGCCTTGAATTTCTTCCGTTCTGTGTTGCCGGAGTAGATGTACGGGCCGGAGCTTGTCGTAGGCTCTAGTAGGTGGCACGGGCACGGCACAGCGTCCGTGATCCGTGGTGGAGTCCCGCGTGTATGCAGTGCAGTGGCGCAGGGCTCCGGCAGAACGCGTACGTGTCCGATGGCCCGTGCACTATGGTTTAGCAGATGATGCGCGCATGGAAGCTATCTGACTGAGAAATACGGGCATAGGTGCGCGTCCCGAGATAGGTAAACCCATCCGTTTCTACAGCTGCTACCACGACGTAAATGGCCAGTTCCTGAATATCCACGACGTAAATGGCCAGTTCTAAATAAACACCAATAATATCCACGACAGCACCATCCTCCGTTCAAGTTTCATCGCCGTTCCTGAAAAAACAAAGATGATAACTGGGATCGTCCAGTTTCGTCCAATCGTCCTGCGGCTGCGACCACTCGTTCTGCATGGCCAGAGGTTGCCGGCCGGAAGAACCGACCGAAGAACGGAAGAAGATATTTTCTCAGGTCTCCCAGCAGTCGTTACGCCGGCCATGCTGCTGCTGCATGCAGCGCAGCGCAGATGCAGCATGGGGGTTCGTCTTTTAAGAAAGGGAAGGAAAGCTGTGGAACACGGACGACGTGATGGCCTTTCGCAGCAGGAGTAGTAATATGCATCACGCAAGCCTGCAGGTTGAAACAGATGGAAACGAACACCCTCTGCACGATTCTCCGTCTGCTAGCTTCGAACCGTGTTCGCTCTGCTTTGCCGAGCTTTTCGAACATGCTCTCGAGCTATATACTGAAAAAACAATGGCAGTAGCCGACATACGATGGCGATGCTGCGAGCTGACCGTGCCTGCAAAGTCACTGCGCAAAAGGTGCAGCAGCAAAGACGAACGGTGATGGGCTACAAAAGAGCCACGCGGCCCATAAAAGCCCAGCAAAATTAGGGTTGCTGAATAGGGGCATACAGAAGCCCAAACAAACGCATGGGGGCCTATCGTACAAGGTTCGCCATTGGGCTTCTACGGCCTGCATGGATGAAAAGCCTTCTTAACGCTCAAGGGCCCAACACCTCCACCCCTTTTCCAAGAAACGGAGGAACCACGAACCAAACGATCCCGCCTGAGCCTGAGCCTGAGCCTGAGCCTGACCCTGACCCAACTCCGCGACCGTGGCACCGCCGCCACCGCAAGGCATCCTCCCCAACGCCGAAACCTAGCTCCACCCCCTCCTCCAACATCTCCGTAGTCCGTGCCACGACCCCGCGGCGAAATAAATGGCCTCGACCTGTTTCCGCGCCGCCGCACGCATGGCCTCCGCCGCCAGCCGTCCGGCGGCCGCACGATCCGCCCCCGCCGCCGCCCGCCGTGCCCCGCTCATCGCCAGGTACCCCGTCGTCATTTCTACGTTCCCGTTGGTGCTGTTCCGCGGTACCAGTAATGCCGGATCTGTGATGGATGGGACGCTCCTGCGCAGGATGCCGGTGGAGCTGGTGTGCTGCGCTGGACTGTCGCTGCTGCCGCTGCACAGCGCGGTCGCGGCGGCGAGGCTGACGTCGCGGCTCAGCACCACTTCCCGGAGCTGCGTCGCTCTCTCTCAGGGTACCCTCTGTAGCACCTATCCCGGCCTTTAACATAGTAAGATTATGCTCTTTGTCTGTGTTTCTATCCGTGTGACAACCTTTGTCGGTGTGTTTTCCTTCGCTTGTCGGTAGATTCATAGCCCCATCGCCGGCGTGCTTGTTTGATCTGCGCAGGAAAATGTTGGCATTATTTATTGTGGAACGTCATCCTGTCCATGAGACTGACTATGGTGGATAACAACCATATACAATCCCCTGAATGTGCCCTGTCACGCTGAAATGCGCTATACACACTATACATCAATACACTATGGACTTATGGTATCTGATCTGAAAGGAAAATACATATAGGCTATGAAGACGTCAACCTCTGAATTTGATGGCTATATTTTATTTATTCAAGCCGAAATATTCATATCATTATATGCTCTTAGTGTAGGATGATACTTGTGCATACACATTGTCATGTACGGCAGCTATTTGGCACAATAATTTATTAGTCGTGTCCCACCACATTGAAACTTTGTGCTGCATGATGGGTTTCGGTTCCCTCTCTCTCTCTCTCTCTCTCTCTCTCTCTCTCTCTCTCTCTCTCTCTCTCTCTCTCTCTCTCTCTCTCTCTCTCTCTCTTTTTCCATAGGGTAGGGATAATCTTCGATTCTCCTGTGTGTAGGGATTGGACTATGTAGCAGATAACATAGTAGATTCCTATTTGTGAGGCTGTTTAGTATCTCAACACACCATAACTGCTGATGTTGTAGTGAGTAAATGTTCAGCTTTTAAACCTTAATTTTGCTAGGCAAAACAAGATTAGCATCTTCCTGGCTATGATTCTTCCTCATATTCACTTAATTCAAAATATTCTTTCGTGAATTGAGGTCAATTAAGTAAAGACATTTGGTTTCTGCAGGCACATGACTTTGCAATTTATTGAAAGATCAAGCTTGCTGTTTTGCTTCACACAATCATCTAGAATGGGCACTTTTAACTTGCCAAATTGTAATGGAAGATTAGTGTTCTTTACCTTGAAAAATCCCTAGCTGCCTGTGTTGAGGGATATAGATGCAATAATGTGGCACCCTTTCCTTGTGTTTTACGCAACCGTCGACTGTGTACTTAAGTTGATACGTCCTTGTAGCATTATTTACATTATCGTTAAGCATGTCTGCTCATCTCTTTTGCATCTCTATTTGAGACGTTGTTTCCTGGCTCCAGTTGCAGTTTACAATATGATCATTCTTCTTTTCTCAGATGAAAATGATGGTACGTGAAACATTTACACTGTCTTAAGGTGGGTGCTTGGATACCGTAGCTACAATGCACACTTTTACAGCGACAACCTTGTAGTCCTAGATTTTATGCCTTAGAGTTGAACATGTAAAGTCCCTGTTTTCTACTTTGGGGGTTGACATGCTACACTGTATGCTTCACACATATAATTGAAGAATGATTTCTTTTGATGAAACGGCCACTCTTCTGATGTATGCTTTATTTCTTTGTTTTATATAGAGATGGGTCAGTCTGTTCGAAGGTGATAAAATGCCAGAAGGTCTGGTCCCCCTCTTGGAAATAATTGTTTTTTGCAGAGTTGTAAATTAAATGAATGCCTGTATTCCTACTTTTTCGTTTTTTCTACTCTAGCCAGAGCCTTGGCTATTTCTTGAGTTCATGTCTCTTCATAAAAATAAGCAAGGAAGCATGAAAAAAATCTGGCTGTATTTGTTTATCACACATCTGAATACCTCGACTATATTGATGGGAAGGAACAATGTGACAGCTCCTGTTGGTGATGATGCTGGTGTGTTATATCCGTTTCTTCAGTTTAGCCAATGAGATGGCCATAACCTGAACAATGTTGCTCTCGCGCTAGTGGTCATTGGTACAAATCAACGGTGCAGCAGGCAGTATAATACTAGCACTCAATGACGCCATCGTTTGAGGATCGGGTTCCTGTATTGGACAGAGCACAGAAGAAAACTCTTAGCTGATTTGGTCTGAATGTTGTATTAAACCGGATTTCCGGACCTTTGGCATTGTCTGCAAACTCTTGTACTCGGTACTTTTGGCATTGTCACAGCTTGGATTGGTTACAAACCCACATTCCAGAAGTGTTGGATGTAATAGGAATAAAGTATCAACTGAACTTTTGTTCAAGGAGAACAGAACCACATAAGGAAATATGAACAATTTACACTAACACTGCAAAGTTGTCAACCTACCACTACCGTATATTCCAGTAAAATAGAAATGAAGTTAATTCTTGGAACAGTGAGCGACAACACAAAGGGGAAGTGCAACTACGTTTCACCCGTGGTTGTTTGTCATGTTCCAAAACAATGCTCAAATGCTAAGGTTGCACGACCAAACTTCTATCATCAAGAATGGCCAAAAACCGAGTTGTATACTGATTCGTTGTATACTGATCTCACGTATTTAGCAGCTGATTTCACTCATGTCACTCTTGCCATGGTAGCATCACAAAGTAGCTTTCATGGTTTGGCAAATCAGCTTTCCTTTGGAGTACTCCCTCCATCCCCATAAACTTGTCCCTTTGTAGTTCAAAAATAAACTACAGAGCGACAAGTTTATGGGAACGGAGGAAGTACTAGAAATGATAAGTTGGATCACAGAAAAGCCAGTGACCAGGGGAGCTTCCCTGTCCTTGACATCTTCTCAAGTGCGCTCTCAACACCACCTATCTGATTGGCAATGGCTGCCTGCTCCTTGACTTTCTTCTTATCCGCTTTCCTTTGTGCCTGTTGTATCTTCTTTTGCATTTTCGCTCCTGCTATCGTTCTCATCTTCTCCAACTTCATCTGGTTTTCCATTGAGGTACAAAACAGGGAATGGAATTAGGAAACGATTATATCCATCTCAAATGAATTGTTGTTAGAAAGTGCACCTCGGTTTTTCTCATTTTTTGCCTTGCCTTTGCGACCTTATTCTTCTGCCAGTCATCTATATCGGCTTCTTTCTTTTTCAACCTATAATCAAGAAACCTTAGAGCTCTAACTAGATAAGATGAAAGAATTACACTAATGAACATAAAAGAAATGGTTATCCTTATCCAATGAGTCACAATTCATAGGTGTTCAAAGCTTATTACTTCAAATACAATTTCAGGCTCAAGTGAAGTTTTGCTGCACGTTATCATCTAACAAGCCAAGACCTGATCATATAATATAAACAGTAAAATCTTGCTGTACTATGATTCTTGCGCTGAGCAATTAAAAATAATTGCTAACAAGTATTATCAAGTTTGGATGCCACGAAAGATGATATAAGGGGATTACTTTTCTATGAGTTTTGCAACCTGTGCATCCTTCCAGGCAACCAACTTGTCATGGACAAAGTTGCTTTGGGGTTTTGGCACAGAGCTTGAGAACCGTCTCTCCATCCTTTGCCTTGCAACTGGACAGTTCTCACCATCCGAATGGTTAAATGCATCACCACCGTGATTGCTACCCTCAAAGGCACCATTAGACTCAAAGTTCCAATCACGAGCTGCAAAATACATGTTTGCCACAAAATGTTCAGATTATGATTAAGGCCTTCGGAACCAATGAGATACAAGCCAATACCTGAGGATACACGAGAGGACACAGTATCAGCCTGCCAGTCCTTCTGGTCACCTTCCTCATCGTTCTCTTCACTGACTTTGGGCAATCTCCATTGATTGATAGCATCCATTGCACCCACACGCTGATGGTAGTTACGTGAAGAGCGAGCTCGGCGCATCAATCTAGCTGGTGTGGCCCTGTGGATGAATCTTGAAGGCAATTGATTGGCCCCCTCAACTGCATATATGAGATCAGCTTGTTAAACATACATCGCAAGAAAAAATGTGCGGCTGATATATAAATGGAGTAGGCAGATAAAAAGGACTACCTTTCCTCGGTAGAGAAGGGTGTCTGGGTGTTTGTAGTCTGATGTTTCGTGGTGTAGCAGAAGGCTTCGTGAAATCTTCTCTGGCCGGCAACCTCTCTTGTTCTTCTTCCTGCAGTAGAAATCTGGGTTATTAGTTTCTGATTCGGTCTGAGCCGTGAGAGATGAAATTGACAGATTAATAACCAAGTTCATACAAAAATAGAAGCTGCATAGAGCGATTGAACTGAATCAGACACCCAATAATCTATAATTAAACAAGGAGTCTCGAAAAACAAAAATTGGTTACATCGTGCAGAAATAACAAATAAATGCAACAATCAAGATGGTAATGCCGCTCTTATTTTTGCCCTTTCCAGAATCGGCAAACAGAAATGTGACAACAAGCCCGAATTCTCAAAGGTGCAGGCTTGGCTGCTTGTCAGTCTGCTAGCCTGGAAATTTCCCAAAAAAGAATCCACTAGCACACAGTTTTAATCTATGAAGAATTTGTTCAGAACACACGATAGTGGTAAGAATTAGAGCAATTTGTTCCAAGAAGCCATGGAAGACACTGAGCACCTCTATCCAGAAAATCTCTGCCACAGAATGGCAGAAAAGGTATTCCAACAGCATTCAAGAACTGCAAACTAAGCCAGGGATCAAGATCAAAGACAGGCTAATCGAGAACCGAGAACCATCAGAGCTACTCCGTATCGAGCAAGAACCTGTCTGGAACAACGATAAAGGGTATCAAGAACGCGAGAACTGACCAGCCTTGGCGTGGCGAACGAGGAGGCGTCGTCACCGCCGTGGGGCTCGGGGTCGTCGCCATCTCCGCCGCCTCCGCCTGCGTGGCTGCTAACGGGGCTGCAGATCGGGGACGGCGAGGCGGGGCGGTGCTTGGTGAGCGACCCGTCGCTCCAGGCGGCACAGCTGCCGTAGGACGAGGCCGGGCGACGGCCGTACTGCCCGCCGCGTCCGACCGTGGCGGCCATGGCGAGCAACATCTGCGTGCTCCTGCCCACCGAGACCTCGGGCTCCGGCTCGGCATCAGCGGCGTAGCACGCGGCGCCCCCCGAAGCCTCGGAGCGGGCCGGGGAGGAGCCCGGCGAGACGCGGGAGGCGGCGGTGGGCTCGTCGATGTAGGGGAGCGGGATCGGGGGAGGAAAGAGGTGGTCGGCTCGCCGCACGTTGGTACTGCCGCAGGAGGAAACGCCGTCAGGGACGGCGGCCATCTCGTTGCCGTTGGCTTCTTGGTTCTTGCTCCGGTCCCTTCCCTCGCAAGTCCTGCGCGCGCTTCTAGCTTGTACCTTTGCAGGCGACAGAGGAGGAAATTCCTAATTCCTCACAGAGGAGGGCAGTGTCGCTCGCTGGAGTTGCGGGCTTTCTCTTAATACTAAATGCTTATGGGCTGGGCCTTCAAGAATAGCGGGCCAGATTATGTGATCTCTGCGCTGACAGGCCGTTCCACTTTGAGTAGTGAAGATGCGCTTTCCTATGGAGTATGGAGAGCGGCCCAGGTGTCAGGTGAGCAGATAACTGAAAAATGCAGCTCAGGTCAGACGCACCAGCAAGTCCAAGCACTTAGATCACGACCGTTCAAACCATAGCTTTTCCCACAACAAGTTGCCCAATGAACACACGCATAGTGTGGCGGCAAAAATCATTGAACCGTTAATATAAGTGCTGTAAACACAAATTATGCTTGTTCTATGTTCTATCTAGTTGACCAACAACTAATTCACTAAATCACAGTCTGTCACAAGTTTATGCGAATAGCTTGTTGTTCAGGCGCCTAATGGGTAAATTTCAGCTTCTTACAACTTCAGTTACAACAGCACCTGATACCTCAGTTGTACTCCCAACTTCCAGATTCTGAAGATGTCAAAATTATGCAGTGCTTTTGGTTAAATGATGCTGAAGAACGGGCACTAAATTTTGACTATAGGCCCCCATTGGGTATCAAGAAATGCGACTGTATTTAGTCTGAAGAACTTGTTCCAGATCCTGACCCCTGAGCAGAACAACATTACAGGCTGCAGGAGCGCAAAACATTTCAACAAAGTAATCCCACTAAGCGGAGACACCTGTTGAATAGTTGAGCACCTTTCCTTTGATCCTCTGATGGGCTGGTAAGATCTGCTGCAAGAAAGGTCAATCTTACGGTGCAGATAACAGGTGAAGCGCATCGCAAGGAATGGAGCACCAAGATTATCAGACTTCATACCCTTTTGAAAAACACCCTGCCCTTCTTTCCCATTGCGGTGCCCACGAGGCTGGCAGCCAGGCGTGACTTGTTGTCTGGCCGCCATTTCAGTTCTTTCAGATCGGAGAAAAGTTCTGAAAGGGTAGGGCTGATTTCATCATCCTTGATTTTATTGCAGGAGACTACACTTAGGCTCTGCAAATCACTCCATGAGGTGATCACTGATTCTAGACCTCGAGTTGTTATAAGTGAGCACCCTTCTAATGAAATGGATTTTACTCTCCTGTAAAAGAGAATAGAACTATAATTAGGCACAAATGTAACACAGATCTCTACCCTACAAAATGGCACCCTCCACATAGATCCCAGCAGCAAAATGCTGTATTCGTTCATAACATATTTAGGTAGGTCAAATTATCTTCTAAAGCATTTCCTAAAGAGGGAAGGACTGAAACGTCCAAATGAAGATCCTAACACTAATAGTTTGTATTTCATTATGGGTTTCAGCAAAAGAGCATGTAAGGGTTTCCAGATAAAAAGACTACAATACTACTCCCTCCGTATCAATTTGTTTGTCGTTCCTAACCTTCATTAGTTCGTTTCTAGTTCTTTTAATTGTCTGAAACGACAATCATTTCAGAACAGAGGTAGTATGTACTTAACCTTATTCCATGTAAAGGTACATATAGCTTTAGCCAGTTGAAATTTTAAAAGAGAAAACCATGAATTCCAGCTACATGATTTAAAGCATGAAATAATAGTAAAATACAAAGGAAAACATAATCCCTGATTACACCTATGACCCTTAGCTTATAAAATTTTTACTTCATATACCGCTAAGAGCTAGGAAGGAACAATGGAATAAGGAATCGTCTAGACAGTGAGTCACTCACATAATAATCACCTAACACAAGACCAGAAAACTTATGAACATTTGGAACCACAAATGACTAGATTGCTAGATGAGATACTGGCATGTGTTATGTTCTTGCACCCAATGAATTAGGAAGCTTTTAAAGCATTTCTAACACGTGTATCAAATAAGCAAAGGTATTAGTTCATCGTGAAGGAGCATTTGAATCTTAGTTTCCTCGTACTTTGTTTACTCTTCTCTATCTTTTTTACTTCCACATGTTTCTATCGAGTTTCATATCTAGCCTACTCCAACATGTTTGGGACAAAGGCTTTGTTGTTATATTAGTTCAGCATTTACAATGTGCAAGAAATATTTCCTTGCACCTACTAGATATATGTTTATAACATCTAGTGGAACACTGGAAGGAACTCTATCATCATGAAATCCACTAATTCAAGTGTCTATTACCTATGCCTTTTGTATTAATCATGATTTCTGGTCAAACACCCCTTCATGATTGATAACAAAAAGGATGTTATATTGACCCCCTAAACATGACCACATGAGCCTATGCATATGACGTCCATGTAAAATAACAGCCCTGGAGGGAAAATAGCCATAAGGTACAACGTATTGGCTTTAGTTGCAACAAAAAAGGAAAATACTGGACCATGAACCTTCACCACGTCATCTAGATGCATTTTGAAAAACTGTTGCTGTATGTCTAGACCATCGAAATTTTCTTCTTCTTTTTATGGCAGCGCTTGCACTTTCACAATATACTGAAAACCACCAACTCCAGCTATGGTGTGTTTGCACCAACGTGAAAACCACCAACACTTCCAAATAATCAGAGTTGTGCTTCAAGCTCACGAAGCAGTTCTTCACACGTGGCAGTTTACTGTAATATTCTGGGACAACATTTTTTAGAAAAGGAAATGACAACCAAAATGAAACTTATCCCCTGATTGGCAGAACTTACACCAGTGTACTGAACATCAAATAGCCATAGCTTTTGTACCAAGATCACACACAGACTGAAGTTTATCATAAGTGAGATCACAAAAACTGTTCCCTAAGATTAAATTGTACCCGAATCAGTGGTAAACTGGTGACTCCAACCATGAAGGGGTCCATATATTGCAAACAGGAAACAATCAAGCATACGAATCTTGAATTTTATTGGTGTCAGGACATCGAAAGGTCATGTACCCAAGACTCCGCTTGTTTGCAGCATGTCATAATCACAAGAACAAATGTCAATCAGGAATTATGAAATAGTCAAAAAGGCAAAAGCTGTCCCATTATGCAATCATTGGAACTATATCAGGAAACTAATGCTTACATAATGAAATTTGTGTTTCTCGTACCTGCACAGGCCCACCAAGGCAAACATGTCATCTTCTAGGCCCCAGCAATTCTGAACCTGTATTTCACGGGCACCCTCACAAACCAAAAAGAGGGCATGGAGAGCGTGACGGTCACGCAGCTGGCACCGCTGCAGCTGAAGGCTTTCAAGAGTTAGGCAAGCACCAAGATGTTCCGCAGGTCCAGGATCATTGTCGATCCTGTTGCATCCCTGCAGACACAGGGTCTTGAGGTTCCCACAGAAAGCGAGAGCGGCAAGCCACCCGTCATCCATCCTATGGTCAGCGATGGTAAGCTCCTCGAGCATTGCACAGCAGCGCCCCACGGCTGCAATGCCATCATAGCTCCCTTCGCAACCCAGAAGCTCCAGCTTCACCAACCTCTTACAGCCATGAGCAAGAATGGTGAGGCCAATGTCAGTGACACCGCCGCCTTCGCCGGTGCCATAGAGCGCCGGGGATGAAGCAACAATGCGGAGGATCTGGAGGTGCGCGAAGGCGGAAACCGGGCGTAGGGCGAGGTCAGTGCATCTATGGAGCTCAAGCTCTTGCAACGTCGGACAACCGCTAGCAATAGCCATGAGCCCACCGGACTCAGCTGCAGCCGTGGCTGAGAGACGTCTGAGGCTGGAGAAGCTGGCGGCGATGGCCGTGAGCCCCCGGTCGAGCACGTCGTCGTCGAGGAACCGGGAGGCGCCGAGCGGCGGGTCCGCGCTGGCGTCTAGGGTTAGCGACAGATCGCCGCAGTTGAGGAGCGGAGAGGAGGCGTGGGGCAGCGCGGTCGGCGCGGCGATGGAGGCCGGGAAGAGGTCGAGGTCCGCGAGGTCGGGGAATCGGTACGGGAGGCGGTGCGCGACGAAGGCCCAGTCCCGCACGGCGAGGCGGCGGCGCAGGCGCCCCGCGAGGCGCATCCAGCGCCGGCACACCAGCGTCGCGGCGCCCGTGAGGTGGGGCTCCGGGAGGCAGGCGAGGACGCGGAGCAGCAGCGCGTCCGAGAGCGCTAGGGTTTGGTCCGGCGGCGAAGGTGGCGAAGGTGGGGACGCGGGCGCCATGGTGGCCGAGCGCGCGCGGAGGGTGGGCTTGTCGGGCGCGAGCCACGGGTCGGGCCAGCCCTTGAGCCGGTGCTGCAGCTGGTGGCCGGGCAGGCCGAGGTCGTCGTCGCCGCCGGGCTCAGGCATCTATCGCGCGCGCGGCCGGCCGCATGGGGACCCCGGCCCCCGGGGCGTGCTGCGCGGCGCCCTGATTTGAGCTCCAGTCGTGGCGGGCGGTTTCGTCGGCGACGCGCGTGGGGGATCTGAGATTTCTGAGGTTTGGAATACAGGCAGGGGCGAGGGACGGAGGTTTTGGGATTTGGAAATTGGCGTTGTTGCCCTGCCGCCGCTCCAGGTCGTGGCTGAAATGCAGGCAGATGCAGGCGAGAAGACCAGTGCCGACCGCGGAGCGGTTTGGTGACTGCTAAGTTGAGACGGCGTTGCGAGCGAGTTCGGCGAGGAGGAGCGATGGAGCGTGTGGGTGGGGAAACGATTTGAATCCTTCCCTTTGTTTCATTCGTCGCGTTGCTTGTGGGGACGCTGATGTGTCCTTGTGGGGCAGATTATTTCTTTGTTTGTGGCTGAGAGATTGGATTATTTCTTTGTTTCTTCCGTTCACAAGCTGCTGAACATAATCACATAATTTGCTGCTCCTCTATTCGTAAAAAAAGGAGATACTGGCTTGTTACTCATTCTATTTTAAAAATTACTATCGTTAAGACAAATACCTCTAACGTATTTTTTGAACTAACATGATTGTTCTTACGATAACAATTAAAAAACGGAGAAAGTTATTAGTTACGCGATAGTGGAAGGTATTCACAGCACAATTGAGTGCACTGTGCGTTAGGTTGGGCACTTAACTCCTCAAATACAGAGAGATGGATCTGTTACTTGAACCTGAAAGTCAGTGTACTTTTGTTAACATAAAGGCTGATTTAACTGCCAATTCGCTTCCTTTCTGAATTGTTAATGCTCACCTTGTGCGGTTTCAGACTTTGAAGTGACAATTGTAGCAGCAGCGTTTACTGCTGGAATCTGTAACGAAAGGCCCAGACCAGCCCACCAGAGCCCTCCTCAATCAACGCGCAAAATTGATGAGGCCCAGATACTTTTCTCAGATGAAAGTCCAGTTAATGCAGTCACATTCTGCTCCGTTAAAAATGCAGCCCATTTTGATGCACGTGGAAACAGATCTTGTTTAACATTGCGGGCCCTATTTTTTTTTTTGGGTAAGTTTGATAAGACATGCTTAAATGACGGGCTCCTGCTCCTGCCTCGAGCCCACGACTGCTTCCGCCGCGACGAGGCGACCAAAAACAGGAGCTATGAGAACGAGGACGGGCTACCAAACCGTGAACTCGTCGCAGCTGACCTCGCCGCCACTGGATCACATTCCTTGGTTCCCGACTCGTGCCGCAATCATGTACAGTACGTAGTATTTGCTACACGACGAAAAACTACCATGCATTGCTTTCACATATTCTGCGGTGACCCTGTATTCATTTGTATCTGAATATACACGTAGCTCGTTCGTACGTCGGGATTGGGAGCATCATGCATGTATTTGCTTGCTCCATTCGATCTTGACCCGAACTTGGCGTATGTGAACTGACGAGCACCATCACCGAAAAGGGCGCGCGAGAAATTAATCAAGAAATGCGTTCAGTTCCTGAGAAGCCTTATTAGGCTCGACAACGTCGTCGCTGTCAACTGCGGACGCGGTAGTATATAGAAGTAGACCTTACATATATTGTCTTTGCGTGATGGTACTGGGCACTGATCGACGACCCTCGTGCGCGGCTTCCATTCCGGGCTGTACATGTAACCTCCCCTGTACCCCAATATATGAACCAGCCAGAGGCAGCGATCACCACCGATTTGGAGCCTGAACTCTGGCAACACGGCAGCATGCACCTCCCAAAAACACAATGCGTCAGTTACCGTATTACCGCTTCTGTCTCTGGCTCGGCGGCTTAACAACGTCGCTTGCTTGGGCGCGGACGCATTGCACCTGTGCTTGTCAATTTTGGCACCAAGCAGTTCGAGAGCAAGCGCTAGCATATCCCTGAGCTGGGCAGCTGGCCGGCCGGTACTCCGTGTCGCCTGGTGCATTTGGCTTCGGTGACATGGTCATGATGCACGCACGAGAAAAGCTAGCAAATCAACGGACGTGTGAAGCCCACCGTTCACCGCCGGAGCAAGTGCAAGTGCAAGTATTTCCTACGTACGTCATACGTCACAATTCAGTGAACGGGCCCCCCGCGCTACGCAAAGAACGAATGATATGCATGGAGATCACTACAGGAATCCCGACGATTTGCGACGGCCGAAGCCGTCGCAAATAAGCCAGATGCCGTCGCAAATAAGCTATTTGCGACGGCTTTCTTTATTTGCGACGGCCTACGGCCATCGCAAATATGTCGTCGCAAATAACCTTATTTGCGACGGCTACCGTCGCAAATAACCTTATTTGCGACGGCTAGGAGAGACCATCGCAAGTTGTTGCTGCGGGTTGGTGGGCCCCGGGACTTTATTTGCGACGGCTGGGCCGTCGCAATTAAAGCTTATTTGCGACGGTACAGCCGTCGCAATTAAGGGCCACTATTTGCGACGGCCGTGCCATCGCAAATAAGTGCAGAGGGCAGGGCCCACGTGTCCTCCTCCGGGACCCACGACTCTATTTGCGACGGCCTGGCTGTCGCAAATAAGCCTTAATTGCGACGGTCAGGCCGTCGCAAATAACTGTGGCTTAATTGCGACGGCTAATACTCTTATTTGCGACGGTACTGTATAAAAAGCCGTCGCAAATAAGGTTTTTTATTTTTTTAAAAAAAACAGAAAACTCTAACTGGCTCGATGGCCAGATTCACAACAAACACAATATACACAGCATACACAATATATACACAGCATACACAAACATCATCACAATCACAAACTAAAATTCCGATACATCTCACATCGTCATCAACAAAGTAAATAAAAGGGCTCACTCGCCCATCTAACCTCCGAAGCCACCTCCGAAGTCGAAGTCGTCGTCGTCGCGCCTCAATCCAGGCGGCGGTAGCGAAGGCGACGGCGTTTGTGCAGCCGTCGCGGATCCCTGCAATTAATAAAACTTAGAGTTAGAATATATGCATCAACATCTCTCTCTCTCCCTCTCCCTCTATCTTCATCTAGATCACCCTCTCTTCCTCTCTCTTTTCATTTCTCTATTTGTCTCTCACTCTATCTTTCTTGCTCACTCTATCTCTCTATTGCTATCCTTTTCCCTCTATCTTCCTCCCTCTATCTCCATCAACATCTCCCTCCCTCTATCTTCCCCTCTCTCTATCTCCATCTACATCTTACTCTCTCTTCATTCCCATCCTACTCTATCTATCTTTCACTCTTTCTTCTATCTCCCTTTCTTCTATCTCTTTCTTTCTTCTATCTCAATCATTTTCTTCTATCTAACTATCTCTCTCTTTCATCTATCTCAATCTTATTACGCTGGAGAAGAAGGATTACATAGAGACTTACCTGACCCGCTGAAGAAGGATCGCCTGGGAGGACCGGTGGTAGTACCGGTAGCTGGATTCCCAGATCCTGCGCCCGAGCGATGGCCTGTCATTGCAAACATTAAATGCTACCTATTAGTAAGTCATTTAAGCTGAATTAATGAGAATTTTAATTTTTAGATTGTTACCTCCATTGCTTCCCGCATCTGCGCCAACGCTGTTGCCTGGGTTTGGATCGTGGCCTCCATCGCCCTCCTTTCCTCCTCATGTCGCCTTTCATTTTCTTCTACAGTTTCTCGGAGGGACTGCATCTCAATGTCCCTCTGCGAGCGGCGACCTCCCGTACCCGAAGCCTGCGTGGAGCTGCCTCTCGCAGGTCTACCCGCCCTCGAGTCGACAACTCCGTCGAATATGGCGAGCCTATAAAAAAGAGAGTCAGTAATATGAAATTAAAATATCTTGAATACTTTGAATTGAAAACGATAAAATGACTTGCAAACTCACCTTCCGTGTGCTTTTCCACCACCGGTTGCATACGCGGCTTGAGGATCGATCGGTTGACGTTCCCAATCGAAATCCTCGCTGTCGACTGTTGGAGTCGGCAGATCCCCTAACACTATGAAAGTGTTTGAAGGAGTTTGTGGTTCAGTCTGGGCGCGCGGAGATCTAAGAAAGTGAAATGCGATTTGCACTCCAGCCCTAGAATGGCTTGGCGGCTTTCACTAAGTAAGGTGGGTCCATGGACAATTGGATCTAAAAGAAAAGACAATTCATCCAATTATACTAAAAATCGTGTTCAAACTTGAAATTCTCTTGAGAACCGTAAGCCGCAACGAAGTTATAGATAAGGAACGAATTTTACTGTTTTTCTTGGCTTAAGTGTGCAGGAAAAATAAACCCGATATTGATGGAGAAAAACCGGGGGTAACCAAGCTCCGACTCCCATCGGCGTTAACTTAAAGATGGTGAGAAGATTCTATCATTAGAGTCTGTTGCCAGCCAGGCGTGGCAAGGGTCATCGCCGGAGCTACTAAGCTCCGACACCTTGAAGTATTAACTACCGACACTCAACGTGTTGGTAGAGGCTCCTGCCGGAGCTACTAAGCTCCGACGATGGACAGTGCCGGAGCTTCTAAGCTCCGGCGACTTCAAGGGACCTTCACTATCGAAAACTTCGGACCTAAACTATACGAGTTCGAAGCAAATCTGTCTTCAACAAAAATCAACATCCTTTTGGTACATGTCCACAATCAAATTGTGCACATTTACCAGGGGGCCAAGCGAAGACAAAGATGTTGAAGACAAAAAATGAAATTCACGAAAAATTGGGGATTTCATTTCATTGGAAGACCAGAGATTACATCTGGGGACAAAGGATTACAAAATTGAGGAAGAAGAGAAAATACAAATAAAGGCTAAGAAAGATAGTCCTAGACCCTATGGAAGAATTCAGCGACCTTCTGGGCGACCTCTGACATGCTGGCTCGGGTAGCTTCGCCTTCTCCTTCAACGGGGCCTTCAAGCACCGGGTCCAGAGGGAATCGAGGGTTCCGGCTAGTGTAACACGTCAACACATACTCTGTGACGTTTCTAGCCAGGGATTGCCCCTCGACCTCAAGCTGGTCCGCGATGACGTCGCCCACCTTGGAGAGCTTGCCACCCGCGGCGTTTAACGCCTGCAATGCAAGGTCCGGCTCCGGCTCCGGATCATCCGGAAGCACGGGGCTGAAACCCAACGGCGCTAGCGCATCGTCGGCCTTACTCAGGAACTCCCAAATTTGCAGGGAGTCCGTCTTTCTCAGGCCCTTCATCTCTTCCAAGGACCTCCGGGTCGCCACCAGCTCCGAGTTCTCGCGGGAGAGGTGCTCAACTTCTTTGGCGTTTTGCTGAATTTTCGCAGCAACCCGCTTTTCGAGTCTCCCGAGCTCCTCCTCCCGGAGGTGGATCTTGTTCCGACGGTCGACCAGGTCTTTCTCCCTAGCCTCTATTTTCTTCTCCCGGGCGATGAGGGCACACTCATACTCGTAGAGTTCCTGCCCTCGCACCCAGGTCTTCTCCTCCTCCTCGAGGCAGCGCTCTTCCAATTTTTTAGCGCGCTCCTCGATACCTTTGTCCGCCAGAGCTGTCTTTTCGGCAAGCTCTTCTTCACGTCGCAAGACGTCATCCCGTAGCTCCAGGAGTTTTTGCTCCTCATCCTCGAGCCGCTTTTCCCTTCCCTCAAGCGCCTCTCGACGCTTGATGAGTGCGGTACTGATGGCTTCGAGTTGATCGAACCGAGCGTTGGCCGCATCATTGGCAGCTTTAGCTTGGTCGTGGTACTCCCGGGATTGGGCGTCGAGGTTGTGAGTCATGCTCTCCCTCTCGTCCAGCATCTCACCCCAGAGCTCCAAGCGGACCTTCTCCCGCTTGATCCATTCCTTGTCCGCAGCGATCCTCGACTGCGCCAGCTTGGTCTCGAATTGGAGTCTATTACGCCACCTCCTAAGGGTTTGGCGCTCCTCTTCAAGAACCTTGCTGTCGTGGAAGAAGGCTAGTTGGACTTGGCGTAGACTGGAGCAAGCGTTGTCGATGGACATCGACAGCGAGATGGGCTCCGGACCTTCTGGGGTCTCCTCCGCTGGTTCCAGCGGGTCTTCATTTACCAAAATTGGGTCCCACTCTGCGAGAGCGGAACCCCGAGCTTCCAAGGCGCTAGGGCCCTCCTCCGGGATGGCCTCAGTCGCCACCGAAGAAGGTCCCGCCACCAAATCTTCATTCGCCCCCTCAGGCTGGGGGCCGGCGACTTCGTTCAGGCACTCTGGCTCCGCCACGGGTACCATCGACGTCGTCGCCTCCAATGGCTCCGGCCGGGACGCTTCTTCTGAGGGGAGCTCAAGCTCCCCCGCCTCCACCACCACCGGCTCTGCAGCCGGCGCTCCAATAACTACCGGCCTTGCGACCGGAGCTTCAGAAGTAACCGGCTCAATTGCCGGAACCACTTCAACTTCCGGCTCGCACGCCGGGGCTTCAGCTACCTCCGGCTCGACCGCCGAGGCTCCAGCATTTTCCGGCTCTGAAGCCGGGACCGCTACTTCCTCCGGCTCGACAGCCGGAGCATCTACTTCTGCAGCACCAGGGCCCGGAGCTTCAACCTCCGGAGCGGGTGCCGCTGGCGCATCTTCAATCCCGTGGTCCGGCGCTACCACGGGAACTTCTGGAGACGAGTCGAGGTCCATGACCACGACAGCCGGCGCCGGAGCTGTCGCAGCCTCTGCCTGGGACAGCACCGGAGCTGGAGCAGAAGCCCTCGTAGCCTCAGACACTGTGGCTGAGGGCGGAGCTTCACTCCCCTTCTTAGGAACGCTGCAGATGAAGAATGAAGAAATTGAGCAAACAGATGCTATAATTAAAAGTTAATTGAGGTAAGCAAGAAAAATTACCTTGGGAGGCTCACGCACCAGCTTGCGCGGAACCTCTTTCCCGGACGTTCCGGGCTGGCCACGGTCGGCGTAGGAGCTCCGGGAGGACTCCCAGGACTTGCCGTAGCCACGGGCGTTTCCCGGGTCGGAGCTCTCCTTGACCGGGAGGAACTCCTAGACCTGGAGGCCCTCACCGCTTCTCGAACCGGAGTCGCCCGACCGGAACTGGCACCACCGGAGGGACCCATCACAGGGACAGCTGCACTCCGGGAGGATCCCACCGCCGGAACAGTAGCACTTCGAAAAGACCCCACCACGGGGACAGATGCTACAGCGGCGGAGGATCTTCCTTCCTGAGGACGGGGAACTGGCGGTGGAGTAGCAAGCCCGACGGACCTTCCGTCAGCATGTCGCAGTTTCCTCTTCCGGTTCTCCGGCTCCTCCACCAGCTCCTTGCCCTTGCCGGTGACCTCAGCTCTTGGCTGAGAGACAGGGGCGGAGCCGCCTTCCGACAACCCGTGAATCGCCAACGGGACGGTCGATCTTCTCTCGACGACGCCAAGGTCGTCAAGCGCGGGCATCTTCCGCCGGAGCTCCCTGCTGAACTCAACTTCCTCGTTCAGGGGGAGGAAAGCCGGTGGCGGAGTCAAGTACGCTCCGTCTACATCGATGCCGTGCTGGAATTTCTTGAGGTGAAACTCCAAGGACTTCCCCACCATGCTGGACTTCAACCCGGTCTCAACCCGGTCTTCGTCCATCACGCTGTTGAGGGCCCAGGCGAGCTTCTCCCTCCTCTTCAGCGGTGCCCACCTGTTGAACAGGAAGTTGCAGAACACCGCCTGGGGAGTCAATCCTCCCTCCACACATTGGCGGATCCTGGATAGGACGGGATCGAAGGCTGCCGCCAGCACCGGAACTTCGCTCCACACCGACGTGTCAATGCCGGGCAGACCTTCTGGCAGCTCCAACCGCTCGTGCTCCTCCACCCGGACGACTACCCAATCTTTCTTCCAGTCATCCCACTTCCCGGAAGGGAACGACCGGAGGTACTTGAACGGGCACTTTTTGCGCTTCACAAAGTAGTAGAAGCCAAGGTACTCGTCACTTCGGCCGGTGGTTTGGACGGTGAAGAAAGTGCGGAAGAGCTCGATGCAGGGAGGGATGCCCACCCACATCTCGCAGAAGTGGACAAAGATGGACACAAGGAGAAGGGAGTGAGGGCCAAGGTGGTATAGCTGCAGACCATAGAAGTCCAGCAGCATCAAAAAGAAGGAAGAAAATGGTGGGATCAGCCCCACCATGGCATACGATGAAAAGTATACCATTTCGCCGGAGTGCTCCTTTTTAAAGGGAAGCTCCCCTCCGGTGCGGATTGAACGGTTGAAGAAGTCCGACGACCACCCCATGAGGGCTCGGACCTTCTTCAGATCGCTCTCCGTCTTCAAACGACTCTCACGCAGACCCAACTCCATCGCAGCACAGCTAGGCGAGCGAAGAAAAGCAAAGCACGAGTTGGGAGTTTGAGCGCAAGAACAGATGGAAAGCGTAAAGAACTCCCGACGGTGCGCTTTCCTTCTTAAGTAAGCCCTCGCAACGCTTGGATGGAAACTGCAGGGGAATCAAGCATACTACTCAAGAATTCAACCCAGCCGATGACAAGAGGGCCCGGGACCACCCCGACGACCAAGTCGAGGTTCTTACCCAGGCAAACAGTTGTCATCACGAGGCGGGAAACCCAAAGGCGGCGGACTGACAAGGCGCGCGGAACCGATACGGTTTTCGTATCGGGAACCGACGACCTTCAATTGCGAGAGATCCGCATGTCAAAGATCTTATCCGCCGCCTGAGGTGCGCCACGCGTCGGGACTCAACCATAAAGCCTCGCCAAAGGCACCTCCGAAGACTCTTGAAGACCCAGTTCAAGAGTCACAAGTATGGACCCACCTCCGGCGGAACGACTTCATCCCGTTGGCCTTCCCCGGAGGTAGGTCCAGGGGGCCACTGTCGGTACCCTAAAAACCATACACCCCCTGAGGTTACAAAGATCTCAAGGGAAGGACATCAACTCAAATTGAAGACCCTCGGGAGCCCACTCACCAGACGTGACCGGACCCGCTTCTCCAACATGGTTAACCTCTAGGTTGCCACGTGTACTGTCAGCCCAGAGCTATTACTCGCAAGGGTGAAGCTCCGGGCCAAGTACTGAAACGGCACCTCCGGAGGTAGCCCCTGACCGAGAGAAGCTCCGGACATGACACGTGCCAGGTCACCCCGGAGCTTCCCGCTTCTCCCAAGCAAGCTCCGGAGCTGCCACGTGTCCACACGTCGGAGCTAGCTGCTTAAAGCCCCCGGGAGACGTTGTAACGGCTCCGGATCTCCAAAGGACAGCCGCAGACTTCAAGACCCGATTAATTACCATTAATTCCACGTTAATGATAATTAATCGGACAACCTTAACACCTGTAACGGCACTGCCGGAGCCGTTACAGGGTTATTAACAACAATTAATCTCGTGTATCAATACTAATAACCGCCAGGGCCACATGTCGGGCCAGGCTGACTTGTAACGGTTTGTCCTTGTACTATAAAAGGACAAACCGACGATACACAAGGAGAGATTCGGGGAACACTCTGAAGCTCACAAGTTAATACAACATACATACACCCGTGGAGTAGGGTATTACGCTCAGGCGGCCCGAACCACGTAAACCACCGTGTCACTCGTGTCCAAATCGCATTTCACTTTCTTAGATCTCCGCGCGCCCAGACTGAACCACAAACTCCTTCAAACACTTTCATAGTGTTAGGGGATCTGCCGAAGCAATCTGTAGAGCGACAAAACTTCATCCGACAAGAAGTGAAGAAGTTGCTCGAAGCCGGATTCATCCGAGAAGTCTACCATCCAAAATGGCTGGCAAACCCAGTCGTTGTGCCTAAGGCCGGCGGGAAACTTCGGATGTGCATCGACTACACCACACTGAATAAGGCATGTCCAAAAGATCCATTCCCACTACCTAGAATAGACCAGATAGTGGATTCCACCTCTGGGTGTGAGTTGCTGTGTTTTCTAGACGCATATTCAGGATATCATCAAATCCGGATGTCTAGGGAAGATGAAGAACATACTTCATTCATCACAGTGGATGGATTGTATTGTTACACAGCCATGCCTTTTGGTCTCAAGAATGCAGCTTCAACTTTTGTACGAGCAATGTACAAAACTTTCGAAGAACTCATCAGAGACATAGTGGAGGTGTACGTTGATGACATTGTGGTCAAAGTCAAAAACAAGGAGTCCCTCTTGGATACCTTGCAGGCTGTCTTCGACAAGCTGCAGGCCACTCGCACGAAGCTAAACCCAGACAAGTGCGTCTTCGGGGTTAGTTCCGGAAAGCTTCTTGGTTTCCTGGTAAGTCACCGGGGTATAGAGGCTAATCCGGCAAAGATAAAAAGCCATTGAAGACATGCGGCCACCAACCCGCATCAAAGACGTCCAAAAATTAACTGGATGTCTAGCAGCCCTCAGCCGGTTCATTTCAAGACTGGCGGAAAGGGCACTTCCCTTCTTTAAGTTACTGAGGAAGTCCGGACCATTTCAATGGTCTGAAGAAGCAGAGAAGGCATTCCAGGAGCTGAAACAGTTCCTCACCACCCTACCAGTCTTGGTAGCTCCGAACCCTGGTGAGCCTTTATTGCTTTACATTTCAGCGGCTGACGAAGTCGTCAGTATGGTTCTGGTTGCGGAGAGACCGGAACTACCCAATACTCAGGAATCCAGATCCCTTCGGGAGGATCCGGAGGTTCCTGAAAGCGGGTCTGGGTCCCAGCTCCCAGACTTGAACCCACAAGAAGCCATTTCAGAGGACCCGGATCCTTCCGATAGGATCCAGGTCATTCCTGAAGAAGCTCCGGGTTCCTCCACCCAGAACCCGGAGGTCCCCGAAGATAGTCTGGACCCCTCCGACAGGGTCCGGATCAATGAAGAGGAAGCTCCGGACCCCCCCAGGAGGGTCCGGACCATTCAACGCCCGGTATACTTTATCAGTGAAGTGTTACATGATGCCAAGACTCAATACCTGGAGGTGCATAAGCTGCTCTATGCAGTTCTTATTGCCTCAAGGAAGTTTCGACATTATTTCCAAGCTCACAAAGTCTCAGTGGTGACTTCATATCCACTTCGAGCGATCCTGCATAATCCCAATTCAACTGGGAATATTGCAAAGTGGGCAGCGGAACTGGCTGAATTCGACCTCGAATTCATTCCAAGACAAGCAATCAAGAGTCAAGCGTTGGCAGATTTCGTGGCAGAATGGACTCCCTCTCCATTAAACTCTGGGGGTCCCAGCGAGCAGAAGAAGGAACCACAAGTTCCGGCCTTCACTAAGCCTCACTGGACCCTTTACTTCGACGGCTCCATGCAAAAGCAGGGAGCCGGAGCTGGAATCCTTCTCCTCACACCAACCGGGGAGAAGGTAAAATACATGGTGCACCTTGACTTCAAGGCAACCAACAACATGGCGGAGTACGAAGCACTCATATATGGATTAAAGGTGGCACTATCCTTTGGTGTCAAGCAGTTGCTGGTCAAAGGAGATTCACAACTTGTTATCAAACAGGTGAAGGGTGAATGCTCCTGCAATAATCTCCAGCTGGCTGCTTATCTCCTTGAAGTCCAGAGGCTTCAGAAGGACTTCGAAGTCCTAGACCTTCACCATGTTCAGCGTGCTCACAACGCTGAAGCTGACGAACTCTCGACCAAGGCGTCAACCGGAGCTCCGGCTCCAGACGGAACCTTTGTCCGGAGGATGTCAAAACCCACAGTTCAGCCTGCCGAGCTGAACGAAGGGGGCGAGATCAGCATCCCGAAGCTGACGGTCCCGATGGCCCTGTTACCATGGCAGCCATCAAGGGTCGTAGGTGCTGCCGGAAGCTCCGAGCAACCCAGCACGCAAGACTCAAATGCTCAAGTCAGTTCCGATGCATGGATCTCGGAGATCCGGAACTACTTGAAAGACAACATCCTTCCCGATGATGATGTATCCGCTGACCGGGTAGTCAGATTGGATAAAAGATACACGTTGGTAGAAGGGGATCTCTACCGGCGCGGTGCCAACGGCATCCTAATGCGGTGCATCACAAGGGAAGAAGGCTGCGAGCTCCTCGCAGAAATCCATGGAGGCGAGTGTGGGAACCACGCGTCTTCCCGCACACTGGTCGGAAAAGCCTTTCGGCACGGCTTCTACTGGCCTACAGCGCTCCAGGATGCTACTGAGCTAGTGAAGAAATGCAAAGCATGCCAATTTCATGCAAAGCAAATTCATACACCTGCTCAGCCCTTACAAATGATACCTCCTACGTGGCCTTTCGCCGTGTGGGGGATGGACATCTTGGGACCCTTCCCAAGAGCCGTCGGAGGTTACAAGTTCCTGTATGTCGCCATCGACAAGTTCACCAAGTGGCCGGAAGCTACTCCTGTTGTGACGATCAACAAACAATCTGCAATCAATTTTCTACAATCTATCGTGAGCAGATTCGGAGTCCCAAACAAGATCATCACTGATAATGGGACTCAGTTCACAAGCTCCGCATTTCAAGGATATTGCGAAGACCTCGGCATACAAGTTTGCTACGCCTCCGTAGCTCATCCTGCCAGCAATGGGCAAGCCGAGAGAGCAAACGCAGAGATCCTTAAAGGACTAAAAACGCGAACTTATGAGCGTTTGAAAAAGCACGGAGCTAATTGGATCGAAGAGCTTCCGCCCACTCTATGGGCTAACAGGACTTCTCCAAGTCGGGCAACCGGAGAAACCCCCTTCTTCCTGGTGTACGGAGCAGAAGCGATCCTTCCTCCGGAGATCACCCTGGGTCCCTTCCGAGTCCGGACCTTCGACGAAGCCGCGCAGGACCAGCTCCGGCGTGAAGACCTAGACCTCCTCGAGGAGGGAAGATGCCAAGCAGCTGTTCGGAACGCCCGATACCGCCAAGCTTTACGGCGCTATCATCAACGGCATGTACACAACCGACAGCTCGAGGAAGGCGATCTGGTGCTACGGAGAATACTATCCAGAGAAGGGCAAAACAAACTCTCCCCCGGCTGGGTAGGGCCCTTCCGAGTGATCAAAGTATCCCGTCCCGGAAGCGTTCGCTTGGCCGCCGAGGATGGGACACCTCTCCCAAACCCTTGGAACATCGAGCACCTCCGTAAGTTCTACACTTAATTCCACGGAGGTGAGTCTTAAGTAACTTGAAGTGTATGTTATAGAGTCATTGTACAGAGTCGGGTAGTTCCTCCGGGAGAGCAGCCGGACCTTTCCCGAAAGGTTTGGAAAGCTCATGCAACACTTGATACAGTCTCCAGACTAGAAGTGTAGCTAATTACCCTGGGTGAAACGAGAAACCGAACACACTTAGCCTGGTTCCTTACCCTAAGAGTGTACTTGTTTCATCTGTACCCCGGACCTATAATGAAAGACATCTTCATGTGAAATAGACTCCACGTGCATTCATTTTTGCATAAGGCTCGACATTTTTATTTTTCTCTTTCTTGTCTATAACAGAAACGTGCAATTCTTAAGAAGTTCTAGTTTAACCGGTTTATGTACAATTTGAGTTGAATTGTCAGATTTTTTAGATTTAAATATCGTCTGTGGCCAACTCGCCTGAAAGCCGCCAAGCCATTCTAGGGCTGGAGTGCGCTATCGACTTAGCCTGGTCAAGCACCCTAAGTACGCCACTCTACCTACACCCCGGCAGGCCAAAGTAAGGTGGGTCCATGGACAATTGGATCTAAAAGAAAAGACAATTCATCCAATTATACTAAAAATCGTGTTCAAACTTGAAATTCTCTTGAGAACCGTAAGCCGCAACGAAGTTATAGATAAGGAACGAATTTTACTGTTTTTCTTGGCTTAAGTGTGCAGGAAAAATAAACCCGATATTGATGGAGAAAAACCGGGGGTAACCAAGCTCCGACTCCCATCGGCGTTAACTTAAAGATGGTGAGAAGATTCTATCATTAGAGTCTGTTGCCAGCCAGGCGTGGCAAGGGTCATCGCCGGAGCTACTAAGCTCCGACACCTTGAAGTATTAACTACCGACACTCAACGTGTTGGTAGAGGCTCCTGCCGGAGCTACTAAGCTCCGACGATGGACAGTGCCGGAGCTTCTAAGCTCCGGCGACTTCAAGGGACCTTCACTATCGAAAACTTCGGACCTAAACTATACGAGTTCGAAGCAAATCTGTCTTCAACAAAAATCAACATCCTTTTGGTACATGTCCACAATCAAATTGTGCACATTTACCAGGGGGCCAAGCGAAGACAAAGATGTTGAAGACAAAAAATGAAATTCACGAAAAATTGGGGATTTCATTTCATTGGAAGACCAGAGATTACATCTGGGGACAAAGGATTACAAAATTGAGGAAGAAGAGAAAATACAAATAAAGGCTAAGAAAGATAGTCCTAGACCCTATGGAAGAATTCAGCGACCTTCTGGGCGACCTCTGACACGCTGGCTCGGGTAGCTTCGCCTTCTCCTTCAACGGGGCCTTCAAGCACCGGGTCCAGAGGGAATCGAGGGTTCCGGCTAGTGTAACACGTCAACACATACTCTGTGACGTTTCTAGCCAGGGATTGCCCCTCGACCTCAAGCTGGTCCGCGATGACGTCGCCCACCTTGGAGAGCTTGCCACCCGCGGCGTTTAACGCCTGCAATGCAAGGTCCGGCTCCGGCTCCGGATCATCCGGAAGCACGGGGCTGAAACCCAACGGCGCTAGCGCATCGTCGGCCTTACTCAGGAACTCCCAAATTTGCAGGGAGTCCGTCTTTCTCAGACCCTTCATCTCTTCCAAGGACCTCCGGGTCGCCACCAGCTCCGAGTTCTCGCGGGAGAGGCGCTCAACTTCTTTGGCGTTTTGCTGAATTTTCGCAGCAACCCGCTTTTCGAGTCTCCCGAGCTCCTCCTCCCGGAGGTGGATCTTGTTCCGACGGTCGACCAGGTCTTTCTCCCTAGCCTCTATTTTCTTCTCCCGGGCGATGAGGGCACACTCATACTCGTAGAGTTCCTGCCCTCGCACCCAGGTCTTCTCCTCCTCCTCGAGGCAGCGCTCTTCCAATTTTTTAGCGCGCTCCTCGATACCTTTGTCCGCCAGAGCTGTCTTCTCGGCAAGCTCTTCTTCACGTCGCAAGACGTCATCCCGTAGCTCCAGGAGTTTTTGCTCCTCATCCTCGAGCCGCTTTTCCCTTCCCTCAAGCGCCTCTCGGCGCTTGATGAGTGCGGTACTGATGGCTTCGAGTTGATCGAACCGAGCGTTGGCCGCATCATTGGCAGCTTTAGCTTGGTCGTGGTACTCCCGGGATTGGGTGTCGAGGTTGTGAGTCATGCTCTCCCTCTCGTCCAGCATCTCACCCCAGAGCTCCAAGCGGACCTTCTCCCGCTTGATCCATTCCTTGTCCGCAGCGATCCTCGACTGCGCCAGCTTGGTCTCGAATTGGAGTCTATTACGCCACCTCCTAAGGGTTTGGCGCTCCTCTTCAAGAACCTTGCTGTCGTGGAAGAAGGCTAGTTGGACTTGGCGTAGACTGGAGCAAGCGTTGTCGATGGACATCGACAGCGAGATGGGCGCCGGACCTTCTGGGGTCTCCTCCGCTGGTTCCAGCGGGTCTTCATTTACCAAAATTGGGTCCCACTCTGCGAGAGCGGAACCCCGAGCTTCCAAGGCGCTAGGGCCCTCCTCCGGGATGGCCTCAGTCGCCACCGAAGAAGGTCCCGCCACCAAATCTTCATTCGCCCCCTCAGGCTGGGGGCCGGCGACTTCGTTCAGGCACTCTGGCTCCGCCACGGGTACCATCGACGTCGTCGCCTCCAATGGCTCCGGCCGGGACGCTTCTTCTGAGGGGAGCTCAAGCTCCCCCGCCTCCACCACCACCGGCTCTGCAGCCGGCGCTCCAATAACTACCGGCCTTGCGACCGGAGCTTCAGAAGTAACCGGCTCAATTGCCGGAACCACTTCAACTTCCGGCTCGCACGCCGGGGCTTCAGCTACCTCCGGCTCGACCGCCGAGGCTCCAGCATTTTCCGGCTCTGAAGCCGGGACCGCTACTTCCTCCGGCTCGACAGCCGGAGCATCTACTTCTGCAGCACCAGGGCCCGGAGCTTCAACCTCCGGAGCGGGTGCCGCTGGCGCATCTTCAATCCCGTGGTCCGGCGCTACCACGGGAACTTCTGGAGACGAGTCGAGGTCCATGACCACGACAGCCGGCGCCGGAGCTGTCGCAGCCTCTGCCTGGGACAGCACCGGAGCTGGAGCAGAAGCCCTCGTAGCCTCAGACACTGTGGCTGAGGGCGGAGCTTCACTCCCCTTCTTAGGAACGCTGCAGATGAAGAATGAAGAAATTGAGCAAACAGATGCTATAATTAAAAGTTAATTGAGGTAAGCAAGAAAAATTACCTTGGGAGGCTCACGCACCAGCTTGCGCGGAACCTCTTTCCCGGACGTTCCGGGCTGGCCACGGTCGGCGTAGGAGCTCCGGGAGGACTCCCAGGACTTGCCGTAGCCACGGGCGTTTCCCGGGTCGGAGCTCTCCTTGACCGGGAGGAACTCCTAGACCTGGAGGCCCTCACCGCTTCTCGAACCGGAGTCGCCCGACCGGAACTGGCACCACCGGAGGGACCCATCACAGGGACAGCTGCACTCCGGGAGGATCCCACCGCCGGAACAGTAGCACTTCGAAAAGACCCCACCACGGGGACAGATGCTACAGTGGCGGAGGATCTTCCTTCCTGAGGACGGGGAACTGGCGGTGGAGTAGCAAGCCCGACGGACCTTCCGTCAGCATGTCGCAGTTTCCTCTTCCGGTTCTCCGGCTCCTCCGCCAGCTCCTTGCCCTTGCCGGTGACCTCAGCTCTTGGCTGAGAGACAGGGGCGGAGCCGCCTTCCGACAACCCGGGAATCGCCAACGGGACGGTCGATCTTCTCTCGACGACGCCAAGGTCGTCAAGCGCGGGCATCTTCCGCCGGAGCTCCCTGCTGAACTCAACTTCCTCGTTCAGGGGGAGGAAAGCCGGTGGCGGAGTCAAGTACGCTCCGTCTACATCGATGCCGTGCTGGAATTTCTTGAGGTGAAACTCCAAGGACTTCCCCACCATGCTGGACTTCAACCCGGTCTCAACCCGGTCTTCGTCCATCACGCTGTTGAGGGCCCAGGCGAGCTTCTCCCTCCTCTTCAGCGGTGCCCACCTGTTGAACAGGAAGTTGCAGAACACCGCCTGGGGAGTCAATCCTCCCTCCACACATTGGCGGATCCTGGATAGGACGGGATCGAAGGCTGCCGCCAGCACCGGAACTTCGCTCCACACCGACGTGTCAATGCCGGGCAGACCTTCTGGCAGCTCCAACCGCTCGTGCTCCTCCACCCGGACGACTACCCAATCTTTCTTCCAGTCATCCCACTTCCCGGAAGGGAACGACCGGAGGTACTTGAACGGGCACTTTTTGCGCTTCACAAAGTAGTAGAAGCCAAGGTACTCGTCACTTCGGCCGGTGGTTTGGACGGTGAAGAAAGTGCGGAAGAGCTCGATGCAGGGAGGGATGCCCACCCACATCTCGCAGAAGTGGACAAAGATGGACACAAGGAGAAGGGAGTGAGGGCCAAGGTGGTATAGCTGCAGACCATAGAAGTCCAGCAGCATCAAAAAGAAGGAAGAAAATGGTGGGATCAGCCCCACCATGGCATACGATGAAAAGTATACCATTTCGCCGGAGTGCTCCTTTTTAAAGGGAAGCTCCCCTCCGGTGCGGATTGAACGGTTGAAGAAGTCCGACGACCACCCCATGAGGGCTCGGACCTTCTTCAGATCGCTCTCCGTCTTCAAACGACTCTCACGCAGACCCAACTCCATCGCAGCACAGCTAGGCGAGAGAAGAAAAGCAAAGCACGAGTTGGGAGTTTGAGCGCAAGAACAGATGGAAAGCGTAAAGAACTCCCGACGGTGCGCTTTCCTTCTTAAGTAAGCCCTCGCAACGCTTGGATGGAAACTGCAGGGGAATCAAGCATACTACTCAAGAATTCAACCCAGCCGATGACAAGAGGGCCCGGGACCACCCCGACGACCAAGTCGAGGTTCTTACCCAGGCAAACAGTTGTCATCACGAGGCGGGAAACCCAAAGGCGGCGGACTGACAAGGCGCGCGGAACCGATACGGTTTTCGTATCGGGAACCGACGACCTTCAATTGCGAGAGATCCGCATGTCAAAGATCTTATCCGCCGCCTGAGGTGCGCCACGCGTCGGGACTCAACCATAAAGCCTCGCCAAAGGCACCTCCGAAGACTCTTGAAGACCCAGTTCAAGAGTCACAAGTATGGACCCACCTCCGGCGGAACGACTTCATCCCGTTGGCCTTCCCCGGAGGTAGGTCCAGGGGGCCACTGTCGGTACCCTAAAAACCATACACCCCCTGAGGTTACAAAGATCTCAAGGGAAGGACATCAACTCAAATTGAAGACCCTCGGGGGCCCACTCACCAGACGTGACCGGACCCGCTTCTCCAACATGGTTAACCTCTAGGTTGCCACGTGTACTGTCAGCCCAGAGCTATTACTCGCAAGGGTGAAGCTCCGGGCCAAGTACTGAAACGGCACCTCCGGAGGTAGCCCCTGACCGAGAGAAGCTCCGGACATGACACGTGCCAGGTCACCCCGGAGCTTCCCGCTTCTCCCAAGCAAGCTCCGGAGCTGCCACGTGTCCACACGTCGGAGCTAGCTGCTTAAAGCCCCCGGGAGACGTTGTAACGGCTCCGGATCTCCAAAGGACAGCCGCAGACTTCAAGACCCGATTAATTACCATTAGTTCCACGTTAATGATAATTAATCGGACAACCTTAACACCTGTAACGGCACTGCCGGAGCTGTTACAGGGTTATTAACAACAATTAATCTCGTGTATCAATACTAATAACCGCCAGGGCCACATGTCGGGCCAGGCTGACTTGTAACGGTTTGTCCTTGTACTATAAAAGGACAAACCGACGATACACAAGGAGAGATTCTGGGAACACTCTGAAGCTCACAAGTTAATACAACATACATACACCCGTGGAGTAGGGTATTACGCTCAGGCGGCCCGAACCACGTAAACCACCGTGTCACTCGTGTCCAAATCGCATTTCACTTTCTTAGATCTCCGCGCGCCCAGACTGAACCACAAACTCCTTCAAACACTTTCATAGTGTTAGGGGATCTGCCGACTCCAACAGTCGACAGTTGGCGCGCCAGGAAGGGGCGCCTGAGATCTACAAGAATGGTGAATTCTGCAGCTGGATCATCCAACGGGCAACCTACTGCTCAGACTGTCGGAGGCAATCCCTCCAACATGCAACCACCGGCAGGAGCCTCAGTTCCAGCGGGAGTCACACTCCCACCACCACCATCTTCTCCGGCAAGACATGCCGAACGACATGATGGTGCACCGGCGTCACATTCTGCGCCGGCAAGTCGTGACAACCCAGAACACGCGCTCCATGCAGCGCGTGCTCTCCTTCAGCGACCACCACCTCCGGATGCATCTCAAGGTGCCATGGAGCAATGGAGAGCTGATATTGAGCATTTGGTCGCAGCAGCGGCCGAACGCCTCAACAATCAGGGTCCACCTCCTTCAGGGCGGGCCCCGTCGCAGCGACGAACGTTGTCTGGAAGACTTGGTCCACATGTCTCCAACAACCGGAGAAGAGCTGCGTCACAGCAAGTGACGTCGTTGCCCTCGGGGGCACGACGTGCCCATACTGCATCTCGGCTCTCGACACACGACCTCCGGGCGGAGCTTGATCGCCGATACCGCCAACAGGATGGCCGTGTCCACATCGAGCGAGCTCGAGAAAGACGAGATGCTCAAGATCTTTCTACTCTGGAAGGAGTAGGAGGAGGATGTTCCGCCCTAGCCATGCACCTGCGCATGGTTAGATGGCCACAGAAGTTCCGGCCACACTTGCCGGAAAAATTCGACGGGACTGTCAATCCCGTAGAATTTCTACAGATATACTCCACTGCGATCCTAGCAGCTGGAGGAAATGAGGCTGTAATGGCCAATTACTTTCCAGTGGCCTTAACTGGGACTGCTAGGTCCTGGTTTATGAGCCTTCCACCCAACTCTATCGACAGTTGGGAGGAGCTATGCCGCCAGTTCACCGCCAATTTCGGGAGCTCATACACCCGTCCGGGCACCGAACTGGACCTTTTTGCGGTCGTGCAAAAAGGAGGAGAATCTTTGCGGTCATTCATCCAGAGATTCTCTCAGGTACGTAACACAATCCCTTCTATCTCAAGCGCTTCTGTCATTGTAGCATTTAGACAGGGTGTACGAGACAAGAAGATGTTGGAGAAACTGGCGATCAAAGAGATCACCAGTGTCACGGAGCTCTTCAGCCTGGCTGACAAATGTGCCAGAGCTGCGGAGGGCCGTGAAATGCACTCCAAACCAGCCTTGGAGGATCATAAAAAATCCTCCAAAGAAGAAGCCGCTACCTCCGGGAGTGGCAAGAAGAAAAAGAAGACCAACGGCAAGAAGAAGCCGTCGGCCGGCACATCCAACGTTGCAGCCACTGCAACTCCTGGTGGCCGGGGGCCACGCCCCGAGAAGCGACCTCGACCGTCTTCCGAAGACGGTGGCAAATCCAAGATGTGGTGCCCCATTCACAAAACGGGCAGCCACAGGCTGGAGGACTGCCGGGAGGTCCAAAACCTTGCCGAGCGCTACCACAAGCGCCGGGAAGGGTCTCCCTTCCGTCAGAGGGAGGGAAAACAAAAGGTCGATGAAGCTCCGGCTGAAGAGGAGTTAGGGTTTCAAGACCCCAAAAAGGTCTTGAAAGCCGTCTACACCTCCGTCGACGATGATTCCGACGTCTCCGACAACGAGCGTCGAAAAACCATGAACACCATCTTTGGTGGATCATGAGACATCACCTCTCGTCGCGTCATTAAGACCATGCGACGGGATATGGCTGCTGTAGCTCCTACAGCTAGACCGGAGCCACATCGAAAGTGGATGGACACACCCATCACTTTTGATGCTTCGGACTGTCCTCAAAGCATGGTCGGAGCTGGCCAGCTGCCCTTGATGGTATCCCCCACCATCAACAACATCCAGCTCCATCATGTCCTGGTAGATGGAGGTTCGGGGCTTAATCTCATCAGCTTCGAAGCTTTCACTAAGCTTCAGCTTCGACCTTCAGACCTCCAGCCCTCTCGACCTTTCTCCGGAGTAGGTCCGGGGGCCATAACCCCACTCGGAGCTATTACTCTCCCTGTTACCTTCGGGACCCGGGAGAAGTATCGCACCGAAAAGTTGATATTCGACGTCGCTCAGATCAACTTACCATTCAATGCCATTTTGGGTAGACCTGCCTTGTACAAATTCATGGCAGCTGCTCATTATGGATACCTGGTGTTGAAGATGCCAACACCAGTAGGCGTTCTCCGGATCCGTGGAGATCGCACTGCCGGAGTAACTGCTCTGGAAGAACTCCATGCACTCACCACAGCGCAAGAGGAGGATTCCAGACAGAAGCAAGCTCCACAACCTCCGAGCATTCGTCAACGAGGCTCGACCTCTGCACCCCGTGTGCAGCCAAGCGGCGACACCGACATTCCCGTCAAAGTCGTCCAAATTGGTTCCGATGTCACTCAAACTACCCGCATATCGGGTGGCTTGAACGACAAATAGGAACTCGCGCTCATCACTTTCCTCCGGGCTAATGTTGACGTGTTTGCCTGGCAACCGTCACAAATGCCTGGGATCCCCAGGGAAGTGATTGAGCACAATCTGAAGATTTACCCCGACGCTCGGCCTGTACACCAGAAACCTCGGAAGCAATCTGTAGAGCGACAGAACTTCATCCGACAAGAAGTGAAGAAGTTGCTCGAAGCCGGATTCATCCGAGAAGTCTACCATCCAAAATGGCTGGCAAACCCAGTCGTTGTGCCTAAGGCCGGCGGGAAACTTCGGATGTGCATCGACTACACCACACTGAATAAGGCATGTCCAAAAGATCCATTCCCACTACCTAGAATAGACCAGATAGTGGATTCCACCTCTGGGTGTGAGTTGCTGTGTTTTCTAGACGCATATTCAGGATATCATCAAATCCGGATGTCTAGGGAAGATGAAGAACATACTTCATTCATCACAGTGGATGGATTGTATTGTTACACAGCCATGCATTTTGGTCTCAAGAATGCAGCTTCAACTTTTGTACGAGCAATGTACAAAACTTTCGAAGAACTCATCAGAGACATAGTGGAGGTGTACGTTGATGACATTGTGGTCAAAGTCAAAAACAAGGAGTCCCTCTTGGATACCTTGCAGGCTGTCTTCGACAAGCTGCGGGCCACTCGCACGAAGCTAAACCCAGACAAGTGCGTCTTCGGGGTTAGTTCCGGAAAGCTTCTTGGTTTCCTGGTAAGTCACCGGGGTATAGAGGCTAATCCGGCAAAGATAAAAGCCATTGAAGACATGCGGCCACCAACCCGCATCAAAGACGTCCAAAAATTAACTGGATGTCTAGCAGCCCTCAGCCGGTTCATTTCAAGACTGGCGGAAAGGGCACTTCCCTTCTTTAAGTTACTGAGGAAGTCCGGACCATTTCAATGGTCTGAAGAAGCAGAGAAGGCATTCCAGGAGCTGAAACAGTTCCTCACCACCCTACCAGTCTTGGTAGCTCCGAACCCTGGTGAGCCTTTATTGCTTTACATTTCAGCGGCTGACGAAGTCGTCAGTATGGTTCTGGTTGCGGAGAGACCGGAACTACCCAATACTCAGGAATCCAGATCCCTTCGGGAGGATCCGGAGGTTCCTGAAAGCGGGTCTGGGTCCCAGCTCCCAGACTTGAACCCACAAGAAGCCATTTCAGAGGACCCGGATCCTTCCGATAGGATCCAGGTCATTCCTGAAGAAGCTCCGGGTTCCTCCACCCAGAACCCGGAGGTCCCCGAAGATAGTCTGGACCCCTCCGACAGGGTCCGGATCAATGAAGAGGAAGCTCCGGACCCCCCCAGGAGGGTCCGGACCATTCAACGCCCGGTATACTTTATCAGTGAAGTGTTACATGATGCCAAGACTCGATACCTGGAGGTGCATAAGCTGCTCTATGCAGTTCTTATTGCCTCAAGGAAGCTTCGACATTATTTCCAAGCTCACAAAGTCTCAGTGGTGACTTCATATCCACTTCGAGCGATCCTGCATAATCCCAATTCAACTGGGAATATTGCAAAGTGGGCAGCGGAACTGGCTGAATTCGACCTCGAATTCATTCCAAGACAAGCAATCAAGAGTCAAGCGTTGGCAGATTTCGTGGCAGAATGGACTCCCTCTCCATTAAACTCTGGGGGCCCCAGCGAGCAGAAGAAGGAACCACAAGTTCCGGCCTTCACTAAGCCTCACTGGACCCTTTACTTCGACAGCTCCATGCAAAAGCAGGGAGCCGGAGCTGGAATCCTTCTCCTCACACCAACCGGGGAGAAGGTAAAATACATGGTGCACCTTGACTTCAAGGCAACCAACAACATGGCGGAGTACGAAGCACTCATATATGGATTAAAGGTGGCACTATCCTTTGGTGTCAAGCAGTTGCTGGTCAAAGGAGATTCACAACTTGTTATCAAACAGGTGAAGGGTGAATGCTCCTGCAATAATCTCCAGCTGGCTGCTTATCTCCTTGAAGTCCAGAGGCTTCAGAAGGACTTCGAAGTCCTAGACCTTCACCATGTTCAGCGTGCTCACAACGCTGAAGCTGACGAACTCTCGACCAAGGCGTCAACCGGAGCTCCGGCTCCAGACGGAACCTTTGTCCGGAGGATGTCAAAACCCACAGTTCAGCCTGCCGAGCTGAACGAAGGGGGCAAGATCAGCATCCCGAAGCTGACGGTCCCGATGGCCCTGTTACCATGGCAGCCATCAAGGGTCGTAGGTGCTGCCGGAAGCTCCGAGCAACCCAGCACGCAAGACTCAAATGCTCAAGTCAGTTCCGATGCATGGATCTCGGAGATCCGGAACTACTTGAAAGACAACATCCTTCCCGATGATGATGTATCCGCTGACCGGGTAGTCAGATTGGCTAAAAGATACACGTTGGTAGAAGGGGATCTCTACCGGCGCGGTGCCAACGGCATCCTAATGCGGTGCATCACAAGGGAAGAAGGCTGCGAGCTCCTCGCAGAAATCCATGGAGGCGAGTGTGGGAACCACGCGTGTATGTATGTTGTATTAACTTGTGAGCTTCAGAGTGTTCCCAGAATACTTCAGAGTGTACAGAGTCGGGTAGTTCCTCCGGGAGAGCAGCCGGACCTTTCCCGAAAGGTTTGGAAAGCTCATGCAACACTTGATACAGTCTCCAGACTAGAAGTGTAGCTAATTACCCTGGGTGAAACGAGAAACCGAACACACTTAGCCTGGTTCCTTACCCTAAGAGTGTACTTGTTTCATCTGTACCCCGGACCTATAATGAAAGACATCTTCATGTGAAATAGACTCCACGTGCATTCATTTTTGCATAAGGCTCGACATTTTTATTTTTCTCTTTCTTGTCTATAACAGAAACGTGCAATTCTTAAGAAGTTCTAGTTTAACCGGTTTATGTACAATTTGAGTTGAATTGTCAGATTTTTTAGATTTAAATATCGTCTGTGGCCAACTCGCCTGAAAGCCGCCAAGCCATTCTAGGGCTGGAGTGCGCTATCGACTTAGCCTGGTCAAGCACCCTAAGTACGCCACTCTACCTACACCCCGGCAGGCCAAAGTAAGGTGGGTCCATGGACAATTGGATCTAAAAGAAAAGACAATTCATCCAATTATACTAAAAATCGTGTTCAAACTTGAAATTCTCTTGAGAACCGTAAGCCGCAACGAAGTTATAGATAAGGAACGAATTTTACTGTTTTTCTTGGCTTAAGTGTGCAGGAAAAATAAACCCGATATTGATGGAGAAAAACCGGGGGTAACCAAGCTCCGACTCCCATCGGCGTTAACTTAAAGATGGTGAGAAGATTCTATCATTAGAGTCTGTTGCCAGCCAGGCGTGGCAAGGGTCATCGCCGGAGCTACTAAGCTCCGACACCTTGAAGTATTAACTACCGACACTCAACGTGTTGGTAGAGGCTCCTGCCGGAGCTACTAAGCTCCGACGATGGACAGTGCCGGAGCTTCTAAGCTCCGGCGACTTCAAGGGACCTTCACTATCGAAAACTTCGGACCTAAACTATACGAGTTCGAAGCAAATCTGTCTTCAACAAAAATCAACATCCTTTTGGTACATGTCCACAATCAAATTGTGCACATTTACCAGGGGGCCAAGCGAAGACAAAGATGTTGAAGACAAAAAATGAAATTCACGAAAAATTGGGGATTTCATTTCATTGGAAGACCAGAGATTACATCTGGGGACAAAGGATTACAAAATTGAGGAAGAAGAGAAAATACAAATAAAGGCTAAGAAAGATAGTCCTAGACCCTATGGAAGAATTCAGCGACCTTCTGGGCGACCTCTGACACGCTGGCTCGGGTAGCTTCGCCTTCTCCTTCAACGGGGCCTTCAAGCACCGGGTCCAGAGGGAATCGAGGGTTCCGGCTAGTGTAACACGTCAACACATACTCTGTGACGTTTCTAGCCAGGGATTGCCCCTCGACCTCAAGCTGGTCTGCGATGACGTCGCCCACCTTGGAGATCTTGCCACCCGCGGCGTTTAACGCCTGCAATGCAAGGTCCGGCTCCGGCTCCGGATCATCCGGAAGCACGGGGCTGAAACCCAACGGCGCTAGCGCATCGTCGGCCTTACTCAGGAATTCCCAAATTTGCAGGGAGTCCGTCTTTCTCAGGCCCTTCATCTCTTCCAAGGACCTCCGGATCGCCACCAGCTCCGAGTTCTCGCGGGAGAGGCGCTCAACTTCTTTGGCGTTTTGCTGAATTTTCGCAGCAACCCGCTTTTCGAGTCTCCCGAGCTCCTCCTCCCGGAGGTGGATCTTGTTCCGACGGTCGACCAGGTCTTTCTCCCTAGCCTCTATTTTCTTCTCCCGGGCGATGAGGGCACACTCATACTCGTAGAGTTCCTGCCCTCGCACCCAGGTCTTCTCCTCCTCCTCGAGGCAGCGCTCTTCCAATTTTTTAGCGCGCTCCTCGATACCTTTGTCCGCCAGAGCTGTCTTCTCGGCAAGCTCTTCTTCACGTCGCAAGACGTCATCCCGTAGCTCCAGGAGTTTTTGCTCCTCATCCTCGAGCCGCTTTTCCCTTCCCTCAAGCGCCTCTCGGCGCTTGATGAGTGCGGTACTGATGGCTTCGAGTTGATCGAACCGAGCGTTGGCCGCATCATTGGCAGCTTTAGCTTGGTCGTGGTACTCCCGGGATTGGGCGTCGAGGTTGTGAGTCATGCTCTCCCTCTCGTCCAGCATCTCACCCCAGAGCTCCAAGCGGACCTTCTCCCGCTTGATCCATTCCTTGTCCGCAGCGATCCTCGACTGCGCCAGCTTGGTCTCGAATTGGAGTCTATTACGCCACCTCCTAAGGGTTTGGCGCTCCTCTTCAAGAACCTTGCTGTCGTGGAAGAAGGCTAGTTGGACTTGGCGTAGACTGGAGCAAGCGTTGTCGATGGACATCGACAGCGAGATGGGCTCCGGACCTTCTGGGGTCTCCTCCGCTGGTTCCAGCGGGTCTTCATTTACCAAAATTGGGTCCCACTCTGCGAGAGCGGAACCCCGAGCTTCCAAGGCGCTAGGGCCCTCCTCCGGGATGGCCTCAGTCGCCACCGAAGAAGGTCCCGCCACCAAATCTTCATTCGCCCCCTCAGGCTGGGGGCCGGCGACTTCGTTCAGGCACTCTGGCTCCGCCACGGGTACCATCGACGTCGTCGCCTCCAATGGCTCCGGCCGGGACGCTTCTTCTGAGGGGAGCTCAAGCTCCCCCGCCTCCACCACCACCGGCTCTGCAGCCGGCGCTCCAATAACTACCGGCCTTGCGACCGGAGCTTCAAAAGTAACCGGCTCAATTGCCGGAACCACTTCAACTTCCGGCTCGCACGTCGGGGCTTCAGCTACCTCCGGCTCGACCGCCGAGGCTCCAGCATTTTCCGGCTCTGAAGCCGGGACCGCTACTTCCTCCGGCTCGACAGCCGGAGCATCTACTTCTGCAGCACCAGGGCCCGGAGCTTCAACCTCCGGAGCGGGTGCCGCTGGCGCATCTTCAATCCCGTGGTCCGGCGCTACCACAGGAACTTCTGGAGACGAGTCGAGGTCCATGACCACGACAGCCGGCGCCGGAGCTGTCGCAGCCTCTGCCTGGGACAGCACCGGAGCTGGAGCAGAAGCCCTCGTAGCCTCAGACACTGTGGCTGAGGGCGGAGCTTCACTCCCCTTCTTAGGAACGCTGCAGATGAAGAATGAAGAAATTGAGCAAACAGATGCTATAATTAAAAGTTAATTGAGGTAAGCAAGAAAAATTACCTTGGGAGGCTCACGCACCAGCTTGCGCGGAACCTCTTTCCCGGACGTTCCGGGCTGGCCACGGTCGGCGTAGGAGCTCCGGGAGGACTCCCAGGACTTGCCGTAGCCACGGGCGTTTCCCGGGTCGGAGCTCTCCTTGACCGGGAGGAACTCCTAGACCTGGAGGCCCTCACCGCTTCTCAAACCGGAGTCGCCCGACCGGAACTGGCACCACCGGAGGGACCCATCACAGGGACAGCTGCACTCCGGGAGGATCCCACCACGGGGACAGATGCTACAGCGGCGGAGGATCTTCCTTCCTGAGGACGGGGAACTGGCGGTGGAGTAGCAAGCCCGACGGACCTTCCGTCAGCATGTCGCAGTTTCCTCTTCCGGTTCTCCGGCTCCTCCGCCAGCTCCTTGCCCTTGCCGGTGACCTCAGCTCTTGGCTGAGAGACAGGGGCGGAGCCGCCTTCCGACAACCCGGGAATCGCCAACGGGACGGTCGATCTTCTCTCGACGACGCCAAGGTCGTCAAGCGCGGGCATCTTCCGCCGGAGCTCCCTGCTGAACTCAACTTCCTCGTTCAGGGGGAGGAAAGCCGGTGGAGGAGTCAAGTACGCTCCGTCTACATCGATGCCGTGCTGGAATTTCTTGAGGTGAAACTCCAAGGACTTCCCCACCATGCTGGACTTCAACCCGGTCTCAACCCGGTCTTCGTCCATCACGCTGTTGAGGGCCCAGGCGAGCTTCTCCCTCCTCTTTAGCGGTGCCCACCTGTTGAACAGGAAGTTGCAGAACACCGCCTGGGGAGTCAATCCTCCCTCCACACATTGGCGGATCCTGGATAGGACGGGATCGAAGGCTGCCGCCAGCACCGGAACTTCGCTCCACACCGACGTGTCAATGCCGGGCAGACCTTCTGGCAGCTCCAACCGCTCGTGCTCCTCCACCCGGACGACTACCCAATCTTTCTTCCAGTCATCCCACTTCCCGGAAGGGAACGACCGGAGGTACTTGAACGGGCACTTTTTGCGCTTCACAAAGTAGTAGAAGCCAAGGTACTCGTCACTTCGGCCGGTGGTTTGGACGGTGAAGAAAGTGCGGAAGAGCTCGATGCAGGGAGGGATGCCCACCCACATCTCGCAGAAGTGGACAAAGATGGACACAAGGAGAAGGGAGTGAGGGCCAAGGTGGTATAGCTGCAGACCATAGAAGTCCAGCAGCATCAAAAAGAAGGAAGAAAATGGTGGGATCAGCCCCACCATGGCATACGATGAAAAGTATACCATTTCGCCGGAGTGCTCCTTTTTAAAGGGAAGCTCCCCTCCGGTGCGGATTGAACGGTTGAAGAAGTCCGACGACCACCCCATGAGGGCTCGGACCTTCTTCAGATCGCTCTCCGTCTTCAAACGACTCTCACGCAGACCCAACTCCATCGCAGCACAGCTAGGCGAGAGAAGAAAAGCAAAGCACGAGTTGGGAGTTTGAGCGCAAGAACAGATGGAAAGCGTAAAGAACTCCCGACGGTGCGCTTTCCTTCTTAAGTAAGCCCTCGCAACGCTTGGATGGAAACTGCAGGGGAATCAAGCATACTACTCAAGAATTCAACCCAGCCGATGACAAGAGGGCCCGGGACCACCCCGACGACCAAGTCGAGGTTCTTACCCAGGCAAACAGTTGTCATCACGAGGCGGGAAACCCAAAGGCGGCGGACTGACAAGGCGCGCGGAACCGATACGGTTTTCGTATCGGGAACCGACGACCTTCAATTGCGAGAGATCCGCATGTCAAAGATCTTATCCGCCGCCTGAGGTGCGCCACGCGTCGGGACTCAACCATAAAGCCTCGCCAAAGGCACCTCCGAAGACTCTTGAAGACCCAGTTCAAGAGTCACAAGTATGGACCCACCTCCGGCGGAACGACTTCATCCCGTTGGCCTTCCCCGGAGGTAGGTCCAGGGGGCCACTGTCGGTACCCTAAAAACCATACACCCCCTGAGGTTACAAAGATCTCAAGGGAAGGACATCAACTCAAATTGAAGACCCTCGGGGGCCCACTCACCAGACGTGACCGGACCCGCTTCTCCAACATGGTTAACCTCTAGGTTGCCACGTGTACTGTCAGCCCAGAGCTATTACTCGCAAGGGTGAAGCTCCGGGCCAAGTACTGAAACGGCACCTCCGGAGGTAGCCCCTGACCGAGAGAAGCTCCGGACATGACACGTGCCAGGTCACCCCGGAGCTTCCCGCTTCTCCCAAGCAAGCTCCGGAGCTGCCACGTGTCCACACGTCGGAGCTAGCTGCTTAAAGCCCCCGGGAGACGTTGTAACGGCTCCGGATCTCCAAAGGACAGCCGCAGACTTCAAGACCCGATTAATTACCATTAATTCCACGTTAATGATAATTAATCGGACAACCTTAACACCTGTAACGGCACTGCCGGAGCCGTTACAGGGTTATTAACAACAATTAATCTCGTGTATCAATACTAATAACCGCCAGGGCCACATGTCGGGCCAGGCTGACTTGTAACGGTTTGTCCTTGTACTATAAAAGGACAAACCGACGATACACAAGGAGAGATTCTGGGAACACTCTGAAGCTCACAAGTTAATACAACATACATACACGCGTGGTTCCCACACTCGCCTCCATGGATTTCTGCGAGGAGCTCGCAGCCTTCTTCCCTTGTGATGCACCGCATTAGGATGCCGTTGGCACCGCGCCGGTAGAGATCCCCTTCTACCAACGTGTATCTTTTAGCCAATTTGACTACCCGGTCAGCGGATACATCATCATCGGGAAGGATGTTGTCTTTCAAGTAGTTCCGGATCTCCGAGATCCATGCATCGGAACTGACTTGAGCATTTGAGTCTTGCGTGCTGGGTTGCTCGGAGCTTCCGGCAGCACCTACGACCCTTGATGGCTGCCATGGTAACAGGGCCATCGGGACCGTCAGCTTCGGGATGCTGATCTCGCCCCCTTCGTTCAGCTCGGCAGGCTGAACTGTGGGTTTTGACATCCTCCGGACAAAGGTTCCGTCTGGAGCCGGAGCTCCGGTTGACGCCTTGGTCGAGAGTTCGTCAGCTTCAGCGTTGTGAGCACGCTGAACATGGTGAAGGTCTAGGACTTCGAAGTCCTTCTGAAGCCTCTGGACTTCAAGGAGATAAGCAGCCAGCTGGAGATTATTGCAGGAGCATTCACCCTTCACCTGTTTGATAACAAGTTGTGAATCTCCTTTGACCAGCAACTGCTTGACACCAAAGGATAGTGCCACCTTTAATCCATATATGAGTGCTTCGTACTCCGCCATGTTGTTGGTTGCCTTGAAGTCAAGGTGCACCATGTATTTTACCTTCTCCCCGGTTGGTGTGAGGAGAAGGATTCCAGCTCCGGCTCCCTGCTTTTGCATGGAGCCGTCGAAGTAAAGGGTCCAGTGAGGCTTAGTGAAGGCCGGAACTTGTGGTTCCTTCTTCTGCTCGCTGGGGCCCCCAGAGTTTAATGGAGAGGGAGTCCATTCTGCCACGAAATCTGCCAACGCTTGACTCTTGATTGCTTGTCTTGGAATGAATTCGAGGTCGAATTCAGCCAGTTCCGCTGCCCACTTTGCAATATTCCCAGTTGGATTGGGATTATGCAGGATCGCTCGAAGTGGATATGAAGTCACCACTGAGACTTTGTGAGCTTGGAAATAATGTCGAAGCTTCCTTGAGGCAATAAGAACTGCATAGAGCAGCTTATGCACCTCCAGGTATCGAGTCTTGGCATCATGTAACACTTCACTGATAAAGTATACCGGGCGTTGAATGGTCCGGACCCTCCTGGGGGGGTCCGGAGCTTCCTCTTCATTGATCCGGACCCTGTCGGAGGGGTCCAGACTATCTTCGGGGACCTCCGGGTTCTGGGTGGAGGAACCCGGAGCTTCTTCAGGAATGACCTGGATCCTATCGGAAGGATCCGGGTCCTCTGAAATGGCTTCTTGTGGGTTCAAGTCTGGGAGCTGGGACCCAGACCCGCTTTCAGGAACCTCCGGATCCTCCCGAAGGGATGTGGATTCCTGAGTATTGGGTAGTTCCGGTCTCTCCGCAACCAGAACCATACTGACGACTTCGTCAGCCGCTGAAATGTAAAGCAATAAAGGCTCACCAGGGTTCGGAGCTACCAAGACTGGTAGGGTGGTGAGGAACTGTTTCAGCTCCTGGAATGCCTTCTCTGCTTCTTCAGACCATTGAAATGGTCCGGACTTCCTCAGTAACTTAAAGAAGGGAAGTGCCCTTTCCGCCAGTCTTGAAATGAACCGGCTGAGGGCTGCTAGACATCCAGTTAATTTTTGGACGTCTTTGATGCGGGTTGGTGGCCGCATGTCTTCAATGGCTTTTATCTTTGCCGGATTAGCCTCTATACCCCGGTGACTTACCAGGAAACCAAGAAGCTTTCCGGAACTAACCCCGAAGACGCACTTGTCTGGGTTTAGCTTCGTGCGAGTGGCTCGCAGCTTGTCGAAGACAGCCTGCAAGGTATCCAAGAGGGACTCCTTGTTTTTGACTTTGACCACAATGTCATCAACGTACACCTCCACTATGTCTCTGATGAGTTCTTCGAAAGTTTTGTACATTGCTCGTACAAAAGTTGAAGCTGCATTCTTGAGACCAAAAGGCATGGCTGTGTAACAATACAATCCATCCACTGTGATGAATGAAGTATGTTCTTCATCTTCCCTAGACATCCGGATTTGATGATATCCTGAATATGCGTCTAGAAAACACAGCAACTCACACCCAGAGGTGGAATCCACTATCTGGTCTATTCTAGGTAGTGGGAATGGATCTTTTGGACATGCCTTATTCAGTGTGGTGTAGTCGATGCACATCCGAAGTTTCCCGCCGGCCTTAGGCACAACGACTGGGTTTGCCAGCCATTTTGGATGGTAGACTTCTCGGATGAATCCGGCTTCGAGCAACTTCTTCACTTCTTGTCGGATGAAGTTCTGTCGCTCTACAGATTGCTTCCGAGGTTTCTGGTGTACAGGCCGAGCGTCGGGGTAAATCTTCAGATTGTGCTCAATCACTTCCCTGGGGATCCCAGGCATTTGTGACGGTTGCCAGGCAAACACGTCAACATTAGCCCGGAGGAAAGTGATGAGCGCGAGTTCCTATTTGTCGTTCAAGCCACCCGATATGCGGGTAGTTTGAGTGACATCGGAACCAATTTGGACGACTTTGACGGGAATGTCGGTGTCGCCGCTTGGCTGCACACGGGGTGCAGAGGTCGAGCCTCGTTGACGAATGCTCGGAGGTTGTGGAGCTTGCTTCTGTCTGGAATCCTCCTCTTGCGCTGTGGTGAGTGCATGGAGTTCTTCCAGAGCAGTTACTCCGGCAGTGCGATCTCCACGGATCCGGAGAACGCCTACTGGTGTTGGCATCTTCAACACCAGGTATCCATAATGAGCAGCTGCCATGAATTTGTACAAGGCAGGTCTACCCAAAATGGCATTGAATGGTAAGTTGATCTGAGCGACGTCGAATATCAACTTTTCGGTGCGATACTTCTCCCGGGTCCCGAAGGTAACAGGGAGAGTAATAGCTCCGAGTGGGGTTATGGCCCCCGGACCTACTCCGGAGAAAGGTCGAGAGGGCTGGAGGTCTGAAGGTCGAAGCTGAAGCTTAGTGAAAGCTTCGAAGCTGATGAGATTAAGCCCCGAACCTCCATCTACCAGGACATGATGGAGCTGGATGTTGTTGATGGTGGGGGATACCATCAAGGGCAGCTGGCCAGCTCCGACCATGCTTTGAGGACAGTCCGAAGCATCAAAAGTGATGGGTGTGTCCATCCACTTTCGATGTGGCTCCGGTCTAGCTGTAGGAGCTACAGCAGCCATATCCCGTCGCATGGTCTTAATGACGCGACGAGAGGTGATGTCCCATGATCCACCAAAGATGGTGTTCATGGTTTTTCGACGCTCGTTGTCGGAGACGTCGGAATCATCGTCGACGGAGGTGTAGACGGCTTTCAAGACCTTTTTGGGGTCTTGAAACCCTAACTCCTCTTCAGCCGGAGCTTCATCGACCTTTTGTTTTCCCTCCCTCTGACGGAAGGGAGACCCTTCCCGGCGCTTGTGGTAGCGCTCGGCAAGGTTTTGGACCTCCCGGCAGTCCTCCAGCCTGTGGCTGCCCGTTTTGTGAATGGGGCACCACATCTTGGATTTGCCACCGTCTTCGGAAGACGGTCGAGGTCGCTTCTCGGGGCGTGGCCCCCGGCCACCAAGAGTTGCAGTGGCTGCAACGTTGGATGTGCCGGCCGACGGCTTCTTCTTGCCGTTGGTCTTCTTTTTCTTCTTGCCACTCCCGGAGGTAGCGGCTTCTTCTTTGGAGGATTTTTTATGATCCTCCAAGGCTGGTTTGGAGTGCATTTCACGGCCCTCCGCAGCTCTGGCACATTTGTCAGCCAGGCTGAAGAGCTCCGTGACACTGGTGATCTCTTTGATCGCCAGTTTCTCCAACATCTTCTTGTCTCGTACACCCTGTCTAAATGCTACAATGACAGAAGCGCTTGAGATAGAAGGGATTGTGTTACGTACCTGAGAGAATCTCTGGATGAATGACCGCAAAGATTCTCCTCCTTTTTGCACGACCGCAAAAAGGTCCAGTTCGGTGCCCGGACGGGTGTATGAGCTCCCGAAATTGGCGGTGAACTGGCGGCATAGCTCCTCCCAACTGTCGATAGAGTTGGGTGGAAGGCTCATAAACCAGGACCTAGCAGTCCCAGTTAAGGCCACTGGAAAGTAATTGGCCATTACAGCCTCATTTCCTCCAGCTGCTAGGATCGCAGTGGAGTATATCTGTAGAAATTCTACGGGATTGACAGTCCCGTCGAATTTTTCCGGCAAGTGTGGCCGGAACTTCTGTGGCCATCTAACCATGCGCAGGTGCATGGCTAGGGCGGAACATCCTCCTCCTACTCCTTCCAGAGTAGAAAGATCTTGAGCATCTCGTCTTTCTCGAGCTCGCTCGATGTGGACACGGCCATCCTGTTGGCGGTATCGGCGATCAAGCTCCGCCCGGAGGTCGTGTGTCGAGAGCCGAGATGCAGTATGGGCACGTCGTGCCCCCGAGGGCAACGACGTCACTTGCTGTGACGCAGCTCTTCTCCGGTTGTTGGAGACATGTGGACCAAGTCTTCCAGACAACGTTCGTCGCTGCGACGGGGCCTGCCCTGAAGGAGGTGGACCCTGATTGTTGAGGCGTTCGGCCGCTGCTGCGACCAAATGCTCAATATCAGCTCTCCATTGCTCCATGGCACCTTGAGATGCATCCGGAGGTGGTGGTCGCTGAAGGAGAGCACGCGCTGCATGGAGCGCGTGTTCTGGGTTGTCACGACTTGCCGGCGCAGAATGTGACGCCGGTGCACCATCATGTCGTTCGGCATGTCTTGCCGGAGAAGATGGTGGTGGTGGGAGTGTGACTCCCGCTGGAACTGAGGCTCCTGCCGGTGGTTGCATGTTGGAGGGATTGCCTCCGACAGTCTGAGCAGCAGGTTGCCCGTTGGATGATCCAGCTGCAGAATTCACCATTCTTGTAGATCTCAGCCCTTACAAATGATACCCCCTTCCTGGCGCGCCAACTGTCGACTGTTGGTGTCGGCAGATCCCCTAACACTATGAAAGTGTTTGAAGGAGTTTGTGGTTCAGTCTGGGCGCGCGGAGATCTAAGAAAGTGAAATACGATTTGGACACGAGTGACACGGTGGTTTACGTGGTTCGGGCCGCCTGAGCGTAATACCCTACTCCACGGGTGTATGTATGTTGTATTAACTTGTGAGCTTCAGAGTGTTCCCAGAATCTCTCCTTGTGTATCGTCGGTTTGTCCTTTTATAGTACAAGGACAAACCGTTACAAGTCAGCCTGGCCCGACATGTGGCCCTGGCGGTTATTAGTATTGATACACGAGATTAATTGTTGTTAATAACCCTGTAACGGCTCCGGCAGTGCCGTTACAGGTGTTAAGGTTGTCCGATTAATTATCATTAACGTGGAATTAATGGTAATTAATCGGGTCTTGAAGTCCGCGGCTGTCCTTTGGAGATCCGGAGCCGTTACAACGTCTCCCGGGGGCTTTAAGCAGCTAGCTCCGACGTGTGGACACGTGGCAGCTCCGGAGCTTGCTTGGGAGAAGCGGGAAGCTCCGGGGTGACCTGGCACGTGTCATGTCCGGAGCTTCTCTCGGTCAGGGGCTACCTCCGGAGGTGCCGTTTCAGTACTTGGCCCGGAGCTTCACCCTTGCGAGTAATAGCTCTGGGCTGACAGTACACGTGGCAACCTAGAGGTTAACCATGTTGGAGAAGCGGGTCCGGTCACGTCTGGTGAGTGGGCTCCCGAGGGTCTTCAATTTGAGTTGATGTCCTTCCCTTGAGATCTTTGTAACCTCAGGGGGTGTATGGTTTTTAGGGTACCGACAGTGGCCCCCTGGACCTACCTCCGGGGAAGGCCAACGGGATGAAGTCGTTCCGCCGGAGGTGGGTCCATACTTGTGACTCTTGAACTGGGTCTTCAAGAGTCTTCGGAGGTGCCTTTGGCGAGGCTTTATGGTTGAGTCCCGACGCGTGGCGCACCTCAGGCGGCGGATAAGATCTTTGACATGCGGATCTCTCGCAATTGAAGGTCGTCGGTTCCCGATACGAAAACCGTATCGGTTCCGCGCGCCTTGTCAGTCCGCCGCCTTTGGGTTTCCCGCCTCGTGATGACAACTGTTTGCCTGGGTAAGAACCTCGACTTGGTCGTCGGGGTGGTCCCGGGCCCTCTTGTCATCGGCTGGGTTGAATTCTTGAGTAGTATGCTTGATTCCCCTGCAGTTTCCATCCAAGCGTTGCGAGGGCTTACTTAAGAAGGAAAGCGCACCGTCGGGAGTTCTTTACGCTTTCCATCTGTTCTTGCGCTCAAACTCCCAACTCGTGCTTTGCTTTTCTTCTCTCGCCTAGCTGTGCTGCGATGGAGTTGGGTCTGCGTGAGAGTCGTTTGAAGACGGAGAGCGATCTGAAGAAGGTCCGAGCCCTCATGGGGTGGTCGTCGGACTTCTTCAACCGTTCAATCCGCACCGGAGGGGAGCTTCCCTTTAAAAAGGAGCACTCCGGCGAAATGGTATACTTTTCATCGTATGCCATGGTGGGGCTGATCCCACCATTTTCTTCCTTCTTTTTGATGCTGCTGGACTTCTATGGTCTGCAGCTATACCACCTTGGCCCTCACTCCCTTCTCCTTGTGTCCATCTTTGTCCACTTCTGCGAGATGTGGGTGGGCATCCCTCCCTGCATCGAGTTCTTCCGCACTTTCTTCACCGTCCAAACCACCGGCCGAAGTGACGAGTACCTTGGCTTCTACTACTTTGTGAAGCGCAAAAAGTGCCCGTTCAAGTACCTCCGGTCGTTCCCTTCCGGGAAGTGGGATGACTGGAAGAAAGATTGGGTAGTCGTCCGGGTGGAGGAGCACGAGCGGTTGGAGCTGCCAGAAGGTCTGCCCGGCATTGACACGTCGGTGTGGAGCGAAGTTCCGGTGCTGGCGGCAGCCTTCGATCCCGTCCTATCCAGGATCCGCCAATGTGTGGAGGGAGGATTGACTCCCCAGGCGGTGTTCTGCAACTTCCTGTTCAACAGGTGGGCACCGCTGAAGAGGAGGGAGAAGCTCGCCTGGGCCCTCAACAGCGTGATGGACGAAGACCGGGTTGAGACCGGGTTGAAGTCCAGCATGGTGGGGAAGTCCTTGGAGTTTCACCTCAAGAAATTCCAGCACGGCATCGATGTAGACGGAGCGTACTTGACTCCGCCACCGGCTTTCCTCCCCCTGAACGAGGAAGTTGAGTTCAGCAGGGAGCTCCGGCGGAAGATGCCCGCGCTTGACGACCTTGGCGTCGTCGAGAGAAGATCGACCGTCCCGTTGGCGATTCCCGGGTTGTCGGAAGGCGGCTCCGCCCCTGTCTCTCAGCCAAGAGCTGAGGTCACCGGCAAGGGCAAGGAGCTGGCGGAGGAGCCGGAGAACCGGAAGAGGAAACTGCGACATGCTGACGGAAGGTCCGTCGGGCTTGCTACTCCACCGCCAGTTCCCCGTCCTCAGGAAGGAAGATCCTCCGCCGCTGTAGCATCTGTCCCCGTGGTGGGGTCTTTTCGAAGTGCTACTGTTCCGGCGGTGGGATCCTCCCGGAGTGCAGCTGTCCCTGTGATGGGTCCCTCCGGTGGTGCCAGTTCCGGTCGGGCGACTCCGGTTCGAGAAGCGGTGAGGGCCTCCAGGTCTAGGAGTTCCTCCCGGTCAAGGAGAGCTCCGACCCGGGAAACGCCCGTGGCTACGGCAAGTCCTGGGAGTCCTCCCGGAGCTCCTACGCCGACCGTGGCCAACCCGGAACGTCCGGGAAAGAGGTTCCGCGCAAGCTGGTGCGTGAGCCTCCCAAGGTAATTTTTCTTGCTTACCTCAATTAACTTTTAATTATAGCATCTGTTTGCTCAATTTCTTCATTCTTCATCTGCAGCGTTCCTAAGAAGGGGAGTGAAGCTCCGCCCTCAGCCACAGTGTCTGAGGCTACGAGGGCTTCTGCTCCAGCTCCGGTGCTGTCCCAGGCAGAGGCTGCGACAGCTCCGGCGCCGGCTGTCGTGGTCATGGACCTCGACTCGTCTCCAGAAGTTCCCGTGGTAGCGCCGGACCACGGGATTGAAGATGCGCCAGCGGCACCCGCTCCGGAGGTTGAAGCTCCGGGCCCTGGTGCTGCAGAAGTAGATGCTCCGGCTGTCGAGCCGGAGGAAGTAGCGGTCCCGGCTTCAGAGCCGGAAAATGCTGGAGCCTCGGCGGTCGAGCCGGAGGTAGCTGAAGCCCCGGCGTGCGAGCCGGAAGTTGAAGTGGTTCCGGCAATTGAGCCGGTTACTTCTGAAGCTCCGGTCGCAAGGCCGGTAGTTATTGGAGCGCCGGCTGCAGAGCCGGTGGTGGTGGAGGCGGGGGAGCTTGAGCTCCCCTCAGAAGAAGCGTCCCGGCCGGAGCCATTGGAGGCGACGACGTCGATGGTACCCGTGGCGGAGCCAGAGTGCCTGAACGAAGTCGCCGGCCCCCAGCCTGAGGGGGCGAATGAAGATTTGGTGGCGGGACCTTCTTCGGTGGCGACTGAGGCCATCCCGGAGGAGGGCCCTAGCGCCTTGGAAGCTCGGGGTTCCGCTCTCGCAGAGTGGGACCCAATTTTGGTAAATGAAGACCCGCTGGAACCAGCGGAGGAGACCCCAGAAGGTCCGGAGCCCATCTCGCTGTCGATGTCCATCGACAACGCTTGGTCCAGTCTACGCCAAGTCCAACTAGCCTTCTTCCACGACAGCAAGGTTCTTGAAGAGGAGCGCCAAACCCTTAGGAGGTGGCGTAATAGACTCCAATTCGAGACCAAGCTGGCGCAGTCGAGGATCGCTGCGGACAAGGAATGGATCAAGCGGGAGAAGGTCCGCTTGGAGCTCTGGGGTGAGATGCTGGACGAGAGGGAGAGCATGACTCACAACCTCGACGCCCAATCCCGGGAGTACCACGACCAAGCTAAAGCTGCCAATGATGCGGCCAACGCTCGGTTCGATCAACTCGAAGCCATCAGTACCGCACTCATCAAGCGCCGAGAGGCGCTTGAGGGAAGGGAAAAGCGGCTCGAGGATGAGGAGCAAAAACTCCTGGAGCTACGGGATGACGTCTTGCGACGTGAAGAAGAGCTTGCCGAGAAGACAGCTCTGGCGGACAAAGGTACCGAGGAGCGCGCTAAAAAATTGGAAGAGCGCTGCCTCGAGGAGGAGGAGACGACCTGGGTGCGAGGGCAGGAACTCTACGAGTATGAGTGTGCCCTCATCGCCCGGGAGAAGAAAATAGAGGCTAGGGAGAAAGACCTGGTCGACCGTCGGAACAAGATCCACCTCCGGGAGGAGGAGCTCGGGAGACTCGAAAAGCGGGTTGCTGCGAAAATTCAGCAAAACGCCAAAGAAGTTGAGCGCCTCTCCCGCGAGAACTCGGAGCTGGTGGCGACCCGGAGGTCCTTGGAAGAGATGAAGGGCCTGAGAAAGACGGACTCCCTGCAAATTTGGGAGTTCCTGAGTAAGGCCGACGATGCGCTAGCGCCGTTGGGTTTCAGCCCCGTGCTTCCGGATGATCCGGAGCCGGAGCCGGACCTTGCATTGCAGGCGTTAAACGCCGCGGGTGGCAAGCTCTCCAAGGTGGGCGACGTCATCGCGGACCAGCTTGAGGTCGAGGGGCAATCCCTGGCTAGAAACGTCACAGAGTATGTGTTGACGTGTTACACTAGCCGGAACCCTCGATTCCCTCTGGACCCGGTGCTTGAAGGCCCCGTTGAAGGAGAAGGCGAAGCTACCCGAGCCAGCGTGTCAGAGGTCGCCCAGAAGGTCGCTGAATTCTTCCATAGGGTCTAGGACTATCTTTCTTAGCCTTTATTTGTATTTTCTCTTCTTCCTCAATTTTGTAATCCTTTGTCCCCAGATGTAATCTCTGGTCTTCCAATGAAATGAAATCCCCAATTTTTCGTGAATTTCATTTTTTGTCTTCAACATCTTTGTCTTCGCTTGGCCCCCTGGTAAATGTGCACAATTTGATTGTGGACATGTACCAAAAGGATGTTGATTTTTGTTGAAGACAGATTTGCTTCGAACTCGTATAGTTTAGGTCCGAAGTTTTCGATAGTGAAGGTCCCTTGAAGTCGCCGGAGCTTAGAAGCTCCGGCACTGTCCATCGTCGGAGCTTAGTAGCTCCGGCAGGAGCCTCTACCAACACGTTGAGTGTCGGTAGTTAATACTTCAAGGTGTCGGAGCTTAGTAGCTCCGGCGATGACCCTTGCCACGCCTGGCTGGCAACAGACTCTAATGATAGAATCTTCTCACCATCTTTAAGTTAACGCCGATGGGAGTCGGAGCTTGGTTACCCCCGGTTTTTCTCCATCAATATCGGGTTTATTTTTCCTGCACACTTAAGCCAAGAAAAACAGTAAAATTCGTTCCTTATCTATAACTTCGTTGCGGCTTACGGTTCTCAAGAGAATTTCAAGTTTGAACACGATTTTTAGTATAATTGGATGAATTGTCTTTTCTTTTAGATCCAATTGTCCATGGACCCTAAACCCCTACCTGGCGCGCCAACTGTCGACTGTTGGAGTCGGCAGATCCCCTAACACTATGAAAGTGTTTGAAGGAGTTTGTGGTTCAGTCTGGGCGCGCGGAGATCTAAGAAAGTGAAATGCGATTTGGACACGAGCGACACGGTGGTTTACGTGGTTCGGGCCGCCTGAGCGTAATACCCTACTCCACGGGTGTATGTATGTTGTATTAACTTGTGAGCTTCAGAGTGTTCCCCGAATCTCCTTGTGTATCGTCGGTTTGTCCTTTTATAGTACAAGGACAAACCGTTACAAGTCAGCCTGGCCCGACATGTGGCCCTGGCGGTTATTAGTATTGATACACGAGATTAATTGTTGTTAATAACCCTGTAACGGCTCCGGCAGTGCCGTTACAAGTGTTAAGGTTGTCCGATTAATTATCATTAACGTGGAATTAATGGTAATTAATCGGGTCTTGAAGTCTGCGGCTGTCCTTTGGAGATCCGGAGCCGTTACAACGTCTCCCGGGGGCTTTAAGCAGCTAGCTCCGACGTGTGGACACGTGGCAGCTCCGGAGCTTGCTTGGGAGAAGCGGGAAGCTCCGGGGTGACCTGGCACGTGTCATGTCCGGAGCTTCTCTCGGTCAGGGGCTACCTCCGGAGGTGCCGTTTCAGTACTTGGCCCGGAGCTTCACCCTTGCGAGTAATAGCTCTGGGCTGACAGTACACGTGGCAACCTAGAGGTTAACCATGTTGGAGAAGCGGGTCCGGTCACGTCTGGTGAGTGGGCTCCCGAGGGTCTTCAATTTGAGTTGATGTCCTTCCCTTGAGATCTTTGTAACCTCAGGGGGTGTATGGTTTTTAGGGTACCGACAGTGGCCCCCTAGACCTACCTCCGGGGAAGGCCAACGGGATGAAGTCGTTCCGCCGGAGGTGGGTCCATACTTGTGACTCTTGAACTGGGTCTTCAAGAGTCTTCGGAGGTGCCTTTGGCGAGGCTTTATGGTTGAGTCCCGACGCGTGGCGCACCTCAGGCGGCGGATAAGATCTTTGACATGCGGATCTCTCGCAATTGAAGGTCGTCGGTTCCCGATACGAAAACCGTATCGGTTCCGCGCGCCTTGTCAGTCCGCCGCCTTTGGGTTTCCCGCCTCGTGATGACAACTGTTTGCCTGGGTAAGAACCTCGACTTGGTCGTCGGGGTGGTCCCGGGCCCTCTTGTCATCGGCTGGGTTGAATTCTTGAGTAGTATGCTTGATTCCCCTGCAGTTTCCATCCAAGCGTTGCGAGGGCTTACTTAAGAAGGAAAGCGCACCGTCGGGAGTTCTTTACGCTTTCCATCTGTTCTTGCGCTCAAACTCCCAACTCGTGCTTTGCTTTTCTTCTCTCGCCTAGCTGTGCTGCGATGGAGTTGGGTCTGCGTGAGAGTCGTTTGAAGACGGAGAGCGATCTGAAGAAGGTCCGAGCCCTCATGGGGTGGTCGTCGGACTTCTTCAACCGTTCAATCCGCACCGGAGGGGAGCTTCCCTTTAAAAAGGAGCACTCCGGCGAAATGGTATACTTTTCATCGTATGCCATGGTGGGGCTGATCCCACCATTTTCTTCCTTCTTTTTGATGCTGCTGGACTTCTATGGTCTGTAGCTATACCACCTTGGCCCTCACTCCCTTCTCCTTGTGTCCATCTTTGTCCACTTCTGCGAGATGTGGGTGGGCATCCCTCCCTGCATCGAGCTCTTCCGCACTTTCTTCACCGTCCAAACCACCGGCCGAAGTGACGAGTACCTTGGCTTCTACTACTTTGTGAAGCGCAAAAAGTGCCCGTTCAAGTACCTCCGGTCGTTCCCTTCCGGGAAGTGGGATGACTGGAAGAAAGATTGGGTAGTCGTCCGGGTGGAGGAGCACGAGCGGTTGGAGCTGCCAGAAGGTCTGCCCGGCATTGACACGTCGGTGTGGAGCGAAGTTCCGGTGCTGGCGGCAGCCTTCGATCCCGTCCTATCCAGGATCCGCCAATGTGTGGAGGGAGGATTGACTCCCCAGGCGGTGTTCTGCAACTTCCTGTTCAACAGGTGGGCACCGCTGAAGAGGAGGGAGAAGCTCGCCTGGGCCCTCAACAGCGTGATGGACGAAGACCGGGTTGAAACCGGGTTGAAGTCCAGCATGGTGGGGAAGTCCTTGGAGTTTCACCTCAAGAAATTCCAGCACGGCATCGATGTAGACGGAGCGTACTTGACTCCGCCACCGGCTTTCCTCCCCCTGAACGAGGAAGTTGAGTTCAGCAGGGAGCTCCGGCGGAAGATGCCCGCGCTTGACGACCTTGGCGTCGTCGAGAGAAGATCGACCGTCCCGTTGGCGATTCCCGGGTTGTCGGAAGGCGGCTCCGCCCCTGTCTCTCAGCCAAGAGCTGAGGTCACCGGCAAGGGCAAGGAGCTGGCGGAGGAGCCGGAGAACCGGAAGAGGAAACTGCGACATGCTGACGGAAGGTCCGTCGGGCTTGCTACTCCACCGCCAGTTCCCCGTCCTCAGGAAGGAAGATCCTCCGCCGCTGTAGCATCTGTCCCCGTGGTGGGGTCTTTTCGAAGTGCTACTGTTCCGGCGGTGGGATCCTCCCGGAGTGCAGCTGTCCCTGTGATGGGTCCCTCCGGTGGTGCCAGTTCCGGTCGGGCGACTCCGGTTCGAGAAGCGGTGAGGGCCTCCAGGTCTAGGAGTTCCTCCCGGTCAAGGAGAGCTCCGACCCGGGAAACGCCCGTGGCTACGGCAAGTCCTGGGAGTCCTCCCGGAGCTCCTACGCCGACCGTGGCCAGCCCGGAGCGTCCGGGAAAGAGGTTCCGCGCAAGCTGGTGCGTGAGCCTCCCAAGGTAATTTTTCTTGCTTACCTCAATTAACTTTTAATTATAGCATCTGTTTGCTCAATTTCTTCATTCTTCATCTGCAGCGTTCCTAAGAAGGGGAGTGAAGCTCCGCCCTCAGCCACAGTGTCTGAGGCTACGAGGGCTTCTGCTCCAGCTCCGGTGCTGTCCCAGGCAGAGGCTGCGACAGCTCCGGCGCCGGCTGTCGTGGTCATGGACCTCGACTCGTCTCCAGAAGTTCCCGTGGTAGCGCCGGACCACGGGATTGAAGATGCGCCAGCGGCACCCGCTCCGGAGGTTGAAGCTCCGGGCCCTGGTACTGCAGAAGTAGATGCTCCGGCTGTCGAGCCGGAGGAAGTAGCGGTCCCGGCTTCAGAGCCGGATAATGCTGGAGCCTCGGCGGTCGAGCCGGAGGTAGCTGAAGCCCCGGCGTGCGAGCCGGAAGTTGAAGTGGTTCCGGCAATTGAGCCGGTTACTTCTGAAGCTCCGGTCGCAAGGCCGGTAGTTATTGGAGCGCCGGCTGCAGAGCCGGTGGTGGTGGAGGCGGGGGAGCTTGAGCTCCCCTCAGAAGAAGCGTCCCGGCCGGAGCCATTGGAGGCGACGACGTCGATGGTACCCGTGGCGGAGCCAGAGTGCCTGAACGAAGTCGCCGGCCCCCAGCCTGAGGGGGCGAATGAAGATTTGGTGGCGGGACCTTCTTCGGTGGCGACTGAGGCCATCCCGGAGGAGGGCCCTAGCGCCTTGGAAGCTCGGGGTTCCGCTCTCGCAGAGTGGGACCCAATTTTGGTAAATGAAGACCCGCTGGAACCAGCGGAGGAGACCCCAGAAGGTCCGGAGCCCATCTCGCTGTCGATGTCCATCGACAACGCTTGCTCCAGTCTACGCCAAGTCCAACTAGCCTTCTTCCACGACAGCAAGGTTCTTGAAGAGGAGCGCCAAACCCTTAGGAGGTGGCGTAATAGACTCCAATTCGAGACCAAGCTGGCGCAGTCGAGGATCGCTGCGGACAAGGAATGGATCAAGCGGGAGAAGGTCCGCTTGGAGCTCTGGGGTGAGATGCTGGACGAGAGGGAGAGCATGACTCACAACCTCGACGCCCAATCCCGGGAGTACCACGACCAAGCTAAAGCTGCCAATGATGCGGCCAACGCTCGGTTCGATCAACTCGAAGCCATCAGTACCGCACTCATCAAGCGCCGAGAGGCGCTTGAGGGAAGGGAAAAGCGGCTCGAGGATGAGGAGCAAAAACTCCTGGAGCTACGGGATGACGTCTTGCGACGTGAAGAAGAGCTTGCCGAGAAGACAGCTCTGGCGGACAAAGGTATCGAGGAGCGCGCTAAAAAATTGGAAGAGCGCTGCCTCGAGGAGGAGGAGAAGACCTGGGTGCGAGGGCAGGAACTCTACGAGTATGAGTGTGCCCTCATCGCCCGGGAGAAGAAAATAGAGGCTAGGGAGAAAGACCTGGTCGACCGTCGGAACAAGATCCACCTCCGGGAGGAGGAGCTCGGGAGACTCGAAAAGCGGGTTGCTGCGAAAATTCAGCAAAACGCCAAAGAAGTTGAGCGCCTCTCCCGCGAGAACTCGGAGCTGGTGGCGACCCGGAGGTCCTTGGAAGAGATGAAGGGCCTGAGAAAGACGGACTCCCTGCAAATTTGGGAGTTCCTGAGTAAGGCCGACGATGCGCTAGCGCCGTTGGGTTTCAGCCCTGTGCTTCCGGATGATCCGGAGCCAGAACCGGACCTTGCATTGCAGGCGTTAAACGCCGCGGGTGGCAAGCTCTCCAAGGTGGGCGACGTCATCGCGGACCAGCTTGAGGTCGAGGGGCAATCCCTGGCTAGAAACGTCACAGAGTATGTGTTGACGTGTTACACTAGCCGGAACCCTCGATTCCCTCTGGACCCGGTGCTTGAAGGCCCTGTTGAAGGAGAAGGCGAAGCTACCCGAGCCAGCGTGTCAGAGGTCGCCCAGAAGGTCGCTGAATTCTTCCATAGGGTCTAGGACTATCTTTCTTAGCCTTTATTTGTATTTTCTCTTCTTCCTCAATTTTGTAATCCTTTGTCCCCAGATGTAATCTCTGGTCTTCCAATGAAATGAAATCCCCAATTTTTCGTGAATTTCATTTTTTGTCTTCAACATCTTTGTCTTCGCTTGGCCCCCTGGTAAATGTGCACAATTTGATTGTGGACATGTACCAAAAGGATGTTGATTTTTGTTGAAGACAGATTTGCTTCGAACTCGTATAGTTTAGGTCCGAAGTTTTCGATAGTGAAGGTCCCTTGAAGTCGCCGGAGTTTAGAAGCTCCGGCACTGTCCATCGTCGGAGCTTAGTAGCTCCGGCAGGAGCCTCTACCAACACGTTGAGTGTCGGTAGTTAATACTTCAAGGTGTCGGAGCTTAGTAGCTCCGGCGATGACCCTTGCCACGCCTGGCTGGCAACAGACTCTAATGATAGAATCTTCTCACCATCTTTAAGTTAACGCCGATGGGAGTCGGAGCTTGGTTACCCCCGGTTTTTCTCCATCAATATCGGGTTTATTTTTCCTGCACACTTAAGCCAAGAAAAACAGTAAAATTCGTTCCTTATCTATAACTTCGTTGCGGCTTACGGTTCTCAAGAGAATTTCAAGTTTGAACACGATTTTTAGTATAATTGGATGAATTGTCTTTTCTTTTAGATCCAATTGTCCATGGACCCACCTTACTTTGGCCTGCCGGGGTGTAGGTAGAGTGGCGTACTTAGGGTGCTTGACCAGGCTAAGTCGATAGCGCACTCCAGCCCTAGAATGGCTTGGCGGCTTTCAGGCGAGTTGGCCACAGACGATATTTAAATCTAAAAAATCTGACAATTCAACTCAAATTGTACATAAACCGGTTAAACTAGAACTTCTTAAGAATTGCACGTTTCTGTTATAGACAAGAAAGAGAAAAATAAAAATGTCGAGCCTTATGCAAAAATGAATGCACGTGGAGTCTATTTCACATGAAGATGTCTTTCATTATAGGTCCGGGGTACAGATGAAACAAGTACACTCTTAGGGTAAGGAACCAGGCTAAGTGTGTTCGGTTTCTCGTTTCACCCAGGGTAATTAGCTACACTTCTAGTCTGGAGACTGTATCAAGTGTTGCATGAGCTTTCCAAACCTTTCGGGAAAGGTCCGGCTGCTCTCCCGGAGGAACTACCCGACTCTGTACAATGACTCTATAACATACACTTCAAGTTACTTAAGACTCACCTCCGTGGAATTAAGTGTAGAACTTACGGAGGTGCTCGATGTTCCAAGGGTTTGGGAGAGGTGTCCCATCCTCGGCGGCCAAGCGAACGCTTCCGGGACGGGATACTTTGATCACTCGGAAGGGCCCTTCCCAGCCGGGGGAGAGTTTGTTTTGCCCTTCTCTGGATAGTATTCTCCGTAGCACCAGATCGCCTTCCTCGAGCTGTCGGTTGTGTACATGCCGCTGATGATAGCGCCGTAAAGCTTGGCGGTATCGGGCGTTCCGAACAGCTGCTTGGCATCTTCCCTCCTCGAGGAGGTCTAGGTCTTCACGCCGGAGCTGGTCCTGCGCGGCTTCGTCGAAGGTCCGGACTCGGAAGGAACCCAGGGTGATCTCCGGAGGAAGGATCGCTTCTGCTCCGTACACCAGGAAGAAGGGGGTTTCTCCGGTTGCCCGACTTGGAGAAGTCCTGTTAGCCCATAGAGTGGGCGGAAGCTCTTCGATCCAATTAGCTCCGTGCTTTTTCAAACGCTCATAAGTTCGCGTTTTTAGTCCTTTAAGGATCTCTGCGTTTGCTCTCTCGGCTTGCCCATTGCTGGCAGGATGAGCTACGGAGGCGTAGCAAACTTGTATGCCGAGGTCTTTGCAATATCCTTGAAATGCGGAGCTTGTGAACTGAGTCCCATTATCAGTGATGATCTTGTTTGGGACTCCGAATCTGCTCACGATAGATTGTAGAAAATTGATTGCAGATTGTTTGTTGATCGTCACAACAGGAGTAGCTTCCGGCCACTTGGTGAACTTGTCGATGGCGACATACAGGAACTTGTAACCTCCGACGGCTCTTGAGAAGGGTCCCAAGATGTCCATCCCCCACACGGCGAAAGGCCACGTAGGAGGTATCATTTGTAAGGGCTGAGCAGGTGTATGAATTTGCTTTGCATGAAATTGGCATGCTTTGCATTTCTTCACTAGCTCAGTAGCATCCTGGAGCGCTGTAGGCCAGTAGAAGCCGTGCCGAAAGGCTTTTCCGACCAGCGTGCGGGAAGACGCGTGGTTCCCACACTCGCCTCCATGGATTTCTGCGAGGAGCTCGCAGCCTTCTTCCCTTGTGATGCACCGCATTAGGATGCCGTTGGCACCGCGCCGGTAGAGATCCCCTTCTACCAACGTGTATCTTTTAGCCAATCTGACTACCCGGTCAGCGGATACATCATCATCGGGAAGGATGTTGTCTTTCAAGTAGTTCCGGATCTCCGAGATCCATGCATCGGAACTGACTTGAGCATTTGAGTCTTGCGTGCTGGGTTGCTCGGAGCTTCCGGCAGCACCTACGACCCTTGATGGCTGCCATGGTAACAGGGCCATCGGGACCGTCAGCTTCGGGATGCTGATCTCGCCCCCTTCGTTCAGCTCGGCAGGCTGAACTGTGGGTTTTGACATCCTCCGGACAAAGGTTCCGTCTGGAGCCGGAGCTCCGGTTGACGCCTTGGTCGAGAGTTCGTCAGCTTCAGCGTTGTGAGCACGCTGAACATGGTGAAGGTCTAGGACTTCGAAGTCCTTCTGAAGCCTCTGGACTTCAAGGAGATAAGCAGCCAGCTGGAGATTATTGCAGGAGCATTCACCCTTCACCTGTTTGATAACAAGTTGTGAATCTCCTTTGACCAGCAACTGCTTGACACCAAAGGATAGTGCCACCTTTAATCCATATATGAGTGCTTCGTACTCCGCCATGTTGTTGGTTGCCTTGAAGTCAAGGTGCACCATGTATTTTACCTTCTCCCCGGTTGGTGTGAGGAGAAGGATTCCAGCTCCGGCTCCCTGCTTTTGCATGGAGCCGTCGAAGTAAAGGGTCCAGTGAGGCTTAGTGAAGGCCGGAACTTGTGGTTCCTTCTTCTGCTCGCTGGGGCCCCCAGAGTTTAATGGAGAGGGAGTCCATTCTGCCACGAAATCTGCCAACGCTTGACTCTTGATTGCTTGTCTTGGAATGAATTCGAGGTCGAATTCAGCCAGTTCCGCTGCCCACTTTGCAATATTCCCAGTTGAATTGGGATTATGCAGGATCGCTCGAAGTGGATATGAAGTCACCACTGAGACTTTGTGAGCTTGGAAATAATGTCGAAGCTTCCTTGAGGCAATAAGAACTGCATAGAGCAGCTTATGCACCTCCAGGTATCGAGTCTTGGCATCATGTAACACTTCACTGATAAAGTATACCGGGCGTTGAATGGTCCGGACCCTCCTGGGGGGGTCCGGAGCTTCCTCTTCATTGATCCGGACCCTGTCGGAGGGGTCCAGACTATCTTCGGGGACCTCCGGGTTCTGGGTGGAGGAACCCGGAGCTTCTTCAGGAATGACCTGGATCCTATCGGAAGGATCCGGGTCCTCTGAAATGGCTTCTTGTGGGTTCAAGTCTGGGAGCTGGGACCCAGACCCGCTTTCAGGAACCTCCGGATCCTCCCGAAGGGATATGGATTCCTGAGTATTGGGTAGTTCCGGTCTCTCCGCAACCAGAACCATACTGACGACTTCGTCAGCCGCTGAAATGTAAAGCAATAAAGGCTCACCAGGGTTCGGAGCTACCAAGACTGGTAGGGTGGTGAGGAACTGTTTCAGCTCCTGGAATGCCTTCTCTGCTTCTTCAGACCATTGAAATGGTCCGGACTTCCTCAGTAACTTAAAGAAGGGAAGTGCCCTTTCCGCCAGTCTTGAAATGAACCGGCTGAGGGCTGCTAGACATCCAGTTAATTTTTGGACGTCTTTGATGCGGGTTGGTGGCCGCATGTCTTCAATGGCTTTTATCTTTGCCGGATTAGCCTCTATACCCCAGTGACTTACCAGGAAACCAAGAAGCTTTCCGGAACTAACCCCGAAGACGCACTTGTCTGGGTTTAGCTTCGTGCGAGTGGCCCGCAGCTTGTCGAAGACAGCCTGCAAGGTATCCAAGAGGGACTCCTTGTTTTTGACTTTGACCACAATGTCATCAACGTACACCTCCACTATGTCTCTGATGAGTTCTTCGAAAGTTTTGTACATTGCTCGTACAAAAGTTGAAGCTGCATTCTTGAGACCAAAAGGCATGGCTGTGTAACAATACAATCCATCCACTGTGATGAATGAAGTATGTTCTTCATCTTCCCTAGACATCCGGATTTGATGATATCCTGAATATGCGTCTAGAAAACACAGCAACTCACACCCAGAGGTGGAATCCACTATCTGGTCTATTCTAGGTAGTGGGAATGGATCTTTTGGACATGCCTTATTCAGTGTGGTGTAGTCGATGCACATCCGAAGTTTCCCGCCGGCCTTAGGCACAACGACTGGGTTTGCCAGCCATTTTGGATGGTAGACTTCTCGGATGAATCCGGCTTCGAGCAACTTCTTCACTTCTTGTCGGATGAAGTTCTGTCGCTCTACAGATTGCTTCCGAGGTTTCTGGTGTACAGGCCGAGCGTCGGGGGTAAATCTTCAGATTGTGCTCAATCACTTCCCTGGGGATCCCAGGCATTTGTGACGGTTGCCAGGCAAACACGTCAACATTAGCCCGGAGGAAAGTGATGAGCGCGAGTTCCTATTTGTCGTTCAAGCCACCCGATATGCGGGTAGTTTGAGTGACATCGGAACCAATTTGGACGACTTTGACGGGAATGTCGGTGTCGCCGCTTGGCTGCACACGGGGTGCAGAGGTCGAGCCTCGTTGACGAATGCTCGGAGGTTGTGGAGCTTGCTTCTGTCTGGAATCCTCCTCTTGCGCTGTGGTGAGTGCATGGAGTTCTTCCAGAGCAGTTACTCCGGCAGTGCGATCTCCACGGATCCAGAGAACGCCTACTGGTGTTGGCATCTTCAACACCAGGTATCCATAATGAGCAGCTGCCATGAATTTGTACAAGGCAGGTCTACCCAAAATGGCATTGAATGGTAAGTTGATCTGAGCGACGTCGAATATCAACTTTTCGGTGCGATACTTCTCCCGGGTCCCGAAGGTAACAGGGAGAGTAATAGCTCCGAGTGGGGTTATGGCCCCCGGACCTACTCCGGAGAAAGGTCGAGAGGGCTGGAGGTCTGAAGGTCGAAGCTGAAGCTTAGTGAAAGCTTCGAAGCTGATGAGATTAAGCCCCGAACCTCCATCTACCAGGACATGATGGAGCTGGATGTTGTTGATGGTGGGGGATACCATCAAGGGCAGCTGGCCAGCTCCGACCATGCTTTGAGGACAGTCCGAAGCATCAAAAGTGATGGGTGTGTCCATCCACTTTCGATGTGGCTCCGGTCTAGCTGTAGGAGCTACAGCAGCCATATCCCGTCGCATGGTCTTAATGACGCGACGAGAGGTGATGTCCCATGATCCACCAAAGATGGTGTTCATGGTTTTTCGACGCTCGTTGTCGGAGACGTCGGAATCATCGTCGACGGAGGTGTAGACGGCTTTCAAGACCTTTTTGGGGTCTTGAAACCCTAACTCCTCTTCAGCCGGAGCTTCATCGACCTTTTGTTTTCCCTCCCTCTGACGGAAGGGAGACCCTTCCCGGCGCTTGTGGTAGCGCTCGGCAAGGTTTTGGACCTCCCGGCAGTCCTCCAGCCTGTGGCTGCCCGTTTTGTGAATGGGGCACCACATCTTGGATTTGCCACCGTCTTCGGAAGACGGTCGAGGTCGCTTCTCGGGGCGTGGCCCCCGGCCACCAAGAGTTGCAGTGGCTGCAACGTTGGATGTGCCGGCCGACGGCTTCTTCTTGCCGTTGGTCTTCTTTTTCTTCTTGCCACTCCCGGAGGTAGCGGCTTCTTCTTTGGAGGATTTTTTATGATCCTCCAAGGCTGGTTTGGAGTGCATTTCACGGCCCTCCGCAGCTCTGGCACATTTGTCAGCCAGGCTGAAGAGCTCCGTGACACTGGTGATCTCTTTGATCGCCAGTTTCTCCAACATCTTCTTGTCTCGTACACCCTGTCTAAATGCTACAATGACAGAAGCGCTTGAGATAGAAGGGATTGTGTTACGTACCTGAGAGAATCTCTGGATGAATGACCGCAAAGATTCTCCTCCTTTTTGCACGACCGCAAAAAGGTCCAGTTCGGTGCCCGGACGGGTGTATGAGCTCCCGAAATTGGCGGTGAACTGGCGGCATAGCTCCTCCCAACTGTCGATAGAGTTGGGTGGAAGGCTCATAAACCAGGACCTAGCAGTCCCAGTTAAGGCCACTGGAAAGTAATTGGCCATTACAGCCTCATTTCCTCCAGCTGCTAGGATCGCAGTGGAGTATATCTGTAGAAATTCTACGGGATTGACAGTCCCGTCGAATTTTTCCGGCAAGTGTGGCCGGAACTTCTGTGGCCATCTAACCATGCGCAGGTGCATGGCTAGGGCGGAACAGCCTCCTCCTACTCCTTCCAGAGTAGAAAGATCTTGAGCATCTCGTCTTTCTCGAGCTCGCTCGATGTGGACACGGCCATCCTGTTGGCGGTATCGGCGATCAAGCTCCGCCCGGAGGTCGTGTGTCGAGAGCCGAGATGCAGTATGGGCACGTCGTGCCCCCGAGGGCAACGACGTCACTTGCTGTGACGCAGCTCTTCTCCGGTTGTTGGAGACATGTGGACCAAGTCTTCCAGACAACGTTCGTCGCTGCGACGGGGCCCGCCCTGAAGGAGGTGGACCCTGATTGTTGAGGCGTTCGGCCGCTGCTGCGACCAAATGCTCAATATCAGCTCTCCATTGCTCCATGGCACCTTGAGATGCATCCGGAGGTGGTGGTCGCTGAAGGAGAGCACGCGCTGCATGGAGCGCGTGTTCTGGGTTGTCACGACTTGCCGGCGCAGAATGTGACGCCGGTGCACCATCATGTCGTTCGGCATGTCTTGCCGGAGAAGATGGTGGTGGTGGGAGTGTGACTCCCGCTGGAACTGAGGCTCCTGCCGGTGGTTGCATGTTGGAGGGATTGCCTCCGACAGTCTGAGCAGCAGGTTGCCCGTTGGATGATCCAGCTGCAGAATTCACCATTCTTGTAGATCTCAGCCCTTACAAATGATACCCCCTTCCTGGCGCGCCAACTGTCGACTGTTGGAGTCGGCAGATCCCCTAACACTATGAAAGTGTTTGAAGGAGTTTGTGGTTCAGTCTGGGCGCGCGGAGATCTAAGAAAGTGAAATACGATTTGGACACGAGTGACACGGTGGTTTACGTGGTTCGGGCCGCCTGAGCGTAATACCCTACTCCACGGGTGTATGTATGTTGTATTAACCTGTGAGCTTCAGAGTGTTCCCAGAATCTCTCCTTGTGTATCGTCGGTTTGTCCTTTTATAGTACAAGGACAAACCGTTACAAGTCAGCCTGGCCCGACATGTGGCCCTGGCGGTTATTAGTATTGATACACGAGATTAATTGTTGTTAATAACCCTGTAACGGCTCCGGCAGTGCCGTTACAGGTGTTAAGGTTGTCCGATTAATTATCATTAACGTGGAATTAATGGTAATTAATCGGGTCTTGAAGTCCGCGGCTGTCCTTTGGAGATCCGGAGCCGTTACAACGTCTCCCGGGGGCTTTAAGCAGCTAGCTCCGACGTGTGGACACGTGGCAGCTCCGGAGCTTGCTTGGGAGAAGCGGGAAGCTCCGGGGTGACCTGGCACGTGTCATGTCCGGAGCTTCTCTCGGTCAGGGGCTACCTCCGGAGGTGCCGTTTCAGTACTTGGCCCGGAGCTTCACCCTTGCGAGTAATAGCTCTGGGCTGACAGTACACGTGGCAACCTAGAGGTTAACCATGTTGGAGAAGCGGGTCCGGTCACGTCTGGTGAGTGGGCTCCCGAGGGTCTTCAATTTGAGTTGATGTCCTTTCCTTGAGATCTTTGTAACCTCAGGGGGTGTATGGTTTTTAGGGTACCGACAGTGGCCCCCTGGACCTACCTCCGGGGAAGGCCAACGGGATGAAGTCGTTCCGCCGGAGGTGGGTCCATACTTGTGACTCTTGAACTGGGTCTTCAAGAGTCTTCGGAGGTGCCTTTGGCGAGGCTTTATGGTTGAGTCCCGACGCGTGGCGCACCTCAGGCGGCGGATAAGATCTTTGACATGCGGATCTCTCGCAATTGAAGGTCGTCGGTTCCCGATACGAAAACCGTATCGGTTCCGCGCGCCTTGTCAGTCCGCCGCCTTTGGGTTTCCCGCCTCGTGATGACAACTGTTTGCCTGGGTAAGAACCTCGACTTGGTCGTCGGGGTGGTCCCGGGCCCTCTTGTCATCGGCTGGGTTGAATTCTTGAGTAGTATGCTTGATTCCCCTGCAGTTTCCATCCAAGCGTTGCGAGGGCTTACTTAAGAAGGAAAGCGCACCGTCGGGAGTTCTTTACGCTTTCCATCTGTTCTTGCGCTCAAACTCCCAACTCGTGCTTTGCTTTTCTTCTCTCGCCTAGCTGTGCTGCGATGGAGTTGGGTCTGCGTGAAAGTCGTTTGAAGACGGAGAGCGATCTGAAGAAGGTCCGAGCCCTCATGGGGTGGTCGTCGGACTTCTTCAACCGTTCAATCCGCACCGGAGGGGAGCTTCCCTTTAAAAAGGAGCACTCCGGCGAAATGGTATACTTTTCATCGTATGCCATGGTGGGGCTGATCCCACCATTTTCTTCCTTCTTTTTGATGCTGCTGGACTTCTATGGTCTGCAGCTATACCACCTTGGCCCTCACTCCCTTCTCCTTGTGTCCATCTTTGTCCACTTCTGCGAGATGTGGGTGGGCATCCCTCCCTGCATCGAGCTCTTCCGCACTTTCTTCACCGTCCAAACCACCGGCCGAAGTGACGAGTACCTTGGCTTCTACTACTTTGTGAAGCGCAAAAAGTGCCCGTTCAAGTACCTCCGGTCGTTCCCTTCCGGGAAGTGGGATGACTGGAAGAAAGATTGGGTAGTCGTCCGGGTGGAGGAGCACGAGCGGTTGGAGCTGCCAGAAGGTCTGCCCGGCATTGACACGTCGGTGTGGAGCGAAGTTCCGGTGCTGGCGGCAGCCTTCGATCCCGTCCTATCCAGGATCCGCCAATGTGTGGAGGGAGGATTGACTCCCCAGGCGGTGTTCTGCAACTTCCTGTTCAACAGGTGGGCACCGCTGAAGAGGAGGGAGAAGCTCGCCTGGGCCCTCAACAGCGTGATGGACGAAGACCGGGTTGAGACCGGGTTGAAGTCCAGCATGGTGGGGAAGTCCTTGGAGTTTCACCTCAAGAAATTCCAGCACGGCATCGATGTAGACGGAGCGTACTTGACTCCGCCACCGGCTTTCCTCCCCCTGAACGAGGAAGTTGAGTTCAGCAGGGAGCTCCGGCGGAAGATGCCCGCGCTTGACGACCTTGGCGTCGTCGAGAGAAGATCGACCGTCCCGTTGGCGATTCCCGGGTTGTCGGAAGGCGGCTCCGCCCCTGTCTCTCAGCCAAGAGCTGAGGTCACCGGCAAGGGCAAGGAGCTGGCGGAGGAGCCGGAGAACCGGAAGAGGAAACTGCGACATGCTGACGGAAGGTCCGTCGGGCTTGCTACTCCACCGCCAGTTCCCCGTCCTCAGGAAGGAAGATCCTCCGCCGCTGTAGCATCTGTCCCCGTGGTGGGGTCTTTTCGAAGTGCTACTGTTCCGGCGGTGGGATCCTCCCGGAGTGCAGCTGTCCCTGTGATGGGTCCCTCCGGTGGTGCCAGTTCCGGTCGGGCGACTCCGGTTCGAGAAGCGGTGAGGGCCTCCAGGTCTAGGAGTTCCTCCCGGTCAAGGAGAGCTCCGACCCGGGAAACGCCCGTGGCTACGGCAAGTCCTGGGAGTCCTCCCGGAGCTCCTACGCCGACCGTGGCCAGCCCGGAACGTCCGGGAAAGAGGTTCCGCGCAAGCTGGTGCGTGAGCCTCCCAAGGTAATTTTTCTTGCTTACCTCAATTAACTTTTAATTATAGCATCTGTTTGCTCAATTTCTTCATTCTTCATCTGCAGCGTTCCTAAGAAGGGGAGTGAAGCTCCGCCCTCAGCCACAGTGTCTGAGGCTACGAGGGCTTCTGCTCCAGCTCCGGTGCTGTCCCAGGCAGAGGCTGCGACAGCTCCGGCGCCGGCTGTCGTGGTCATGGACCTCGACTCGTCTCCAGAAGTTCCCGTGGTAGCGCCGGACCACGGGATTGAAGATGCGCCAGCGGCACCCGCTCCGGAGGTTGAAGCTCCGGGCCCTGGTGCTGCAGAAGTAGATGCTCCGGCTGTCGAGCCGGAGGAAGTAGCGGTCCCGGCTTCAGAGCCGGAAAATGCTGGAGCCTCGGCGGTCGAGCCGGAGGTAGCTGAAGCCCCGGCGTGCGAGCCGGAAGTTGAAGTGGTTCCGGCAATTGAGCCGGTTACTTCTGAAGCTCCGGTCGCAAGGCCGGTAGTTATTGGAGCGCCGGCTGCAGAGCCGGTGGTGGTGGAGGCGGGGGAGCTTGAGCTCCCCTCAGAAGAAGCGTCCCGGCCGGAGCCATTGGAGGCGACGACGTCGATGGTACCCGTGGCGGAGCCAGAGTGCCTGAACGAAGTCGCCGGCCCCCAGCCTGAGGGGGCGAATGAAGATTTGGTGGCGGGACCTTCTTCGGTGGCGACTGAGGCCATCCCGGAGGAGGGCCCTAGCGCCTTGGAAGCTCGGGGTTCCGCTCTCGCAGAGTGGGACCCAATTTTGGTAAATGAAGACCCGCTGGAACCAGCGGAGGAGACCCCAGAAGGTCCGGAGCCCATCTCGCTGTCGATGTCCATCGACAACGCTTGGTCCAGTCTACGCCAAGTCCAACTAGCCTTCTTCCACGACAGCAAGGTTCTTGAAGAGGAGCGCCAAACCCTTAGGAGGTGGCGTAATAGACTCCAATTCGAGACCAAGCTGGCGCAGTCGAGGATCGCTGCGGACAAGGAATGGATCAAGCGGGAGAAGGTCCGCTTGGAGCTCTGGGGTGAGATGCTGGACGAGAGGGAGAGCATGACTCACAACCTCGACGCCCAATCCCGGGAGTACCACGACCAAGCTAAAGCTGCCAATGATGCGGCCAACGCTCGGTTCGATCAACTCGAAGCCATCAGTACCGCACTCATCAAGCGCCGAGAGGCGCTTGAGGGAAGGGAAAAGCGGCTCGAGGATGAGGAGCAAAAACTCCTGGAGCTACGGGATGACGTCTTGCGACGTGAAGAAGAGCTTGCCGAGAAGACAGCTCTGGCGGACAAAGGTATCGAGGAGCGCGCTAAAAAATTGGAAGAGCGCTGCCTCGAGGAGGAGGAGAAGACCTGGGTGCAAGGGCAGGAACTCTACGAGTATGAGTGTGCCCTCATCGCCCGGGAGAAGAAAATAGAGGCTAGGGAGAAAGACCTGGTCGACCGTCGGAACAAGATCCACCTCCGGGAGGAGGAGCTCGGGAGACTCGAAAAGCGGGTTGCTGCGAAAATTCAGCAAAACGCCAAAGAAGTTGAGCGCCTCTCCCGCGAGAACTCGGAGCTGGTGGCGACCCGGAGGTCCTTGGAAGAGATGAAGGGCCTGAGAAAGACGGACTCCCTGCAAATTTGGGAGTTCCTGAGTAAGGCCGACGATGCGCTAGCGCCGTTGGGTTTCAGCCCTGTGCTTCCGGATGATCCGGAGCCAGAGCCGGACCTTGCATTGCAGGCGTTAAACGCCGCGGGTGGCAAGCTCTCCAAGGTGGGCGACGTCATCGCGGACCAGCTTGAGGTCGAGGGGCAATCCCTGGCTAGAAACGTCACAGAGTATGTGTTGACGTGTTACACTAGCCGGAACCCTCGATTCCCTCTGGACCCGGTGCTTGAAGGCCCCGTTGAAGGAGAAGGCGAAGCTACCCGAGCCAGCGTGTCAGAGGTCGCCCAGAAGGTCGCTGAATTCTTCCATAGGGTCTAGGACTATCTTTCTTAGCCTTTATTTGTATTTTCTCTTCTTCCTCAATTTTGTAATCCTTTGTCCCCAGATGTAATCTCTGGTCTTCCAATGAAATGAAATCCCCAATTTTTCGTGAATTTCATTTTTTGTCTTCAACATCTTTGTCTTCGCTTGGCCCCCTGGTAAATGTGCACAATTTGATTGTGGACATGTACCAAAAGGATGTTGATTTTTGTTGAAGACAGATTTGCTTCGAACTCGTATAGTTTAGGTCCGAAGTTTTCGATAGTGAAGGTCCCTTGAAGTCGCCGGAGTTTAGAAGCTCCGGCACTGTCCATCGTCGGAGCTTAGTAGCTCCGGCAGGAGCCTCTACCAACACGTTGAGTGTCGGTAGTTAATACTTCAAGGTGTCGGAGCTTAGTAGCTCCGGCGATGACCCTTGCCACGCCTGGCTGGCAACAGACTCTAATGATAGAATCTTCTCACCATCTTTAAGTTAACGCCGATGGGAGTCGGAGCTTGGTTACCCCCGGTTTTTCTCCATCAATATCGGGTTTATTTTTCCTGCACACTTAAGCCAAGAAAAACAGTAAAATTCGTTCCTTATCTATAACTTCGTTGCGGCTTACGGTTCTCAAGAGAATTTCAAGTTTGAACACGATTTTTAGTATAATTGGATGAATTGTCTTTTCTTTTAGATCCAATTGTCCATGGACCCACCTTACTTTGGCCTGCCGGGGTGTAGGTAGAGTGGCGTACTTAGGGTGCTTGACCAGGCTAAGTCGATAGCGCACTCCAGCCCTAGAATGGCTTGGCGGCTTTCAGGCGAGTTGGCCACAGACGATATTTAAATCTAAAAAATCTGACAATTCAACTCAAATTGTACATAAACCGGTTAAACTAGAACTTCTTAAGAATTGCACGTTTCTGTTATAGACAAGAAAGAGAAAAATAAAAATGTCGAGCCTTATGCAAAAATGAATGCACGTGGAGTCTATTTCACATGAAGATGTCTTTCATTATAGGTCCGGGGTACAGATGAAACAAGTACACTCTTAGGGTAAGGAACCAGGCTAAGTGTGTTCGGTTTCTCGTTTCACCCAGGGTAATTAGCTACACTTCTAGTCTGGAGACTGTATCAAGTGTTGCATGAGCTTTCCAAACCTTTCGGGAAAGGTCCGGCTGCTCTCCCGGAGGAACTACCCGACTCTGTACAATGACTCTATAACATACACTTCAAGTTACTTAAGACTCACCTCCGTGGAATTAAGTGTAGAACTTACGGAGGTGCTCGATGTTCCAAGGGTTTGGGAGAGGTGTCCCATCCTCGGCGGCCAAGCGAACGCTTCCGGGACGGGATACTTTGATCACTCGGAAGGGCCCTTCCCAGCCGGGGGAGAGTTTGTTTTGCCCTTCTCTGGATAGTATTCTCCGTAGCACCAGATCGCCTTCCTCGAGCTGTCGGTTGTGTACATGCCGCTGATGATAGCGCCGTAAAGCTTGGCGGTATCGGGCGTTCCGAACAGCTGCTTGGCATCTTCCCTCCTCGAGGAGGTCTAGGTCTTCACGCCGGAGCTGGTCCTGCGCGGCTTCGTCGAAGGTCCGGACTCGGAAGGAACCCAGGGTGATCTCCGGAGGAAGGATCGCTTCTGCTCCGTACACCAGGAAGAAGGGGGTTTCTCCGGTTGCCCGACTTGGAGAAGTCCTGTTAGCCCATAGAGTGGGCGGAAGCTCTTCGATCCAATTAGCTCCGTGCTTTTTCAAACGCTCATAAGTTCGCGTTTTTAGTCCTTTAAGGATCTCTGCGTTTGCTCTCTCGGCTTGCCCATTGCTGGCAGGATGAGCTACGGAGGCGTAGCAAACTTGTATGCCGAGGTCTTCGCAATATCCTTGAAATGCGGAGCTTGTGAACTGAGTCCCATTATCAGTGATGATCTTGTTTGGGACTCCGAATCTGCTCACGATAGATTGTAGAAAATTGATTGCAGATTGTTTGTTGATCGTCACAACAGGAGTAGCTTCCGGCCACTTGGTGAACTTGTCGATGGCGACATACAGGAACTTGTAACCTCCGACGGCTCTTGAGAAGGGTCCCAAGATGTCCATCCCCCACACGGCGAAAGGCCACGTAGGAGGTATCATTTGTAAGGGCTGAGCAGGTGTATGAATTTGCTTTGCATGAAATTGGCATGCTTTGCATTTCTTCACTAGCTCAGTAGCATCCTGGAGCGCTGTAGGCCAGTAGAAGCCGTGCCGAAAGGCTTTTCCGACCAGCGTGCGGGAAGACGCGTGGTTCCCACACTCGCCTCCATGGATTTCTGCGAGGAGCTCGCAGCCTTCTTCCCTTGTGATGCACCGCATTAGGATGCCGTTGGCACCGCGCCGGTAGAGATCCCCTTCTACCAACGTGTATCTTTTAGCCAATCTGACTACCCGGTCAGCGGATACATCATCATCGGGAAGGATGTTGTCTTTCAAGTAGTTCCGGATCTCCGAGATCCATGCATCGGAACTGACTTGAGCATTTGAGTCTTGCGTGCTGGGTTGCTCGGAGCTTCCGGCAGCACCTACGACCCTTGATGGCTGCCATGGTAACAGGGCCATCGGGACCGTCAGCTTCGGGATGCTGATCTCGCCCCCTTCGTTCAGCTCGGCAGGCTGAACTGTGGGTTTTGACATCCTCCGGACAAAGGTTCCGTCTGGAGCCGGAGCTCCGGTTGACGCCTTGGTCGAGAGTTCGTCAGCTTCAGCGTTGTGAGCACGATGAACATGGTGAAGGTCTAGGACTTCGAAGTCCTTCTGAAGCCTCTGGACTTCAAGGAGATAAGCAGCCAGCTGGAGATTATTGCAGGAGCATTCACCCTTCACCTGTTTGATAACAAGTTGTGAATCTCCTTTGACCAGCAACTGCTTGACACCAAAGGATAGTGCCACCTTTAATCCATATATGAGTGCTTCGTACTCCGCCATGTTGTTGGTTGCCTTGAAGTCAAGGTGCACCATGTATTTTACCTTCTCCCCGGTTGGTGTGAGGAGAAGGATTCCAGCTCCGGCTCCCTGCTTTTGCATGGAGCCGTCGAAGTAAAGGGTCCAGTGAGGCTTAGTGAAGGCCGGAACTTGTGGTTCTTTCTTCTGCTCGCTGGGGCCCCCAGAGTTTAATGGAGAGGGAGTCCATTCTGCCACGAAATCTGCCAACGCTTGACTCTTGATTGCTTGTCTTGGAATGAATTCGAGGTCGAATTCAGCCAGTTCCGCTGCCCACTTTGCAATATTCCCAGTTGAATTGGGATTATGCAGGATCGCTCGAAGTGGATATGAAGTCACCACTGAGACTTTGTGAGCTTGGAAATAATGTCGAAGCTTCCTTGAGGCAATAAGAACTGCATAGAGCAGCTTATGCACCTCCAGGTATCGAGTCTTGGCATCATGTAACACTTCACTGATAAAGTATACCGGGCGTTGAATGGTCCGGACCCTCCTGGGGGGGTCCGGAGCTTCCTCTTCATTGATCCGGACCCTGTCGGAGGGGTCCAGACTATCTTCGGGGACCTCCGGGTTCTGGGTGGAGGAACCCGGAGCTTCTTCAGGAATGACCTGGATCCTATCGGAAGGATCCGGGTCCTCTGAAATGGCTTCTTGTGGGTTCAAGTCTGGGAGCTGGGACCCAGACCCGCTTTCAGGAACCTCCGGATCCTCCCGAAGGGATCTGGATTCCTGAGTATTGGGTAGTTCCGGTCTCTCCGCAACCAGAACCATACTGACGACTTCGTCAGCCGCTGAAATGTAAAGCAATAAAGGCTCACCAGGGTTCGGAGCTACCAAGACTGGTAGGGTGGTGAGGAACTGTTTCAGCTCCTGGAATGCCTTCTCTGCTTCTTCAGACCATTGAAATGGTCCGGACTTCCTCAGTAACTTAAAGAAGGGAAGTGCCCTTTCCGCCAGTCTTGAAATGAACCGGCTGAGGGCTGCTAGACATCCAGTTAATTTTTGGACGTCTTTGATGCGGGTTGGTGGCCGCATGTCTTCAATGGCTTTTATCTTTGCCGGATTAGCCTCTATACCCCGGTGACTTACCAGGAAACCAAGAAGCTTTCCGGAACTAACCCCGAAGACGCACTTGTCTGGGTTTAGCTTCGTGCGAGTGGCCCGCAGCTTGTCGAAGACAGCCTGCAAGGTATCCAAGAGGGACTCCTTGTTTTTGACTTTGACCACAATGTCATCAACGTACACCTCCACTATGTCTCTGATGAGTTCTTCGAAAGTTTTGTACATTGCTCGTACAAAAGTTGAAGCTGCATTCTTGAGACCAAAAGGCATGGCTGTGTAACAATACAATCCATCCACTGTGATGAATGAAGTATGTTCTTCATCTTCCCTAGACATCCGGATTTGATGATATCCTGAATATGCGTCTAGAAAACACAGCAACTCACACCCAGAGGTGGAATCCACTATCTGGTCTATTCTAGGTAGTGGGAATGGATCTTTTGGACATGCCTTATTCAGTGTGGTGTAGTCGATGCACATCCGAAGTTTCCCGCCGGCCTTAGGCACAACGACTGGGTTTGCCAGCCATTTTGGATGGTAGACTTCTCGGATGAATCCGGCTTCGAGCAACTTCTTCACTTCTTGTCGGATGAAGTTCTATCGCTCTACAGATTGCTTCCGAGGTTTCTGGTGTACAGGCCGAGCGTCGGGGTAAATCTTCAGATTGTGCTCAATCACTTCCCTGGGGATCCCAGGCATTTGTGACGGTTGCCAGGCAAACACGTCAACATTAGCCCGGAGGAAAGTGATGAGCGCGAGTTCCTATTTGTCGTTCAAGCCACCCGATATGCGGGTAGTTTGAGTGACATCGGAACCAATTTGGACGACTTTGACGGGAATGTCGGTGTCGCCGCTTGGCTGCACACGGGGTGCAGAGGTCGAGCCTCGTTGACGAATGCTCGGAGGTTGTGGAGCTTGCTTCTGTCTGGAATCCTCCTCTTGCGCTGTGGTGAGTGCATGGAGTTCTTCCAGAGCAGTTACTCCGGCAGTGCGATCTCCACGGATCCAGAGAACGCCTACTGGTGTTGGCATCTTCAACACCAGGTATCCATAATGAGCAGCTGCCATGAATTTGTACAAGGCAGGTCTACCCAAAATGGCATTGAATGGTAAGTTGATCTGAGCGACGTCGAATATCAACTTTTCGGTGCGATACTTCTCCCGGGTCCCGAAGGTAACAGGGAGAGTAATAGCTCCGAGTGGGGTTATGGCCCCCGGACCTACTCCGGAGAAAGGTCGAGAGGGCTGGAGGTCTGAAGGTCGAAGCTGAAGCTTAGTGAAAGCTTCGAAGCTGATGAGATTAAGCCCCGAACCTCCATCTACCAGGACATGATGGAGCTGGATGTTGTTGATGGTGGGGGATACCATCAAGGGCAGCTGGCCAGCTCCGACCATGCTTTGAGGACAGTCCGAAGCATCAAAAGTGATGGGTGTGTCCATCCACTTTCGATGTGGCTCCGGTCTAGCTGTAGGAGCTACAGCAGCCATATCCCGTCGCATGGTCTTAATGACGCGACGAGAGGTGATGTCCCATGATCCACCAAAGATGGTGTTCATGGTTTTTCGACGCTCGTTGTCGGAGACGTCGGAATCATCGTCGACGGAGGTGTAGACGGCTTTCAAGACCTTTTTGGGGTCTTGAAACCCTAACTCCTCTTCAGCCGGAGCTTCATCGACCTTTTGTTTTCCCTCCCTCTGACGGAAGGGAGACCCTTCCCGGCGCTTGTGGTAGCGCTCGGCAAGGTTTTGGACCTCCCGGCAGTCCTCCAGCCTGTGGCTGCCCGTTTTGTGAATGGGGCACCACATCTTGGATTTGCCACCGTCTTCGGAAGACGGTCGAGGTCGCTTCTCGGGGCGTGGCCCCCGGCCACCAGGAGTTGCAGTGGCTGCAACGTTGGATGTGCCGGCCGACGGCTTCTTCTTGCCGTTGGTCTTCTTTTTCTTCTTGCCACTCCCGGAGGTAGCAGCTTCTTCTTTGGAGGATTTTTTATGATCCTCCAAGGCTGGTTTGGAGTGCATTTCACGGCCCTCCGCAGCTCTGGCACATTTGTCAGCCAGGCTGAAGAGCTCCGTGACACTGGTGATCTCTTTGATCGCCAGTTTCTCCAACATCTTCTTGTCTCGTACACCCTGTCTAAATGCTACAATGACAGAAGCGCTTGAGATAGAAGGGATTGTGTTACGTACCTGAGAGAATCTCTGGATGAATGACCGCAAAGATTCTCCTCCTTTTTGCACGACCGCAAAAAGGTCCAGTTCGGTGCCCGGACGGGTGTATGAGCTCCCGAAATTGGCGGTGAACTGGCGGCATAGCTCCTCCCAACTGTCGATAGAGTTGGGTGGAAGGCTCATAAACCAGGACCTAGCAGTCCCAGTTAAGGCCACTGGAAAGTAATTGGCCATTACAGCCTCATTTCCTCCAGCTGCTAGGATCGCAGTGGAGTATATCTGTAGAAATTCTACGGGATTGACAGTCCCGTCGAATTTTTCCGGCAAGTGTGGCCGGAACTTCTGTGGCCATCTAACCATGCGCAGGTGCATGGCTAGGGCGGAACAGCCTCCTCCTACTCCTTCCAGAGTAGAAAGATCTTGAGCATCTCGTCTTTCTCGAGCTCGCTCGATGTGGACACGGCCATCCTGTTGGCGGTATCGGCGATCAAGCTCCGCCCGGAGGTCGTGTGTCGAGAGCCGAGATGCAGTATGGGCACGTCGTGCCCCCGAGGGCAACGACGTCACTTGCTGTGACGCAGCTCTTCTCCGGTTGTTGGAGACATGTGGACCAAGTCTTCCAGACAACGTTCGTCGCTGCGACGGGGCCCGCCCTGAAGGAGGTGGACCCTGATTGTTGAGGCGTTCGGCCGCTGCTGCGACCAAATGCTCAATATCAGCTCTCCATTGCTCCATGGCACCTTGAGATGCATCCGGAGGTGGTGGTCGCTGAAGGAGAGCACGCGCTGCATGGAGCGCGTGTTCTGGGTTGTCACGACTTGCCGGCGCAGAATGTGACGCCGGTGCACCATCATGTCGTTCGGCATGTCTTGCCGGAGAAGATGGTGGTGGTGGGAGTGTGACTCCCGCTGGAACTGAGGCTCCTGCCGGTGGTTGCATGTTGGAGGGATTGCCTCCGACAGTCTGAGCAGCAGGTTGCCCGTTGGATGATCCAGCTGCAGAATTCACCATTCTTGTAGATCTCAGGCGCCCCTACCTGGCGCGCCAACTGTCGACTGTTGGAGTCGGCAGATCCCCTAACACTATGAAAGTGTTTGAAGGAGTTTGTGGTTCAGTCTGGGCGCGCGGAGATCTAAGAAAGTGAAATGCGATTTGGACACGAGCGACACGGTGGTTTACGTGGTTCGGGCCGCCTGAGCGTAATACCCTACTCCACGGGTGTATGTATGTTGTATTAACTTGTGAGCTTCAGAGTGTTCCCCGAATCTCCTTGTGTATCGTCGGTTTGTCCTTTTATAGTACAAGGACAAACCGTTACAAGTCAGCCTGGCCCGACATGTGGCCCTGGCGGTTATTAGTATTGATACACGAGATTAATTGTTGTTAATAACCCTGTAACGGCTCCGGCAGTGCCGTTACAGGTGTTAAGGTTGTCCGATTAATTATCATTAACGTGGAATTAATGGTAATTAATCGGGTCTTGAAGTCTGCGGCTGTCCTTTGGAGATCCGGAGCCGTTACAACGTCTCCCGGGGGCTTTAAGCAGCTAGCTCCGACGTGTGGACACGTGGCAGCTCCGGAGCTTGCTTGGGAGAAGCGGGAAGCTCCGGGGTGACCTGGCACGTGTCATGTCCGGAGCTTCTCTCGGTCAGGGGCTACCTCCGGAGGTGCCGTTTCAGTACTTGGCCCGGAGATTCACCCTTGCGAGTAATAGCTCTGGGCTGACAGTACACGTGGCAACCTAGAGGTTAACCATGTTGGAGAAGCGGGTCCGGTCACGTCTGGTGAGTGGGCTCCCGAGGGTCTTCAATTTGAGTTGATGTCCTTCCCTTGAGATCTTTGTAACCTCAGGGGGTGTATGGTTTTTAGGGTACCGACACTCGCCGTGTATCTTCCTAGCCTCCTCCCCGTACTTAGCCTGCAAAACAATAAAATCGTGTAAGTTCAACAATCTATATAGTTATATGTAATATGAATGGTTTCTAAACTTACCAACCGCTCGGCTGCAGCCTGACTGCACACCGTCGGCTGAGAAGGGTCCCTGTGACCTCTCTTCCAAACCTCAGCAGGGGTGGGCGGCACCCCCGTCTCGCGCTCCTGTCAATACATGTTAGTACGAACAATATATTATTAATATATAAACATAAGTTACACACACTTACCATGTGTTTAGCTAAACGCAAGTGGTTATCTTGCCCGTGTCTGCTCTTCCCCTCCACCCCTCTGCAGTCTCGAGCCTTCCCGGACTTAGCTTTAAACTCGTCGCTAGCCCAGTAGCGACAAAGGGCCCGAAATGCATCGTTCCGACCCTGCAACCAGCTCACGTGGCCCTGCACATAGTTGAAAGTCGTTAAAAGTACCATCGAGGACATTATCAGAAAAAAATACTTACTACACTCCACGTACCTGCGCGTACTCCTCCTCCGTCAGGTGCCTCTCGCTCTCTTGCCGGAAGTGTAACACGTGCTGCTGGTTCGCCTTCAAGTGCTCATTAATAATTTGAACACGAGCGTTCGACAAAGCTTGTCGAAGCGCCTTGGCAGCGTTGAAGTGAAACACTCGCCTCGCATCCTCAAACATGCGATGGTCGTCCGGGTCCTCTAAAGTATATCTTGCCTGCGATAAAGAATATATTGAAGAGATGTGCACTAAAAGAGTTTAATAGTTGTAACTTAGAAACTTTTTTACATACATACCATAAAATCGGCCCATACGGCCTCCTGAAGGTTGCCGTGCTCCTGGTGATGGACGCGTGCGTAGTCCTCCCACGAAAGAGCAGGCACTCCGTCGATGACCCCGGGATAGTGCAAACGCACTATGGACCCGAGGACACCGTTCAGCGGTCTCTGGTGTTTCCCACCGGTGAAAGACAAGTCGTCCCAACTCCTGTAAGATATTTATTCATTCATTCATTACTTAAGTAATCAAAAGAAACTAAAATTGAAAACTATAATTTTTATTACCTGTCTCCGACTGGACGAATCACGATCCTCTGTGAAGGGACCGTGGGAGGACTGACAAAGTGAGTCCTCCTCGTCCTCCGCGTCTGCTGGGGCGCCACGTCAGGTGACCCAGACGGCTCCTCACCAGCCGAGTCAAAGGCCTCAGGAACAAAGTCATCGCCAGCCGGGAGCTGGCTGGCCGAGGGCTGACTCGCCGAGGGCTGCCTCGCCGAGTGCTGGCTGGCCGAGGGCTGCCTCGCCGAAGGCTGGCTCACCGAAGGCGCCGCAGCCTCTGAGTCAGCCGGTGAGGACTACAACATTCAAATGATTCATAAGTAAGTTTAATGTGAATTTGAATTTAAAGAATTTGTCAAAAACGAGTGACATTTACCTGTGACGAAGCTCTAGAGCTGGTCTGAACGTGCCCCAGCAGCTGAGAGCGTCTGCTGCCAGTCGACGAGGCACCAACGAAAGCGTCCTCAGGTCTAGAGGGGTAGAACCCCCTCGTCGGCGGCACCTTCTTACCCTTCTTTGACGCCATCCTATTGTAATTAGATAATTAGTAAATATGCAAATAAAATATATAAAATTCATGTTACTATCTTCAAGAAAACATTACTTGTAGTCACTTTCAAAATTCATCAACATCATTGTCATGTGTCTGTGCCCTACTCCTTAAACCAGCCCAACGATCTTCCATCGTGGCCTGTTCTAATTTTCGTTTTCGCGTATCATCTGCCTCTACATCTTCAACGTCTTCAACATCTCCAACTAATTGATCGAGTCCTGCACCAAGCTCGACGATAAAAGTGTCTGGCAACTCTTCTTCTTGGTACACTTCTTCAACGTCTTCGCTATCATGGTAACCATCATCCCCAGGAGTATATAGCCGCTCACGAGGATTCACCTTATATACCACCCACCAAGCACTGAGCTTCGTGCATGGATAAGGTAGATAATACACTTGTTCAACTTGATGCGCAAGAACAAATGTATCGTAACCCCGTAGTCGGTCCTTATGTTTCACTTTCACCATTCCAAATTGGTTTTCTCGAGTTCCATGAGTACGATCAAACCAGTCACAGTCAAAGAAGACAACTCGAAGGGTCTTATTTCCGGTAAAAGTAAATTCAAGGATTTTATTAATGATACCATAATAATCGGTTAAATTCCCTTGAGTGTCCATTGCTCTCGTCACAACACCGGAATTTGATGTTGCCGCAAGAGGACGATGAGCTTCAAAATGAGTTGTACGGAATCGGAAGCCATTTACGTCATATCGACCATAGCTTCTAACATTCACCAATCCATAAGATAGCTGCCGCAAATCTTCATGGACACTGTGAGTCCGACACTGTTATAAAAGACGAGAGAATATTATATAATACTTCTTTAATAATAGTAATTTATAATACATAGAAGACGAGAGAATATTACATATTCTCGAAACCAAGATAGAAAACTCTGTCCCCCATTTATTCCTTCCTTTCGCATCGCTTCTACTTGTTTGGCCGTAGGTTGATGCCTATGTGGCCAATATTGTCTGTGGAACTCGCTGAACATGAAAAAACATCTTTTAGAGTACATGTGTAGCAAAATATGTAGATTAGCATAAACATAGGAGAAACACTTACTCGAAGTATTCCTGCATGCCTTCTATATTTGCGTACATGTAGAGTAAAGCAACAGTCCTTTCCTGTTCGGATAGCACGTAGGTCGTGTAGCTACCAACGGTGGTGCCTCTCGTTTGAAAAATGGAAAGGTCGCTTAGAGGGGGTGTTTCGTCCACATTGTACCGCATAGCTGAAGTATTGATATTGTTTTCTTCCGCAAAGTAGACACTTGAAAAGTATCCAACTTCTTTAAGAGCATATGCTTCAGCGATGCACCCTTCCACCCTTGCCCTGTTGCCAACCATTGGTTTCAGATATCGTAGCGCTCTTTCAATGTGATACATCCACCTATATTGCACAGGACCGCCAACTTTAGCTTCGAATGGAAGATGGATAAGCAGATGTTGCATTGGATTGAAGAAACCCGGTGGAAAAAATTTTTCCATCTTACATAAAAGTATGGGTATCTCCTTCTCTAACTTATCCATCATCCCGATCTTGATTTCTTTAGCACAAAGCTGTCTATAGAAATAGCTTAGCTCGGCTAAAACCTTCCACACCGCATCATCTAGATAGCCTCGGAACATAACAGGTAGGAGTCTTTCCATTATAATGTGATAATCATGACTCTTCAACCCAGTGAGGTTTCCTGTGTTAACATTTACGGCTCGTTTCAGGCTAGCTGCGTAACCATCTGGGAATTTCAAAGTTTTCATCTATTTCATAACTTCTTTCTTTTCTTTCGATCGAAGACAGAAATAAGCACGTGGCTTTCCACCACTTTCAGAGATTTCAAGAGTTGGACGGTGACAAATGTCTGCCAAATCTAGTCTAGCTTTATAATTGTCTTTCGTTTTGCCAGGCATATCCATGCAAGTGCTTATGATACTTTCGCTCATATTACGCTCCTGATGCATGACATCAATGTTGTGCATTAGAATCAACGACTTCACATATGGTAGCTCCCAAAGTCCACATATGTGAGTCCAATTGTGTTCCTCTCCATAACCTACGAAATATCCAGGACGACCTTCATCAGGCACCAGTTTGTCCAACATATCAGAAATTTCTGACCCGTTGAGACGCTTCGGTGGTCCTTTAGTGACAACAGTGTTCTTTCGAAAGACATGCCTCTGCTGCCTAAATATATGATTCGAGGGCAGCCAACGTCTGTGACAATCGAAGTAAGATATTTTGCCTCCATGAGTTAGTCGAAAGCAATCCGTGTCTGAAGCACATATCGGACACGTCAGACGACCGTGAGTGCTCCATCCGGAAAACATGCCGTATGCCGGCAAATCATGGACGGACCACAAATAAGCAGCTCGAAGGTTGAATTTCTTCTTCTTGTAACTGTCGTACGCTTCGACTCCTGTCCACAAGACTTTCAATTCTTCGATCAGCGGTTTTAACATCACGTTGAGACGTGACCCGGGATGATCAGGTCCAGGTACAATGAGGCTGAGAAACATGAACTCGTTCCTCGTACAAAAAGCAGGTGGCAGGTTGTACGGAATGACAAAGACAGGCCAACATGAGTATGGCGCGGCATTCGTACTGAACGGTGAGAATCCGTCTGTCGCTAATCCGATGCGAACATTCCTCGCATCACGAGAAAAGTCTGGATCGAAACGGTCTAGCGCCTTCCATGCATCACCGTCGGACGGATGCGTCAAGAATTCTTTGTTCTCACGTTTACCTTCTTTGTGCCATCTCATGTGTCTTGCGGTTCTTTTTGAAAGAAACATCCGCTTCAACCGAGGTGTCACAGGCAAGTAACGAAGCTGCTTATGTGCGACATCTGTCATCACATTATCGCCATCGTCATTAACAACTTCGACATACCTCGATTTACCACATTTCAAGCACATCTTCTCATTGGCGTGCTCTTTCCAGAATAGCATGCAGTTGTCTGGGCACACATCAATTTTCTCATACTTCATACCGAGACCAGATATCTTGATCTTTGACTGATACATATCTGGTGGCGCTTTGTGAGGTTGTGGAAGGATATCGCAGATCAATTTCATGAGATCATTGTAGCAGTTGATGGAAAAAAAGTACTTGGACTTAATTGCCATAAATCTGGTCAAGAAAGCAAGTACGGTCACAGCCGTGTGTTCATGCAACGGCTCTTGTGATTTCTTCAGCTCCTCGAAGAACTTCTCTGCCTCATTTGTAAGAGGATCCTCCACTTCAAGAGCTTCTAACATCTCATCCATCCTATCAACCTCTGTTATATCATCATCCTCATCCACTTCGGCTATGACTCGAGAATTAGTCTCGCCGTGGAAGGTCCACACTTCATATTGTGGAGTGAAACCGTTTCGACATAAGTGAAACGAAAGCTCCAATCTTCTCAAAAACTTAGTGTTTCGGCATTTTGTACATGGGCACCGCACCATATCTTCCGTTGACAACGAAAATGCTCGATCCAAAAATTGATCTAACTTGATAAACCACTCATCGGAGTGACCACCATTTCTGCTCTTCCAGCCAGTATACATCCAACTGCGGTCTTCACCCATTTTTGACTCTGCAGTTTAATGCGAAAGAAATTGTCGTTAATGTATTGTTGTTGTCGACTGTTGGAGTCGGCAGATCCCCTAACACTATGAAAGTGTTTGAAGGAGTTTGTGGTTCAGTCTGGGCGCGCGGAGATCTAAGAAAGTGAAATGCGATTTGGACACGAGTGACACGGTGGTTTACGTGGTTCGGGCCGCCTGAGCGTAATACCCTACTCCACGGGTGTATGTATGTTGTATTAACTTGTGAGCTTCAGAGTGTTCCCCGCCTCTCCCCTTGTGTATCGTCGGTTTGTCCTTTTATAGTACAAGGACAAACCGTTACAAGTCAGCCTGGCCCGACATGTGGCCCTGGCGGTTATTAGTATTGATACACGAGACTAATTGTTGTTAATAACCCTGTAACGGCTCCGGCAGTGCCGTTACAGGTGTTAAGGTTGTCCGATTAATTATCATTAACGTGGAATTAATGGTAATTAATCGGGTCTTGAAGTCTGCGGCTGTCCTTTGGAGATCCGGAGCCGTTACAACGTCTCCCGGGGGCTTTAAGCAGCTAGCTCCGACGTGTGGACACGTGGCAGCTCCGGAGCTTGCTTGGGAGAAGCGGGAAGCTCCGGGGTGACCTGGCACGTGTCATGTCCGGAGCTTCTCTCGGTCAGGGGCTACCTCCGGAGGTGCCGTTTCAGTACTTGGCCCGGAGCTTCACCCTTGCGAGTAATAGCTCTGGGCTGACAGTACACGTGGCAACCTAGAGGTTAACCATGTTGGAGAAGCGGGTCCGGTCACGTCTGGTGAGTGGGCCCCCGAGGGTCTTCAATTTGAGTTGATGTCCTTCCCTTGAGATCTTTGTAACCTCAGGGGGTGTATGGTTTTTAGGGTACCGACAGTGGCCCCCTGGACCTACCTCCGGGGAAGGCCAACGGGATGAAGTCGTTCCGCCGGAGGTGGGTCCATACTTGTGACTCTTGAACTGGGTCTTCAAGAGTCTTCGGAGGTGCCTTTGGCGAGGCTTTATGGTTGAGTCCCGACGCGTGGCGCACCTCAGGCGGCGGATAAGATCTTTGACATGCGGATCTCTCGCAATTGAAGGTCGTCGGTTCCCGATACGAAAACCGTATCGGTTCCGCGCGCCTTGTCAGTCCGCCGCCTTTGGGTTTCCCGCCTCGTGATGACAACTGTTTGCCTGGGTAAGAACCTCGACTTGGTCGTCGGGGTGGTCCCGGGCCCTCTTGTCATCGGCTGGGTTGAATTCTTGAGTAGTATGCTTGATTCCCCTGCAGTTTCCATCCAAGCGTTGCGAGGGCTTACTTAAGAAGGAAAGCGCACTGTGGGGACCGGAGTCCACACATCCGAGGATCTCATTGGGTGGTACCGTGCGATGCGGCACCTAACAGCACACACAAAAAGGATACCAAAACATATAAAGTTTTCATTTCATAATAAGAAGAGTTTACAAAAGAGTGTACAACCAGGGTACACACGCAGCGGAAAACACATACTCAAAATCTCACCTAACTAAGCAGGAGAGAAGACGTCCATGCCCTAGGACGATTCTCACTAGCAACACGAAGAACAAACAGCAGCGGCGTGGCTCACATGAGATTTATCTCGACACCTCGAGTCTCATGTACAACCTGAACAGCAGAAATAAAACTAATACCTGCAAAAATCGTTAAAGCGCAAACGTGAGCATAAGGCTCAGCAAGACTTAACCGTCTCACTAGACATATGCAAGGGGACACTAAACATAGGTAAGGAATAGCATAAATGACTCGCCTACAAGTGGATCCTTATAATCAAGTTTTAAGTAGCAAATGACATTCTCTGAGCACGGCACATCATGGGCTCCACAATCAAACAAGAAACGCTTTACCGATGATATGACATGCCCAAAGCACATAATGCTATTACAGCTAAAGTATGGGGAAATTGTAAATCTTTAGTTATACTATCTCTAAACCAAACAAAGTTGTAAAGCAATTATAATTCAAAGTCATATGACTTTCCTGACTTCTTTAGTATTTACTACGTCACGACTGCGACAGACAAGTGGTACTCTATTACTGCGAGGGACAGTGATTGCAATCAGGACACACCCGGACAACACGACACATACGCACTTTCGGAAATGCCAGCGAGCACTTCGCGCAGTACCTACGTAGCACTTCAGTACTAGTCGTATATGGCAACCTTTCGCAAGACACTCAAATGCCGAACCGGTCGATCCGTCACGGGCAAGAGGTCCCTGCGTGGGGCGTACTCTGACGTGCCCACCAGCGGATTTACACCTTGCTACCCTCAACCCACACCTATAAAACGGAACGGTATGCCTCGACACCCAAGTGACCAAGCTACGTCAGTTTATTGGATTCCATATGTCCATTATGTTGCCGGTACAATTCAAGCTTGTCCAGCGGGGCCGCATACGGACGGGCCTTAATCAACACAGGCAGGGCTATGCGACCGAGACTCAATTCTCGCCGCTTCCTATCCATTCCCTGCCCGGTCTCAATTTCATTATATTAAGCCATTTTCTATTCGACCAATCCTGTGAGATACATCTCTCGCGAGTAGATTCCAACTACTCGACTTCTACCGGATTTCCTATGCATTAGCAAAGCAGTTACTACAGGTCAAACTGTAACTCGTGCCAAATAAACCCCTGGGATTTTTGGTCATGCAAGTGGAGTATCATTCACCCTAAACGTAATGCACAATTCATATACTATTCATCATAGTGATAAAGCAAAAGCTTATAAACGACTTAAATGCAAACCGGGGCTTGCCTTAGTTTGCGACCGAACAAATGTCAATTGTTAGGGCTTGATCTTCCTCCGGAGAACCTGTCATGGAACCTCAGTGGAAACACCTTGGCCTTCTCCTCCAAGTGAAGCTTCTTGTCGATCACCTATCAGCACGTTCCTATCGACATGATATGTATATAAGTAATTAAGTAATTATGTAATTTAAGAAAAGACTCCACGGGGTTGTGTAAACTCTAAGAATGAGGAGTTCAACTAGGAAGGACAAATATGCCTTTGTTGTGTGAATGAACAAAGGATGAAGTCAAGTGGTCATAGTAGTATCGAGATGTGAATTGAAAGGTGCAATGTAAGCACACATTGCAACTTGGCACTCAACACTCGACGCTATGCCACTCAAGGACGATACAGCTGAATGGTGTGGAAGTGTTGGACTGGTAGTGTAAGGATGACCTAAGAGTCAAGGTGGCATAGTAGTGTCGAGATAAGCACTGAAAGGTGCAATGTAATGACACATCGCAATTTAGCACTCGACACTTGGAGCTATGCCGCACAAAGAGTGATAAGGTAGAATGGTGAAGAAGTATTGCTGGGCTGTGTGATGTAAGGAAGACTAAGCGATCAAGATGGAGCATTGAAAGCTTAAGGCATGAGTGAACTGTGCAACAAGAGGTTGTGACTTAGAAGTCGACCAATGAAGTTACACAAACTCATTAAGGAGTAAACCTAATTACGTGACAAGTGTGGTCGCAGGGTCCTGATAAGGATGAACCAGGGTGAAACCCTAGCGACACTTGGGAGTGAAGTGAGGTCAACATTCTTTGGACATAAGACATCATAATGAGCCTTGTTAACCTGACGTGAATACCGAGACAACGTTCAAATGACCTTTAGGTAAAGTAGTTTCTACGGCAAGCTTCTTGAGCATCGTTCAAGTGCTTACGTGACACTATTGCAGTGTCCTTTGCAAGATTGTCCAGATGAGTTCGGTGAACTCCTGGAACTCGAACATGATGCGAGACCTTGTCGTGACGGTCATGCTTTGCCATCACGGGAAGATCGGATTAGCCACGTCCACATCGACCCAGACTCGTCAAAGGGGGTGAGCGGAATCCCGAACACCACTTCATGAGTCGAAGAGTTAGGGACTCGACTTAGTTGTCGACAAAAGACTCGACGAACCTACCGTCGATGAAGAGGTACACCTAGGTAAGCAATTCTGCGAGCGGAAAGGAAACGTCCTCGACACGACTAAGAAATTCTTATCCAAGGTTCCACTTGGACTAGTTCTCCTCGTCGGTCGCAACGTTCTCGCAGTATTCTACCCTAGGTCATCGGTGGTCACCAATACACTCGGTTTGACCTAGAAGGCATATCATCTAGCATCTAGGCTACACCTAGGACTCGACGAGTCTCGCCTTGACCAAACCCTAATTTGGCTAAACGACCATCGACTGATGGGTCGTGGTTGTGTCCTAGTACCACGTACATCACATGCATCCTTCACTTCGATGCCAGGACACGATGATGGTTCAGAATGTCACGACCATGTCATGTGGTCAACGACGTTGACGCGGCTCATGGTGGAACATCACGAGCACGCACGGACAAGTCAACGTGATACAAACGACAAAAGAGGTCAACTTAGGGACTCCTATAGGAATGATATCAATGCGGAAACTGGACGTACGACTTGACGACACATGAGTAACCTTAGCGATCACGACGAACGGACGTTGGTGATGTCAAGCAAGGTATTTCAGTGTAAGGCTCACCTTGTAGGCATTTCGCCGAACGTCTTGGGTGTGTACTTGAGTTCCGTCGCTTCATCACCGTTCAAAGGGCATCTTGGCACTTAGGCTTGTCGGTTTGCCACACCACAACAAACCTACATCCATAGACCAACATTGAACAGCAACACACTTAGTTTCGCCTTGTAACCATTTCATCGAACACCTTGGCTGCAGTCACTGGTCCAATGAACCTTGCAAAGTCAGAGCCAACCTTCGACCAGTTGTCGATGCCGGTGTGTCAACGACGTGTTCCTGCATATCCTCCATCACATACATCCCTCGCTTTGCTGGTTTGGTGCAACCATGGCGCGGAACATCGTGACGATGTACCGAGGGCGGCGAGCGCATGCGGACTCAGGAACGGGCACGGCATGTCGCAGGTGGCAGCCAGGAGGTGGTGTCGTAGTAGCACGATGCTGCAAGCGCGCAGGGCGATGGCGTTGGCAGGAACGGTGAAGTGTGCTTGCGAGCAGGGGCGTGCAGCGCGTGGCAAGGGCGCTGCTGCTGGCTTGGGAGGTCGGCATGGTGGGGGAGCAGTGGCGCATAGAGTTGCAGGAGGCACAACCATGCACAAGATCGGCGTCCCGTGAGGCCGTGTCTTGGGTTGGAGGCGGGGGCGAGGCACGGGGTTGCAGGCGGTCGCAGAGGTCAGGAACGGCGCGGCACGGCGCTGCAGGCGACCGGGGTGGTGCGGCTCCGGGCGTGGGCAGCGGACAGACAGGCCGGCGGCTGGTGGGGGGGGGGGGGGGGGGGGGGCCGCCGAGCAGCAGAGGGGGCGCGGCGCGGAGCCGGCGTGGAGGAGGTGCGGCGCTCGGGACGGCTCGGCCTGGCGGCGAAGCGGCGCCAGGGAGATGGCGCGCGGGCGACGAGGAGGCGGCCGGCGTGGGATGCGGCGCATGGACGGGTGTCGCGCGGAGGCGGGAGGAGAAGCTCCGGTGGACTGCTTGTGCGGCGCGGTCAGTGGCCGGGACGCGCGGGCAAGCCGGCGGGGAGGCGCCGTGTACAGGCGAGCGGTGGCCGGGAGAAGGAGGAGGCGCGACGGAGCGGGAAGGGGCGTGTGCGCGCCGGGCGGAGCCAGCTAGCGACGTCGCGGGACGACGAGCGCGGCGGTGTGGTGAGCGGCGCCATGAGCGGTCGCGGGAGGTGCGCTGGGCCGCGCGGTATGGGGGCGAGTCAGGAGCCGATGCAGTGATAAGGGAGGGAGAGGAAGAAGCAAAGTTGCTTTTGTGGCCCTGAGATAGACATGACATGTGGGCCCCACTCTCTTCTCCTTCTCTTTTAAAAATTCAAATGGAGCTAGCAAACAAGCTTCAAAATAGTCAACTTTGGCCCAGTGACTAAATAAAATGTGGAGAATTTTATGGTGCAATCAGATTTCAAAACTGAGCAAGTTGAATTTGAACTCAGATTTAAATTTGAATTCAAGTGGTGATACTTGACTCAAGGAAATAAATAGTAGATTAGGTTCAAAAATCCTGAAACTTTGAAGTTAACCTTTTTGAACCATAAGGGACCTCAGGAAAAATTTGGAGTTGATTTGGACAAGGTTGAGCGCGAAGTCCAAATTTGAAGTCGACGATGATTAAACTCTCAGTACGTGTCCAATAAATGGGAAACGTGCTTCAAAATTTTTGAAACTTTTCCGAGAGTCTAATTGGAATATTAGAAGGTCATGGAAAAATTTACGGCATGAGATTTGAATATTTTTGAATGTCCCATTTTAGGGTTGGAATAATTCCTTTTTCTTTCCCTCTATTTTGTTTTCTTTTCTCCTTTAATTTTTCAATGAAAATGTGAAGACTTGGAAATTAAGGATTTCACACCTTAAGTTCCAAATACATTATCAACCATGTTCTATAGGTAAAATTTTAACAAGTCCTATTTTAAGTGAACATTGGTTAACTCATATGGTTCATGTGAGTTTGGACTTCCAAGTCCATTTTCAAATTTTTAAGTTCGCATTTTTGCGGTTTTTGTTCTTCGAAAAAACGGGCTTTTACAATCCTTCCCCCTTAAAGGAATCTCGTCCCGAGATTCTAACAAGTTAGAATAACAGAGACAATGAGGGAACGATCCGTAAAAGAGGGTCATTGACTTAGGAAAATGACAATGCTCTTAAAAGACTTGGGTTCTACGAAATAGTGATTACCTCCAGACATCTTAAGAAAATTCTAAAGTCTGCTTCAAGTGATTCCAGTCTTTAGGTTGATAACCTTGACAGGAAGCTCGACATGACAATATCACATCGTAAAACTTTCACGTCTGTTACTGATCCTTTATTGTTGTACTCTTGCACTGACATGACATCTTGTCCTGTCCTAGTCTTGATTTGAAGAATTTGCACTTGTTCTTTGCTTCTCTAGGTCACCTTGATAGTTTGAAACTTTTCTTGCATTGATTCTTGGTTGCTTGCTGGTTTTTTGCATAGGTCCTTTCAACTTAATGTGGTATTTCCCTTGACATGAGTTAAGATGGTTTACGAGGTTAAACAACAATCATTAATCTCGTTTGATGTTTAGTCAACCATAGGATTCCTTAGCCGTAGCATAAGAGTAGCAAGACACTCAACACCCTTATGTAATCGAAACAGCAGGAATATTGAAGATATGACGACTACAAGGTTTCTGGATATATCAACGTCTTCAAACAATAGAAGCAGAAGATGAAGACCTTTTTGCGGTGGCACATGAGGATGTAAGGATTCAGTATCCTCATATGTTTCAACATAGCAAAGAACTCAATCATATGGTAACTACAAGGTAATTAGTATAGCAAGGTTACCATATAACAACATTAGATCTTAGATGGACCAAAGAGTTTCACGAGGTTGACAAACGAACGGTATCTCGCGAGGAAGGAGATTTCATGGATTTTACAAGGTTGATCATCGAACTGATGACTACTCGATGACGAACGGTATAGTTGCAACAATCAAGGTACTTGAACCTAACAAGTCAAGGATGGAAGTCCAAGTGTTTGTTTAGTTGCAAGTACTCAAGGTGATTTGAGTTTCAACAAGTCAAAGACAAGGACTCACTGTGTTTTAGTCACAAGGTGTCCCTTGTGCTACTCAAAATAATGAAACCAGTCGAAGGCGTTGCGAACGATAAAATTGATCACAACTCAAAAATGTTAGGCACTACTTAAGTATCTGAACGGGGGTCACATATTCTTGCTCAAAACTCATTAGTAATTACGTTTTATGATGCATCACAAACCGGATGATGTTATGCAGACACAATGCAACTCCGCGGATAATTATGCAAGTATGGTGCATTCAGTATTATGTTTTGAGCAAAAATAGGTAAGACAATCCAAACACAGTCAGAAGTATCCCAAATACAGGAAGATTGATTAATTTGGTCATGAAAGGCGCTAGAAAAAGCTTGCTACTTTCATATCTCGACCAAGTTCGATGGTTTCAAGGTAAAAGTATTAGCAAGGAATGGTGGGGTTCATCTCAAGGCAACGGAGTGTACAAAATGGAACAAAGTGATTGACTTCTTGTTGATCGGAAGTTCCCTAAAGCTTGTTAATCACAACTTACAGGTAATTGTGGTTCCTTAACAAAGGTCAGTTTTTCATCTCGTAGTTTTTCTTAAAGTATTATGTCTACCCCTTAAAATGTGCGGTAGGGTTGCCTTCAGAAGTGGCAAAGAGAGTAACCTTTGAAGAGTAAGGTTCTCCTCACTTCCGTAGGTTGCACTAGGTGGTTGACAAGGTACTGTGCTAGGCACGACCTTGGTTAGTAATCCACGTTCTTGCTAAAGAATTTCCAGCTCATACTACTCACTTATGGCTTCTCGTCTCAAAGACTGAAGCAAAGGAGTGGTTTAGCGTGAAGAATCAACTGACTCCTTTAACTCGTTGATCGAGTTCCACAAGAAACGGGGTTCAAGGTGATCCGTTACTTAAGCTTCGCATTGACTTAATGAGTCAATGTTGTACTCGGTCCTACTTACTTGAGCATTGTCCCAGCACGTTGGTTCGGTGTCGATGTACCTTGGTATGACACCTAGGTGAACGTAACACTTCAATTACTAGATGAACTCCTTCCCCTTAAGATTCAAGCTAGGTGAGCAAGAAACTTACTCCAAGCATATTTATGGGGAGGGTCGTCCAACTAAAGGAAGTGTCATACATGCTCAATGCACAATTAGAGTGAGAGATGCAAGGTTGCATCGTCAAAACACTAGCATGCGCATCCGAGCAAAAGGATTTGCCTTAGTGTAATACTCAACTCTAATGGCAAATATTGTTGGGGTCGCAACACCTGGGATGTTATGGAACTCCTCGAGTTGGACTCGAGAACCAAATCCATAAACACCCTAATGGGTCATCACCCGGTTAAATCCTGGTGGAGGATGAACAGCTTGAACGCAACTTCGATTTTGGCCAAGTAAATGGCAAAATCAGGTCTTGAGGTGAACAACAAAGTTAAAGTACACTTCAAGACCTTTCTAAAAAGTATTGGTTAGACTCTAGATCGTCTCTGGTTTGCAAGTTATGCAATTTTAAAGTTAGCAGATTTCTCTGCACTTCAGCAGAATCTGCTTAAACAGTAGCAGTTTGATCT